>OLKM01000356.1:80504-148004 GCA_900291075.1 Melanogrammus aeglefinus | reverse complement strand
ACCTTAACTGAATAAAACGCACAAGGCAAAGCGGTGACATTGAAATTATCGGCCTGCCCAAAGACCCACAGACTAATGACGGGACCCTAATCAATAGTCCGACTCAAACTTTATTAACGTCCGGAATTAAAAGTGCTCCGATCAATGGCCTGACACACGACCGCATGACACTTTGATGGAGAGCCACTGCCTCAGGAGTCACTAAAACACAGCGGGCCGAACCTTCCTCATGTTATATTAAGGCCAATACCCGCTCAGACCCTCGAAGGCACGTCGAAAAAGGATTTTGTTTGGGCAATTAGAGAGGAAGTTTGGCTCTAATGTCGAGGCCGAGGTAATCCTGGCAATTTGGTTAACGCGGTTCCCATCTGAGGTCGAGTTGATAGCCGATCAAAGGCAGAGTGACGTAAGGATTACCGATCAGCCCAGCATCGGTCGGACTGTGATCTCAGAGCTCCGGCGGTGGCAGCGGCGGTTTCGTTAGCTGAGCGGGGGAGGCTGACGATCTAACGAGGCCTTCGCAGGCCTCCGCCTCAGGATTTATACAAGAAAAGATTAAAGAAACCCCCCCCCCCCCCCCCCCCTCGAGATTAAATATGTAATCCCGAAACCAAAAACCGACATAAGGGATTACAAGGACAGAATAAATTCCTTCTCAAGGAAACGCGAGACGCTATAAACGACTGGCGGAGGACGGTTTAATCCTTTGAGGCGTGGTTCTTGAGGAGATGGCAGTGTTCCCTCCACATATCACCAACTTACGTTTATTCATTTATTTCCCGCCTTTTTTTGGAATCTTAAAAAAAATACAGGCACCCTATTTCTGCAAAACAATTTACCGAGCCGTTCCGCTTCGTGTCTGTTCGGACATACATGATGGATTTGTGTCATTGGGTCTCAGGCGGCAGTGTGGCGGGCAGCAGGCAGGCAGCAGGCAGTCCTAACCGATGTGTGCAACATATCATTGTAAAGACATTATTAGGGTTATGCTCTTGGAAAGCAATAACGTCCACTATAGCGATAATCTATTTCAGCAGTAGGGGCCTCTCAAATGTTCCATGCGCGGGACTCGAAGGGGGCATTATAACCTACACACCACCGGCCCCTGGGTAACCTCCATAAGTCAGCCCTGTGTCAATAGCAAGGGCTTTAAATATTGATGATAAGGGTGTTCGCCTCTCTCACCCAAAGACTATTTCCTAGTGGGTTGGGGGGGAGGGGGCTGTTGAGGGATTTTTCCTCTGACATTTAGGAGATGGCAAACACAGCCTTAGGCAGTTCGTCTTGTCCATGTGTTTCCAAGGCCATGATATGCCTATGTTCTCTCTGTTTCTAGAGAAGGGGGTCGAAAACAAGCATAATGCCAAAGAAAATCGTATTCAAAATAGGGATGGCCTGTCTGGTCGAACAATAGCGTTGTGAACCTCCCTCTATAACAGCTAACCTCCCCGGACCAAATGTCCCCTTGTTAAAATTTAACTTTTAAATTTAATAATACCACCCCCTTACATTGACTGCCCCACACAAAGAAACCTACACGATTTCACGCAGGAGACACCTCATGTAAATGCTGCGTCAGATCAAACCGCCAATTTGGAGGGTCCAGCTGAGGCGCGCTGGCCGGAAATCCCTCTGCTGTTCCGCCGGCTTTAGACATATATGGGCACGTGTCACCGGCGTGCGACCCGCATTTATTCATGAATTAATAGCAAATTCTTGTTCCGGAGTCACGAAGACAAAAGACGCCGAATTCCCTCGAGGAGACTGACCTAGAGGACACGCGCTTACCAGCTGGACTTCAGGGCCCCCCCCCCTCTCCCTCTCTCCCTCACTCCCTCTCGCTGTCTTTCTCGCATCACTGTGTCCGTCGGTCCCTAACTTTAAATATTTGTCACCCTCTACCTATATATATCATATATATATATATATATATATATATATATATATAATATTATATATATATATATATATTATATATATATATATATATATATATAAACACAACAAGCGCGCGCGTACACACACCACCACACACACACACACACACACACACACACACACACACACACACAAACACACACATAAACTTGCAGGTTAAAAATAGGCCAAAACTGATTACTTTTTGCCTTATTGCAATATGTTTGAAAATAAGTGTGAGTGAGAGTGAGATGGCCAATGGGCACACATCAATATCAACGACAATAAATAGAATTTTGAAACTCAGTCGTAATCGAATGAAGATAATACGCCTTCTTAAATGCACAAGAGAATTAAGGGAGGAATTGATCAACATTATGGTAACGCAACTTGAGCGCTGACGATAACCCTTTGCTGCCCCCTGGCGGCAATAAAACACATTACAGGTATTTACAGAGGGACGGCAACTTCTTTATTAGCCGACCATAAACCCAAACATAAAGTCATAAAGTCGTACAGTCATAAAATAAATTACGTAGTTATCTTGTAATTAAAAATCACTCTGACATCACCAACGGTGAATCATGTAACAAATTAATCATTTGTAAAGTAATCATCAAATTAACCCTAATGGGAGTGATTCACCTCACATGAGGTTTATAGAACCTCTGTTCACCGATGGGATTGTAGTCTGAGTTAGTGTGCTATGATGGTCATGTGACATACTGTTGACTGGGTTGATGTTTTGGACGTGTCGTATATTTGATCTGTGTAAGAGAGTTTCACGTGACGTCATGTACATTCCAATTGTCATTTCGGACATTTCGGACACTAGGAATGTCTTTTCTTTTCCCCCATTATAATAAGAATAAAAACAAGTTGGTGAATCTAGAATTTATGTTTAACCAAGGAGCACCGAGATAGCTGCGCCGGAGTTCCTTGATGGAACTTTAGTGCAGGATCGAAACTCTCCTACATTGGTTGAACTTCATCCTTTCCTTACATCTGCTCAGCCATCACCGAGTCCTTCACTCCGGCCGCCAGCACGGAGAAGAGGAAGGGGGGGAACAGAGAGCGGAGGTGTAGAGCCACCCTGGGGATGGGGTGAGCCAGCAGAACCTCTTTCCTCTTCCTGTTCACCGTCCGCACGATCTCATTGGCCAGGGTGGATGGGCTGACGCCGTGGGTCAGCTTGCTGGCGATGACTGCGGCCGGGAGAAGAAACAGACAGGATGTGAGTGTGTTTCTGGACCTGGAGGGCCGATGCGCTCTCACAGGGGGCCCTCATACGTACATGCTGCGAGGCCGCCAACGGGTTTAGTGGGGCCCTTGGCCTCGGGCTCGGGGGTGGTGGCGTTGATGAAGGTGTGGCTGATGGTGCTGACGGAGACGCCGTACTCCTCCACCTCGGCCCGCAGGCAGTCGAAGAACGCCTGGGCCGCGTGCTTGGAGGCGGCGTCTTCAATGACACACAGACCACATGCGTGCACACACACACACACACACACACACAAACAAAAAACACAAAGGCATACACGCACGCAAACAAACACACACCCACCACACAGACACACACCATTTACAAAAGAGGTGTGACCTGCCCACAACTAAGCTCCATTCCATTCATAACCTCAGGTAATGTCTCACCTAATGGCTTTTTCTGTCTCAACAGAGGAATCCTAGTTGCTGCCTTACACTTCACACAACCACACTGCGGTGAGCACATTATGACGTGTTGTGCTCTAAATTCCTGTGGGTCATTCAACCCCAGGCAAAAAGTCACAGTTTGTGGAAATGTTGATCTGTTGAGTGGTGTTCTCACAATCCTGCTGCACAGGTACAAAAACTATTAGAAGGGCAAGGAAAACAACTTACAGGAGCTTCTGAAAGGGACAGCCAGCCTGCCCTGGATGCTGTTGACCAGTAGAATGTGTCCAGATCTTCTCGAGATCATAGTGGGGAGGATACCTGTCACAGACAACATTACCAGCTGACTATAGTAGTTATCAGCAATCCATGACCCAACAGTCAACGGTACAGACTCATTCCTAGGTACAACATGTCTCTACCTTTGGCAAGCGTGCTGGGCCCAAAGTAGTTAATATCCATGATGTTTCTGTCCAGCTCCAGGGAGACGCTCTGCACAGGAGCCTTCAGCTTCATGCTGCTGTTACAGACCAGCACGTCCACGCAGCCGTAGCACTCCACCACCTCCGACACCACCTCCTCCATGCTCTCCATGTCACTGAAGTCCAAGATCACCAGCTTGGGGGCGAACGTCTAAAGTCCATGGGGGAAGACACAGGAATGACAGAGACAAGTCAGTCGGTGAGACTGTGACGCGTGCTAACGCATGAGACTAGACGTGGACAGGTCAGAGGAGCAGCAACAACTCCTGATCTGTTGTGGTATCATTCTGAGGACTTGTTATGCGCCGATGGGATCTGGAACAGTGCTGCCATGTGAAACTAAAGTATTTTGAACATGAGTATGATCAGGATTGTTAAAATTATTATTTGTTTGATTTGCAAATTCAACCCCCTGCTGATGTGCAGTCAAAGCCGGGGCCTTTCCTCGCTTCATCGCAGCCCGATGTTGTTATGGTCGAGTGTGTTTTGATTGCGTGTGCCCCCCCCTCCCTCTACCTCCTCCTCTACCGCCTGTCTCTATGGACACATCTGCTCCGGCTTGTTTACAGATGATACACAGAGGACAGCCTACTGTCAAAGAGCAGGATATCCTGCCATTGTGTGGGTGACCCAGAGCGGATGTGGGGGATCGGACCACATGGTCCGCGGCGCAGAGGAGAGAGGAACTGACCGCTGTCGCCTTTAGAGGAACAAAACCCTGCATCATGTACTGTATACTGATGTAGAGGGGATTTGTGATTTGTGATTTGTGGTGATAAATCCTAAATAGTTCCATTCACTGACCGATTATTATTCTTCAAATAAAATGTAATATCATGAAATCATTGTAAAACAGGTAGTAAATGTAAACACGCAGAAGTTTAAAGCCAAAGTGGCAATTTCTTAGACTTGCTTTTGTAAACATTTGATGTCTTTAATGCAGGCCATCATTGTCCTCACCTCTTTGGGATCAGCATCACTCGTCAAAGAGTCAAAAAGAGACTCCAGTTTATCCCAGCTTGTCCCACACAGAACAAGACGGGCTCCGCCCTTGTGGAAGAGTTGTGCGCACTCTGAAACAGAACACCAAACATCATAGAGCTGCTGATAGCACATGAACTACACCAGTACATTTCCACAGCCACTCAGGAAACCATCACAGCTTGATCTGTTCTGAGTCTGTCAGCGGTCCGGATCTGATTCGGATGAACCTTTGGTTTGGTGGGCGTCTCGAGTTGGGGATTGAACCTCTGATTAATCCCTCCATACCCAGAGTTGAGTTACATTAAGTGTCATAAGATCCCAATAGATCATTTTCAAATGAGTGTCAGAGGCAGGGTGTAAGATAACTTTACCTGTAATTACTAGTCTATAAACAAGGACACTTGCATGGAACAGCGCCATAGCTCACTTTTACCAGCCTGGGTCTTCTTCGCTGTGCCGAAAGACTTTTTCCAGCTTTACTCACCACTGCCCACCCCGGACACAGCGTCGGTGATGACCACCACCTTGTTTCGGACCAACGACTTGGACATGAACTGCAGGACCTCGTTGTAGACGTAGTATAACCCCGCCGCCACCACGATGAGCAGTGGCAGCACCACCACAGAAGGGAGCTCCATGGTTCTCTGTGGAGGGACGACACAAACCCATCAGGACAGGACACGCCGTGAGCCATAGAGGCACAGAACCACAGGGAATAGACAGGCCGGCCGTTTAGCTCTCCCACAGCATTGGATCATTCTATTTAAGAAAACAATGGTGCGATGGTTTGAATAGCAGGGATTTTATGGTCTACTAGTTAATAGAATGTACTGTATATCGCAGTGGGCAGACTTGTATTGGGAATATAGCAATTGATGCATGTGCATACTGCAAAAGATTCCATTGCAGTCAAAAATACTTTTCATCTTATTGCGTCATGTGTCCAATTTAAGACCTAAATACTCTGTGCTTCCTGCCCACCCTAAAAAAAGTTGACATAACAACTGAACGTGGATCAAATTTCAATCCTAATAAATCGATTCAGGCAGGGTTTGTCGAGAAAGGCGAGCATTATCCATACTCTTGTAGCCCATTGATACCTTCGGTTATTGTTATACCACACATATACAGAGAAAGAAGCCATTATTGCCTTATAGTTGATTGGTGTTTACAGATAAACTTTTATTCTTTGTTCGTATATCTGTTCGAAGCCAAACAAATGTGGTTGATACTGGTTGATAAAATAGAGGTTGAGATATATACACACATGTTGGCCCTCCGAACCAAAAACAAGCCTCTATGTTTTCTTACCTCAGACGCACTTACCATGTTAAGTGTGTCTGAGGGCTAAACTGCTAAATATACACTAGCCAGGCTGCCTTTCCTGGTGTCACCTCCGGGATTTGGTCATTGGACACCCCAAGGAGCAAAACACTTAGGGTTCACTTTGTAAGCGAAAAAACAACTGTAACTTTATTTCATTTGTTCAAGAAAAACAGCACATTCCCAAGCCACCAATGACCTAAACCCTATTTAAACAGTACTTTAAATTTAGCATTCAAACACAGGGTGGTTGTCTTCTGTGTGGCCATGGGTCCCATCGGCCGAGCTGGTGAATGTAGAGGCACAACACGACAGACACGCTGAATATACACCTGTAATCTCTGTTATTCTTAGTTCACTTACATCACGGCCAGGGAGCTAATCCTTCACACCGGTACTGGCTGTTGTTTTGCAGGGTTTAGTTGGATAACAGTGTATTAGTCCAGCTCCCTCTGTGACCCTTACCCATTCATACAGCCCTCTCTCCCTCGCCCACCCTCTCTCTCTCTCTCTCTCTCTCTCTCTCTCTCTCTCTCTCTCTCTCTCTCTCTCTCTCTCTCTCTCTCTCTCCTCTCTCTCTCTCTCTCTCTCTCTCTCTCTCTCTCTCTCTCTCTCTCTCTCTCCTTCTCTGTCGGCTCAGACACAGTCGCTGTGTTGGGAACCTTCCTGCCTATAATAGCTTGCGCTTGGGTCAGCCATTATTACTCACACATATGTGGTGTACAATATCTCTCTGGCACCCCCCCCCCCCCCCCCCCCCCCTCTCTCTCTCTCTCTCTCTCTCTCTCTCTCTCTCTCTCTCTCTCTCTCTCTCTCTCTCTCTCTCTCTCTCTCTCTCTCTCTCTCTCTGCTCATAAGTAGATAGACAGAACATGAAGAAAAGTATGTTATGCTATTTCTTATAGTTGTTTGGAGTAACAAAATAATAAATACAAAGTTAAAAGTAACACTTTACTTGCTTTAATATGAATATTTTTAATTCAATACAGTCGTATTTTTTACATACCAAAATATTCAAGTAGGCTATAGAAATATATACTTATATAAAAATAAATAAAAGTAAAGTATTTTTTCCACCCCTGGCGCAAGTTTGGAAAGGAGAGACTGACAGCGATGAGAAAATAGACACAGGCATAAATAGCCAAGCATGAATTCTATGTTGGTGGTTTGAAGAAAATAAAGCCTTTGAAACACTTTCATAAAGGGATATAGATGCTACAATTGTGCAGAAATGTAAGATCCACACATGTGATGAGGTTCGAACGCTTGCAAAAAACCTGGAGCAGTCTTCCTGGTGGTGGGCGGCAGTAAACTACCGCGAGACTCGTAAAATCCCAGCATCAAATCTGTGATCTCGCGACCTCCATCCATTGGGAGAGCTCTCGCCTGAAAAGGGAAGAAAATAAAAGCACGGGTGCTCCTGCTAATCGTGTTAGTTATGAAACCAAAGCCCAAATATCAATTTTGGCATGCGTGATAGGATCGACGGTGTTCCCACTGCATGCCGACTTCCCGTTTGGATTGGAACCACAGTTCGTTTTCAGATCCCGGACGCAATTTTGTAACTCCAGTTGAAGAAGCTAAACCCGGGAGAGGATTTCATTAGCTAGCTAACGGGGCTAAGCCAGCTAGCATCACTGGAGCACTGGGCGAACTTCGTCTGGAGAAGCCGCGGCTGCTGCACCCGGGAGAGCAGCCTGTTTGGCAGACCAAACATCTACTTTTGTATCATTCAGATGGGCGTATGTCGATGCCTGATGGACACCGTGGCTCCGGTGCGTGAGGCCGATCCCTGGGTGCATGTGTTGTTTCTGTGGCTTTATCCCAGTGATCTGGTCTCTCCTGTGAGCTGTGATAGCTCGTGATTAGCCACCTCTTCCGACCTGGCTTTGTGGGTGCAGGCCGTGATGCTGAGGTCGCCGCTGGCTTGATGGCAGCGGATCATTCCTCGGGAAGCATTGATTTGAATGAAACGAAACAATCCACAAGAGCGTTCGGTTTAGAGCCGTCTTCATGATACACAGTTAAACGCGACAATCGTGCAAAGGAACAATTCGGAGGAGAATACGGGGATTTCGTGGTTATAAGGATATCGAGGCGAATTGCATCCTCCATAGACTGCGGAGAGGAATACAATGTCTACCGCAAAAGAAAACCCCTGTAGGAAATTCCAGGCGAACATCTTCAACAAGAGTAAATGTCAGAACTGCTTCAAACCTCGGGAGTTGCATCTCCTAACGGACCAGGATTTGACGCAGGTATGCATGAATTCTGAATCACTACACTACAGTTTATATTCTAGTAATACCTACTAAGGCATGGACCCTCAATGCAATTGTCTCCATCTGTCATTAGTTTGAATACAGTACTCTTTTAAGAACTGTTGTCTAATCTTTTACAAATCTTTATGCCTGTCAAGTTTTACTTTCTCAAAGATGCGAAGAAATTGCCATCGAACCAATGTATTGTTTACGGTTTCCGGGAAATCTAGCTTTATAGTGTTTTTGTTTTTATTGTAATAATTTAAGGTGTCTGAGCCTAGCATTGAAGGGATGACAACTCTGTAAACAAAAACAAACTAAGATTGAAAGAATGAAATCTAATAACAGATGTCATCCACCCTACACCGATGTACCATATCTAACTAACATACTAGAATTTATAACAAAACATAGCCTGTGGGGTTTCCTTAACACAGGCTAGATAGGCCTGCTCACAGAAAACATTCCTGGGTCTACTCATCATGTCTGTTTATCTGCAACTGAGTGGAGCTCCGATAAAGAGGCAAATACTGAAGAGATTGTATTCAGGGCTGTGTTTTCCTTGACTCTACTTTCTCCCTCTTTCAATCAGAGGCCATTAGTTTGGTCTCCGTTGTGTCCTGTAATTGATCCCAGGCGCTGGGGTCCAGATGGGCTCTTGAACAAGGCTGAAGAGCCAAAAGCACAACGTCAGCATCCTTACATCCTACTTGTGTGTTTGTTTGGCTGTGTACTTGTTTGGCTGTGTATGCACACACTCTGTACTGTGTGTGTGTGTGTGTGTGTGTGTGTGTGTGTGTGTGTGTGTGTGTGTGTGTGTGTCAGTTTGTTTGTCTGTGTCTGTGTGTTTGTGTGTCTATTCTTGTGTGAGACTGTGCAGTTGTGTGTGGATAATGTAAAGCAATTAACCCTTCCAGTGGCTAGACTCCTGCGTGTTTCAGGTTACATCACCAGTCACTCAAATCCCTCTCTCTCTCACACTTTGAAAGCCTTGCTGACGCCATGCATCCACAGAACTACAGTAGTCAGCCATCCTCCCCATGGACTGGTATGGGGTGTCTATCTTGTTCTGCCACCTTAACAGAATAATATCCCTAATATATACAGACAGACACACTTAATATATAACGGTTTCCCTTTTGAAATATTGGACGCGGTTGAAACTGGACCCACCAATGACCCAGTGCACTAAAGTGACAAACAACTTTCGTTTTTAAAGTGCTCAGACCTCAAGGCCTCCTTAACATCACTGCCGCCTCACTGCATAGGATTAATTGCGAGGTTGAGGCCCTGCAAAACAACAGGTGACACATGTTCAAAACGTTGTTCCACAACACGCACGACGCAAAAGAGTACAGCTCATATAAGTGCTACAATGAACCGTCGATTCATCGATCAGACGATCGGCAGAAAATGTATTGATTCAAATTGTAATAATTAATAATAATCAACCCACACTTTTGGGAGAAAGTATGGATTTGAAAATTAATGAAATCTATAATCAATCATAAGTCTTTTATAAAGTACATGTATCAAACATTTGTGGCAGTTAACTTAACGTTGCTGTTAATTCAAAATAGCTATTACATGGATAACTATAAAAGGAAGTGTTTTTCTTAGCTGCTTGTCCGATAAAAAGGGAACATTTAAGACCATCCCTTTTGACTTCTTCTTGACATGTGAAGGGGCATTCGCCGTTAGATTGATATGATGGTTAATAGAACAAAGGACTTACTTGGCTAATTAGATTTGATTAATCGACTAGTAGAACAATTTCAAGTTGCAGCCCTAGCTCGTCTACGTGGCCACCAACGGCTCCTGACGTGGAGTGCAAGCTGCCCTCCTGCGTTCAGCGTAGAAGTATCTGAAATGGAACGTCTCCCCCCCCCCCCCCCCCTCTTGTATTCATCTGGGGCTCTCTGGCACCGCCGCTGCATCATGGAACCGATATCCCACATGGAAGAGGTTTGGACTGGGCGGGGACGGGAGCCGACGGCGGAAGGACAGTGTCCAATACAAACAAATCTCTTTTGTTTGACTCTGAATAGAAGGTGCGCCCGGGGAGGGGGCAGGGGGGAGCAAGGGGTCTCTGCTGGAACAAGAGGAAACATTCTTTAATTTCATGCTGCCGATCACTCCATAGATTCTTCTCCTTTTTGAAATCGTATTCAGGTGGCCAAGTCCAAACCTGTTGAATCGGTTGCCAAGCTTTTTCCGTCTTCCACTCCCCTCCTCAACTAGTCACATGAGTTGATACTTCGGCGGGTGGGGGGGGGGGGGGTGATGGATCTCGCGGCACGTCTCTCTCTCCCACTGCCCCGCTCTCCAGAGAGGAAAGCGATCACATTCAGCGGGAGGGGGGCACTCCGTGACGGGGGCAGATGGATAGAAGGTCAATTTTTTTGTTGAGAATGGCAGAGCTGTAGGAGCTGGAGAATGGGCAGTTTGAAGGAAGAAAGTGTTGCTTTGAATAAGCGAACCAGAGTTTCACAGGGCTGCTCAATTTGGAAAACCCTAGTGGCAAACGAAAAGTCCCAAAATCAGACCTAATCTGATTGGGTCTCCCTTCAAAGCCTCTTCTGGAAGCTTCTTCCTGAGTGTTCCTGTCCCTGCGCCCGGTAAATTCCAAATTATGTCAGTCTGCAGAATTTCCTAAAGTGCATATTTGTTTACACGACCAAGTGAAATAAAGTTTCAGCAGGAAGTTGTGTAATGTAAAGACAGTAAGATAGCTTTCCCTCCCCCTACAACCGCCCACCTGTGTCGCATCCATTAGTTTGTTTTTGTCTGTTTTGTGGTGCCATCCCCCCCCTCTCTCCTGTGAGCCCAGTTGCCTGGGGTAACCATTTAGATGTGAGACACACAGACACACACTGACAGAGAGAGAGGACCCTAAGGAGACCCTTGGTCGAGGGGAAACTGCAGTATTAAACGTCGCCCACCTGTGGGAGTGTTGGCGGGGGAGCAGACTGCAGAGCCCTGGCTGGGCGGAAGGAAGGGGTTCCTGTATTAGACGTGTAGGCTGGGGTGAACTGGGAGGCTGCAGTGCAGGCCAGGTGACACTGCAGGACTTCTGACGGGCCGGAAGGGAAGCCCCCCCGACCCCTGTGTGCATATCATCTGTCTGTACATTTAGGGACACCGTTGAGTTCTTCAACAGCTGTGTGCCTCCATGCCTTCTCCTGCTCCATCCTGCCGTGCTCCCTTTTTAATAGGATGACTTCCTTGAGTCGAGATTCAGCAGGCAGCAGGCGGCCAATGTACTCCTCCATCCATCACTGTCTGCCTAATTAGTAGCAAATATGGTATATCTAGGTCACAGAGTGCCTACACCAGAATGCTGCTCATGTCGGAGTACGCCTTCCTCTCGGCAGTCGGTTCTCCATAGGCGCGTCTCTGCACGTTGGAACAGGGCAGGTATGGATCCAAGGCGCAGGCAGTGCTGGTTATCAGCTGTGTTTCCAGAGCAGAAGAAACATTCCTCTTTTTCTTCTGCTGACGTTAAGGATACTAGGGGGCGGGGGGCCGCTGCTACTGGTTAACACTTGAACGAGAGGGACAGACTGTGAATGACATCAGGCCTATTTGCATGTGTCCTCTGGCCATTGAACCGTTTAGTTTCCGGCCGAAGCCAGAGGTATTTCAGTGGTTGAGCGAGTCCATGGTGTGACTCCATGTGCTCGGCCTTTTGTGTGAACGTGAGACCTGACGGCTATGCATGCCAGACAGATGAAATGCCCAGCCAGCGTTTTTTCGCTGAATGCCTCGTAGGCCCAGCTCCCAGGGCCTCACCGTCTGCAGGGAGGAAACGGATAGCGGGCAGTCAGCCATGGCATCGAGCAGAAAGTAGATTACAACAGGAGGGCTCACTGACTGGGTTTGTGTGTTTGCAAAACGCCTGGGTGATCAGAGAGTCATCTGGGCCCCAAAGGCATGTTTCTCTTTATTCTTACTCTCTCTCCCTCTCCCTCTCTCCCCGTCCCAGCCGACACTCTTACAGTTTTAATGATTGCCTAAATTGCTCCCCCCCCTTCCCTCTTTTACAGGCTAAACCCATTTATGGGGGATGGCTATGCTTGGCCCCAGAAGGAACCGACTTTGACAATCCTATGCAGAGATCCAGGGTAAGAATGCATGTAGCCTTACATGTTAGCCATACCAGTCTGTGTTTGCTCCAAACATAAAGGGGTAGGAGGGTTTCAGCCTTTTACCTCTAACCCCAGAAATGTATGAAAATTATATGTTTGGAACCAAAAAACAAGCAGGCAGCAACCATCACTCATTTCACCAAAGCTTTCCTGAGAGCATGTTCTTTAAAGATTTAAATGGGAAAGCGTGCAATGGAAATGTCTTCCTAGCTGTGAAGTTTATGTGTGCGTTCATTCGTATTGTTTGCTTATGGCATCACTTCCTGTGTGCCAAGAGATTTCCCGCCACTGGCTTTGGCAGGCCAAGTGTGCTTGAAGCAGTGAGCCGTTTGATTCCTGCAAGGCCTTTCTTGTTGATACTTGACTAGTTACATGACGCAGGTTTGAGCACTGTGAGATTCGCTAAGTTGACTTTAGTACACAAATTTTCCTTCCCTGCACTTTTTTTTTTTTTCTTTCTTTGAGGTTCAGGACATTACAAAACTATTTTCATTAAGTTTATGTAAAGGCAACTTGTCCCCTAACCTTTTACATGAGCAGAACCTATAGAATCTCTCACAATGCTAGTAGTCTGCAGAAATGTGACCACTTTTTTATGTCCTTGTTTGCCCTGACAGAAATGGCAGAGGAGATTCTTTGTGCTGTACGAACATGGCTGCCTGCGCTTCGCCCTCGACGAATCGGTGAGTAGTGTCGGTGATCCTTCAAGCATAGAACCAGGGGCCAGCAAAGTTGGAGTTTTAAGCCTTATCAGGATTACCTGGGAACCGGGATATCTGTGCCACAGACGAGGCTTATCACACATCTTTTCAAAAGTAAAACAAAATCCAACCAAAGTCAATAGTCCTTGCGTGTTGCCAGTTGCAGAAAAACTAATCCACATCACTGAGACCTTTTTTACTCTTTAGACTACTATACTACTACTTCTTGGTTGGCTCATAAGAGAAGATGAATGGAGCATTCCAGATAATCATATTGGGGCCCACGGTAGTACAGGATCAGAGAAACTCACAAAGCCAGAGATTGAGATTGTGTATGAGGGGTGGTCCAAGCCTCTGACACACTGATGGTTCTGGGGATAAGAGCGGTTGACTGTAAACAGTGCAAGTACAGGCCGGGCGTTTAGAAAACTGCCCTCTCTTGTTCAATGGTGTTGCAGGGGGAAGGAGGCAGCAGTGCGGATTTGAGAAGCACACTCGGCCACTCTCACCCCAGGGCGCCACTGAAAAGACTGAGTGGCGTCCCGACCGGCACCACGCCATCCTGCCATTTATATGCGCTCCAGAGACCGTCGCCAACCCTTTTCTTTTATACATTGTAAACAATCCATGGAAACAAAATACAATGAATGATCGTCATCACGATGTCATATGAGGGGAAACATTGAGAATTGAAGCTCTTCGTTTTTGCTTGGATGCAACAATCAAAAGCCCCTAGTCTAGTGGCTGGGAAGCGCCTTCCATCAATCATTACTGCTGATTTACCAGGCAGAGTGACAAATTGATGAACACATGTTACACACAACGCTGGTGATGGCTCCGCCGGGGCCAAAGGGTTATGTGGACGTTTGAGGCAACGTTTGAAGTCCAACTTGTCCATGGCTTTGTGCTGTCACTGATCTGCAGCCTCTGACAAAGGGAGGAAGCGCCTTTTGTCTTCGGGACCACGCACGTTTCCACCGCCGCCTGGTATGTTTTGGAAGACACGCCTGGGTCTACACTTTTACTGCATTTTCTTCTCATTGTAATGGCTATTCCAAAAGCGTCCACTGCATTTTACCCCCAACCGTTCACCAGGCTGCTCATCCTTAGTGGAGGAGAATCTGGGTCAGGAAAATGCCCATTCTTCCCCAAATTGCCCCAGAATAGAACAAGTTCTTAGAAATGTAGCTTGCTGCCCAAAGCCTTGGAGCAGATCTGTGATTTTAATTAGAAGGGGTAGGTGGTGTGGTCTTTTATTATGTTTTAAATATAAAGCATGCTTACTCATTAAAGTAGTTGAAAAAGTATTCGTATAGGTTATTTTTTTTCCCAATGATTGGGTAACTGTACTTTTCCTGACCACGTACTTATGTAAGCACATTGCAGCGCTCCAAATATTCAAAGCCCTGAAAATAGCGGTTAGGAATAAGCAAATTGTGCTTACAATACCTTTTTTAGCAATGTTGTCTCAAATCTATTACCCTGCCATACCACCCACCGAATATTTCACCACGTGAAAACTGAGCTTTGACTTTCCCAAGTAGATGCTTGTGATGGTGCCCGCTGGGACGGGAGGTTGCTTACGGTGAGAAACATCTCTGCATAAGGGTAACACAAATTGTACCTATTGCAGAACATATTTCTGTCCTAATTAGGTTTGTCCTTTATCTGGGGTGTTGCTGGATCCGTGTAACGCTTTTAGGTTTGCTTTTAAGTCGTCTCTTTTGACCACAATGGAATTCTTGGCGTCATCTGGGTCTAGGGATCTGATTTGATTAGCTCATGTTATTTATGTGCTATTAAGGCTGTGATTCCCTCAGTGGCCGGCCCCATAAAAGGCTTGGTATGGGACCCATCACGCTCAAAGTGATGGCTATTTACTAAATATAAGCTGGTGATGGGAAGTTTTATGAACAGACTGCTTAAACAGTTATTGTGACCGGCTGCCAGTGCCAACCAGTGTATGTATTTTAATCAATTCTGTCTTCCTCGGACTGTGAGATGAGCCTTCGGGTACAACTGTCTGTGAGTAGCCTTTTTGGAAAACCAACGTTTTAATCACTCAAAGATCATTTATAAAGTGTGAGTGATGACGCTGTACACTTTAAATGCTGAGGTTCTGGAAACCGAGCGTCGGATCTTGAAGCTGGACTATTTTAGAAGCTCCGAGAAGAAGAGTTCTCCACTCATCATCAGCAGCAGGCAGCATTCCTCTCATATGCCCATATTTGGTGAACTCCAGCCAGGCTCACAGCCCAAAGACCACAAACAGACAGAGCTAGTGAGCTTGCAAAGAAAAAAAAGAACAACCACCCCCCCCCCCCCTTCCCCTTCCCAACAAAAAAAAAGAGAAGACGGAAGAGAAAACACAAGTAATGTTCCAGACGTACACATTCCAACACACTGTTGCACAAATTCGGTTATGCCAAAAAATGACGTCCCCTCCACTGGAAAGGCTGCTTGTGGGGTCACAGCGTGGGAATATCTGCGTGAAAGGATAGGCAAACAGCCCGGGGCGGGGGCCGTCCGAGAGGAAGGGATGGACCACTGTTTTCTGAGGGTGATGGATATTTAGAGCGTGGCAAAGAAGACCACCAGGGATGGGAAGGTTCAAATGTCAAATGATTGTTGGAACAAAGGGACAGTTTTTGTTTTCCTGCTGTTCTATCCTTCAAAAACATAATCCTCTTTTAGAATTGGTCCTTAAAGCAGGTCATTGCCGCTGGTCATAAAAGCAGAATTTGACCTTGAAAGTCCTACCTCCACCTCCCTGGTAGGTTATGTGTTGTGGAGAGATATCAGCGCGTGATGGGCCGATCGAAGTATAGCTGGCTTTTCACTCGATCTGCGATGACATGGTCAGACATGGTTCCCTGATGCTTTTGTCTCAGGGGAGAAAGAAAGACCCCCCCCCACACTAGGCGTTTTATGGAGTTCATAGAGTGGGTCCACACCACTGGATTCCACTCACAGCTCGCACGGTTCAGCTTTTCTCAGCAATTTTACAGTCCTCGTAAAAAAATTTCAATGTTCCACCCATTTACTTGTTGGGCTAAAACGGCCAATTAAAAAGACAATAGCGAAGTACAACGGGAGAACGGAGCTTGTTTGGAGAATCGGAGAAGTCCTGACTTTGCATTCAATGGACCATTTTAGTTGAAAGGCGGCGTTCCCCTCTTTAAAGGTATAAAGGAACAATGTTTTACACAGCTTATTTATGTGTCGCGTATTGTTTCGCCGTGTCAGTCCAGTGTGTTTTATGGTGCCTGCGGTCATGTTATTCTCCCATAGAGGCTGAACTCTGGAGAAGAGCCTGTGAGAAAGTAATTTGGCTGGAACGTCATCCTCGCAGCCAGGCTATAAATAGTCCTGCCCCCGTGGAAGGGCGGGCACAATCGGAGGATATGGGATTGGATCTGTTCTCTGTAAATGAAAACCATGCCCTAATGCATCTGGGTTTGAACGACGCTCATTGGTGCTATTGCTGGCAGGGAAGTTTCCAAACGAGCCAAAAAGTTGCATTCCCAGGAGCCGGACCAATATCTGCCGTCATTTCAAATAACTCAACAGAAGTTGCAGAGAAGTATTTTTGGTTCAGTTTCGGGCTTCCCAATCACTCATTCCTACATTCATTCATTGCATCACTCATTGCCTGTCAAGACGCAGGAAGTTTTTTCTGTCCACAGTCTTTGAATCAAAGTGAGCTCCATTATTCGAGCTCGCCGCAGGACATTCTCAGACATTTTTTTTTCAATCTAATCATTACCAAACCTTCTAGAATTCTTAACCAGCTTTTAATTCACTTTGGAGGATAACTAGTTAACCATTTAAGAAACTAGGCAGTCTTTAACTTAGTCTTGAAGCTCTCCTCAGTGATTAGTAATAACACCTACCGGTACTCGATTTTGGTGGGTCAAATATAGCAATATTGTCAGCAATCTACAGAAAGGATAAATTTGTCCCTTTTCCCCATGACACCCAAACACTTAGAGTTTCCATTCGTTATACACTCCCCATCGGGGTGTCACCGTCCCACCCATGCTTCACCGTCACCAGAACAGTCACACTGTCATCTGCAGTTAGTTGCCTCAATGACCCCCACTCCCATCATCCCTTCTCTCTGCTTGTTCTCCCCTCTCGGCGGAGCGAGTCCCTTGAGCACAATCCAGTGTAATTGCCATATTTGGCACAGCCTCCCTTCTCCTCATCCCAGAGGTTTACAGGCAGCTCTTAATAAAGCTGGATCTGCTTGGAAATTGCCTTAAAAGGAGCCTGGGGACGGCGGGGCCGAGCGAGACGGCACCTGTTTCACATCTGTGGGAGGAGCGGCAGCAGGGCCTGCTCACGGGACTCGGAGCAAGCTGAGGCAGGGGTTGACACTAACCTTTTGTGCTTGCGTTTCATTTCCTGATTATTCTACCTTTTTTGGGAAGAACGGTTTTGAGAAATATTCACATCAAATAAACAATTATGCTAAAACAGGGGCTTTAAAATTACCTAAAAGTAAGGAGATCATTTAGTAAAAACAAACGAACGTTTATATTTTTTATTTTTTAGTGGGTAGAATAAATTCATTATCAAAAGGGGACATTGTCTAAGTTATTTCATTCTAAAACTCTTGATTACCCCAAAATATGACCCCATTAGATTTTCTACAGATGTCTTTGAATCAGGATATTGCCTAATTTCTTTCACCCGTTTAATGATTTTATTTTGAATTTGAATCAACAACATAGCATCTCTTTATGTTCCTCTAATGACTGTATAAGAGGAGGAGTTTTCACGTTTTAATTGTCTGTTATTAAGCATCAATAAGCTCCTGTTTTCGCTCTAATTTGACCCCTTTTGACTTTTTAAATATTTCCAAGTTCCTTTAGACTTGCTATTCTCATCATGCCCTGATGGTGAAATGTGAATGGTATGAATTTCATCTCAGTCTGACTTTCTTGAACGGTTCATTTCGAAACAGTTCTCACGATGTCGGCCGGCAATGAGTGCTCGGGGCTACCACACCTCCATGCTGAAGGATGTTGTTCCCCCTTCCTCCCTCCCCAGCGCAGCACCCTGCCCCAGGGGACGGTCAACATGAACCTGTGCACGGACGTGATCGACGCAGAGCCCAAGACGGGCCAGAAGAACGCGCTGTGCATCATCACCCCCGAGCAGGAGTACTTCATCAGGGGGGAGAACAAGGAGATCATCAATGGGTATGTGTTTGGGGGGGGGGGGGTAGTCCTCTCTATTAGAAGAGTCACCAAAATTTAGGTCAAGTCACCAGAATCCAAATTGAAATATATGTCTACATTAACAAAAATAACACGGCTGTCACAATTTCCAATTAATATGGGTTATTGAGTGAAAGTGAAATGATGACGAATTTACAAAAAACGGCAATGAACTCGCATGTGATCGTTTAAAAACAAGTCCTGATATCAGAGTCCCAACCATTGCTTGAGTCATAGTCTAGTGGGTCCTGGTCCAAACACACTGATGTACTGGTGTACTTTGGAGTGGAACATGGTCCTGTGTTTGAGCTTCTCTTTGGTGTGCTTGATGACAGGTGGAGTGAACAGCTGGTGGTGTACCCCAAGACCAACAAGCAGAACCAGAAGAAGAAGCGCAAGGTGGAGCCTGCGACCACTTTGGTATGAGCCCCGTTTGGTTGTACACTGCTGATGTGTACTCGGGTGGCAGGAAAAGTTGAGAAATTCAAATGGATGATGATGATGATAATAATACATTCAGCTTATAGAGTGCTTTTCTAAATACTCAGTCTCTTAACAGAGTGAACACATTAAACAGTCATTTAATAAAAACGTTTATAAGTAAAAAGATGAAAATAGGTAGCTAAAAAACGGAACTAGGTATATTAGACTAGGAATAGTTAAAAAGAAGGGAGAGAAGAGAGGAGAGAAGGATTGTGTTGAAAGCGATCTTGAAAAGGTGGGTTTTAAATCTTTTGTCATCGCTTTTACGGGCTACATTTATTTTATGCTGGGAGTTGTCTCAACCTTCGCCCGACTGCCTGTTTCAAACTGTTTGCAAAAAGGGCACACATGCACAGAGCTGCTGTTTCCCCCCCCGACAATGACGGGAATGCTGATGTGTGTTCCCAGGAGCCGGGACCAGCCAAGGTGGCCGTGACGGGCTCCGGGATCCCCGAGGCGGACCCGGGCCCCGACTCCAGCTCCATCATCTGGCAGGAGGAGCTGAGCCAGAGAGAAGTGGAAGGGGCCGCCGTGTGGTCCGCTGCCGACCTCTCCCCACTGGGGGCCCTACCGTCCCCTGCAGGTTTGGAGGGGAAACCACTGTGTTTTTTTTTTATTGCCACACTTTTCTAGTAACCACACACTCTAGCCACTCTGTGATAATAATAATGTCACCTTTTTAAAGCATGCGCGGACTCATGCTAATGGGTCCGCATGCTTTAAAAGGTGACATTATTATTATCATTATACCACCGTGCGAGTGTGATTAGCCATCACAAGTGGGCGGGTCCACGTGAGTTTACATTTCACACCTGTTTATGCTGCATCTATTTATACATTCGTTAGTCTATTTTTATTCTCCTCGAATTCTTGTTCAGCACTGTAGTATATTTATTAATTTGTGTTTATTTAGGCCTAAGCTCTCTTTACTTGTGTTTCTCTTGTACTTTTTCTCCTATATTGAACTGTTGAAGGAGCCTGACGCTCAAGAAGTTTCATTGCCGGCGACTGCTTCTGTAATTGTTGTGCATATGACAATGAGCCATCTCGAATCTTAGGAGACGTCAGCTCGGACGCCGGCTCGCTGAACGGCGATGAGGTGGACCGCGCCGCCGCCGCCGCCCCGCAGCCGTGCTCGGCGGCGGCGCCGGGCGGGGACATGCTCTCCCCGACGGGCTCCTGCTCCAGCCTGGGGGGGGTTGCCCCGCTGCCTGTCCCCGGTGGCCAGCGACCCCTTCCCCTCGGGCAGCTCCCTGCTGTCCAACGGCTCGCACATCAGCGGCTCCCTCAGCTCCCTGGACTCGGACGCCAGCGGCAGCACCGTCACCAGCAACGACAGCCACCCGGCCGCCCAGCGCGGCGCTTACCCCCACGCCGGCCTCCACCACGACACGCCCCGCGCCCGCCGCCTGGAGGCCGAAGCTCGCAAGGCGGAGAAGAGGAGCCGGGTGAGGAGCCCCGAGCGCCACCAGAGACCGTCGGTCCTCAGCCCGGAGAGGTCAGTAGAGCCGGGCTGGGGTTTAGGGACCGATGCCGATCCCGATATTGGGGGGGTAAATGATGACCGATATCGATATAGAGGCGGTTTTTCAATGTATATTGTGGGGTCCTGGGGGTGGAGCAGCTCCTTTTGCATTGGCTGCTCACCCTCCCAGCAATGCTTCAGGCCACGGCAACATCGCCTTAAAATGATGGGCTAAAGGCACAAGCTAACTGTAAAGGTCACCTTCACACAGAACATGTTGTAAAAGTTGTGACGTTAATTTGTTTGGTTTTGTTTTAAGATACTAATATATCGTCAAGCGTTTTTATTAAATTAATTAATATATTGCCACTATTCTCTGTTCATTAGTTGCGTTTGCAGTTTTTCTTATTTGGAGTGAGTAGTAGGTTCCAAATCGAAACCATTGTCACATTTTCTACAGTTCACCACATCTTTACTCGGATCATAGTTCATAGTTGGGACACCTATGTATGGATTAAGAAGGTTTGAAACCGAGCCATCCTCTCTGTATTTATTATTAAACTTTATGGAACCAGTAGAAATTGCACTAGAGGGTCGGCGAGTTGAAAAATACCAGAGCTTCTCTCAGGTAAACGAGTTAATCTCCAAGCCCCTTTAGCCCGGTCAACAAGGCTACTGTTACTTCCTGCTCCCGGGAACGCTGGCTTAAGTCTACCAGACGACGTGAGCTACTGATGCAACCTTATCCTTTTAAAGACGCGCAAACAAACTGTTAACTGGCAGGAGCCTCGCGATGCCTTCAGCACGGGAATGGAAGGCGATTTTTCCGATAATGTTTTACGTGGTTTACGAGAACTGAGACGTGGGTTGAGGCGAAAACTTCAGTCTCTGCTTTGAATCATCCCCTGGGCTCGCCAGCTCTTCTTAAGAGATGTGCTAATGTAAATTCTATGCTCTCCCTCCCTGCCCATTTCATATTTTTATTAGCTTTCCAATTAATAGTATGCGCAAACTTGAAACGCACTGTATAAAACCACTGAATGAGTATTGTATCTACACACTGTCTTACCGGTACACTGTATAGATACTGTATGCATGCACTTTATAAACAGTTCACTGTACGGACAGTACAATCCTGTGTAAACACAATATAAACACACTGGCCAGCTTCTTCCCATTAGGCGATCATCCCCTCCGGCACTATTCTACATAAGGTCAAAGGTCACACACACTCTAAAGGAAGCAGATTTTCCAACAAGGGGGTCATCGTTCTCCCCTTGAAGCGTGTGTCTGTGTGTGTGGCAAATGGAAATAAATTTGAGGCAAAGGAAAATAATTGCCATGAAGGAAAAAAAAAAAAATGCGGTGAAGGAATAGTTGGCCCTTTTCAGGCCTGTTCAGTGATAAGGAATATCCTGTTGGATACACAACATTCCTTCTGCACATGCGCAGACACGGGCACAATCCTTCTCTCTCACGCACACGCTTGTCCACCTGTCCCCTTCGCACTGTGGCTCGTTACCTTTTAAGGACAGTTCCTTTAGCAGTATCGTCCAGAGGGGGTAGCGGTAAGCGAGAGCTGGAATTCGAGGGATTTCAACACTTTCCACTGCTCTTCATCCCCTGGCTTTAAACACAGGGCTGTATGCTCAGGAAGTGATGTCATTGTTTTTCTGTGAGCCAGAGCACGGCTGGTTTCTTTATGTGCTGTGATTTCACACGCGCGCACAATGTGCGCACACACCCTGACCCCTCCAGTGACCCTCCCACAGTTCATCAAGCATTGTTAAGAATATTGTGTGAGTTTCGTCACACCCCTGTTGCATCCCGATTGCCAAACCGTGTGTGTGTGTCTTCTTTGTGTGTGTGATCCAGTCGCTCTGGCGTGATCGAGAAGCTGGAGGCCCTCGAGCTGGAGAATGCAGAGAAGATGGAGGTGGAGGAGGCAGAGGTCGGGCGGAGCGCGGAGAGACAGGGCCGCCACGAGAACAGACGCTTCCACAGACAGGTACCCCTGGGTGGCTGTGTTTCTGGCTGACAGTATTGTCTGCGTCGTTTTGGCAGGTTGTCGAGCTGTTTTGACTCGTTGAGGGATGATTGAGTGATGATCAGGTTCCTCTGGGTTAAAGGGGTGTTTAAAGACATGGAGAGGCAGGATTGGGAGAGAGCGCAGCCCTGCTCGTCTTTACATGGGGTAAATCTGAAGCATCACAAGCAGACGTAAATTCTACAGTGTGTGCGTGCGTGCGCGTGCTTGCGTGCGCGCACAAAAGAGAAATCACCTTTAGACTCACCAAAGACTAGGGAACATCAAAACATGAGTTACTGAGGGTTCCACACACACACACTGTGTGTGCGGGTGCTTTCATCAAAATAAGAAATGGGACTGTTGAAATGTCAGGACCATAACATTGTGTGTATAACCATTAAGTCCACTACTGTAATTCCTCATTTTGGGGTTTTCCTTCATCCTCCCCAGTGTCTTCTGGTTATGTTTGGGTTAGGCCACAGAGGTCAGGGCTGCATGCTACGATTCGTTTTCAGTTATGTCCCATCCTGTGGTGGTTAAACCCCTGGGGATTCCACTTCCCTTTTCCCACCCTCTCTTGGCTTCCAGGCAAAAGAAAATGATGGAAATGGCAATTAGAAAAATATATAAATATGTGGGTTGGTGCTGGTGGGGGGGGGGGGGGGGGGGGTGGCGCTGAAAATATCAGAGCTTTTACGTGATCCTTAAAAAAAAGGCACTTTTCAGCTGCAACAGATGGAGGATGAGAATAGATTGTGTGTCACAATGTTCCTGTTTGAAACAAATCCTAGGCTGGAGATTTCAAACTTTTTCCTCGCTTCCTAGTCCCCTATGACAAAAGAGTAATGACTAAATGTACCATGAGGTCTAATCCGATTAGCATGCATTTCGAAGAACAAATTTAGATGTATTGGCTAAACTTGTGATCCTTATGACAACGTAATCTTTTTTCAGTTCCACATTAGGCTAATGTGGTGAAAAGTGCACCGTGGCATTGATTTATCTTTCTTGGCACTTTTTATTGGGCATCTCCTCGCTCCACACAATAAAGTGCCACAGTTGAATGCTGAATATCTGCCCACACTAGTTTTCATGCCCGGTCTACACACACACAAACACGCATGCTGGAATTTTTCCAGGCTGGATATTGCTCTCGACATCCCTCCTCGCAGGTGAAACTGAGAAAGCCGGCGGCAATGTTTTGTCAGCATGTTCTGTTTGTTTTCCCTCTCCATGGTTCACTGCCACACTGCACCCTCCCACAGAGATGGTGTAGTGCTGACATTTACCAGTCCCCATGCACGGTATCACCGCTGTATAACCCCAAACATAAAACCCTCTGTTAATTTGGCTCTGAGCAGGACCTCCAGAGAAACGTAGGGGCGTCCATCGTGGCATGTGTCTCTTGGTTTATCCTCCACACGTGCAGTGGTTTCCTTACCTCCACTGATTGGGTGGAAGAATACTGCGTGCATACAGATCGAACACGGTTGCTGAGTGGTTACTACTGCTGCCTCACAGCTAGGAGGTCCTCCGGGGTACGAGGTGGACCCCTACCCCATCAGAGGATGGTGGTTCTGTATTCCAGGTCTTCTCATTCTTTTCTTTGTGGGGTTTGTCTGAATGTACCCCAGGGCTGAGGGTTCACGAGGACATGTGTTCGGGGTGGCAGCTCGCTGCCGATGGGATAAATGTGGAGAATGAATTGATGAAGGTTTATCATTACCGTGTTTGATGTGTGATGCAGGACCAGGACCTGGACTTCCCCTCCACGCGCCCCCCTCTGAGGAGAGCCAAGTCCCTGGATCGCAGAACGACAGAGTCGGTCATGACGGTGGGTGACCTCCTGACCTCTGTTAACCTGTTCCTCGCTCTCACAGGGTCCTCTGGCTCATACCGGGGTCTATCTCAGTGTATACAGTGGATTTCCTGATTCCCCTGGGCTTAGATTGGGCGTACACCGGTAATGAGGAGAATTATCTTCTGCTCATTCATGGTGAGGTGAGGGGACCGAGTTCTATCTGTTTAGCTGTTTGACACCGGTGACGGTAAATTACAAACATGAGAAAACGAAAATGTCAGAGACAATTTTTCTTTCATCCTCCCCAGTAACTGAAGTGTCAGAAGTGTCTTCTTGTTTTGTTAAGGTTATGCCACGGAGATAATGGACCTGGTGCTTTTTTGCATCTTCAGTTTTGTTCCATTCTTTGGTTCCCCTTTCCTGCTTCGGTTATGACAGAAAGATCATCATTTGATTGTCAGTATTAGTGCCCATGATCAATAATGGGTGCTCAAAACATTGCAGTCTCAGGTTCAGGATATATTTAAACATACTGTGCGCGCTCTACCCTGGTATTATAGCATTATGTGATTTGTATACGCTGGTGTGCGTGAAGTGTTGTTATTCTCCTCAGACAATGGGCTCTCTGTGCTAATGCTGAAACTAGCAGGTAAGGAGGCCTGGGACAGTGCCAGCGCTGCAGAGGTTGGGTAACAGAATTAGGCGGCCAGACTTCAAGAGCAGCTCAGCAGGCTCCGATCACCTTCAGGGGTTGCTTTGCCTAAAAGTGCGGGGAGTTCGTTTTCCTGGCGTTGTAGTGCCGAGGGGCAGACCAGCCACATTCACATAAGGCTACGGATTAAAGTCTGGCTCCTGCTGTAATCATCTAATGCCTTTTCAGGTTTGTTTCTCTTTTCTAAAGTGGGAACGGCCCAATAAATATCACGTGACGCAGGCTGCGACACTGCCTGTGCGTCCGAGCGACCCTGGCGTCGTTTGTCCCTGGTGTGCATTTCCGAAGTGCCAAAATGTTTTGATTCATCATCATCATGGGGTCATGTTTAGGCAATAATCGGGTTCTTGTTTAACTTGTGTCTTACTTTAAAGGCCTAACGAAACCTGTAGGGACTAATTCTTCTTCCCTTGCCGGGTGTGCTTGTGAAAGTGTGCGGATGTCTTAGGCTATTCCTCCCATCTTCTGGGCCAGTCCTGGCCCCCCTTCTCCCGCCTCTGTTCAGGTTACCTCCCTGCTACGTTTAGTTGTGTGGTGTGTGTGTGTGTGTGTGTGTGTGTGTGTGTGTGTGTGTGTGTGTGTGTGTGTGGTGTGTGGTGTGTGTGTGTGTGTGCATGTGTGTGTGTGTGTTGTGTGTGCTTGTTGCATCCAGCCTCTGCCGTGTGTGTTGCGTGTGGTGTTCCATCATGGACCGCTGTTGCCGGTGGCAGGGAGTGTGGGTGGTTGGCCATGCACCTCGCAACTTACCGCTGCTTTCTCCAGTCACATTTCACGTTTGTGTGTGTGTGCCAGTGTGTTTTCATCCACTGTGTGGGGTCACAGCAGGCTTCTACAATACAATTACTGCACTCGATTGTGCAATCACAGCTAGAGCGGTGCAGAACAACAACAGCAATGCAATCAGAAGTCGCCCCAGGCCTCCATGTCCTCACGCTTAATGAACAGTCCCTTCGGAAAAACGTGATTATGCGATCGCATAATTCAAAGCATAATCAGCCAAAGTCTGCATATTCATGCAGGGGCGGCATTTTCCGCACATTTGCCGCACTTTCACCGCATAAATTGCAGATTTCCGCGCAAAATATGCGGGGCGTGCATGATTTCATAATACCCGTATTTTCGTTGCAAAAAAGTCACATATATCTTAGCAGAAAGTTGAAAAATGTTGCGTTTACTGCAGCCATTTCCCCCTGTTGCCATGGGAATGTTATGAATTGACGTAATTACGAGACGTGAACGTTATCGAAAAACGGAATTGTTCGCAGGTTCCCGCATTTTTTCACAAGTTCCCGCAATTTTTGCAAGTTCCCGCATTTTAATTGCATAAAATTGCACAAATATATTTCACCGCATTTTTTAAGAAAACGTGACGAATAATCAAGGATTTTTGGCCACAACTATCACAAAAAAACGCTGCGTTTTTCTGGAGGGACTGAATGAAACTTCTAACCCATTGGTGCGGTCAACTTCTAACCGCAGCTAGGTGTGCATGAGGTTTCCCTACACATGGGCTGAGGTGTTGTGTACCGATGTGTCACGTTTACGCGTGGTGACGTTAACATATTTACTGCTAAAGCCACACTGCAATCTGTGCTCTTTATAAGGCTATTTCCACTCTGCCCGCTTCTTATTGCTGTATTAAAATGCCACGGTAAGAATCCCTTTGATAACGACGAGTGTGAGTTGGTGTTAATTGCCCATGCTTCCAAAGTCAACACTGTGCCTTTTGCATATCTTATCTGCATGGCACAATTTTGCATCCAGATTCCTTTTGCTCACACTCATTGTGAACATGCCTCCCTCTGTTCTCTTTCCCCTCCAGCCGGATCTGCTGAACTTCAAGAAGGGCTGGATGGTGAAGCTGGAGGAGCCTGGCCTGGTAGGTCAAAGACCAGGACACGCGTGCCGTGTTAAAGGGCCCTCCCACCAATCTAAGAGGCATTATCAATATAATCCAATCGATTATTTCCTTTTTAATGCTTAAGTTCAAAGTCCTGTTGAAAATGATACGGTCCAATGAAAAGAATGTCTGACTTTTACTGGGCGTAGTAAATATTCTGAGGGAAAACATCCCCAGATGGGGGCTGAGGGGAAATAAACACGGTCAACATATTTACTTTTTCAAGCGATGGCTTTTGCTCACGTCGTGGGAACACTCCAAACAGTTCAGACCTTAATACCTCCTTAAGAGGAGTTCAAGCGTTGAGTCTGAGCCGCAGGCCTGAAGAATGTGTGTTACAACCTGTGGCCCAAGCAGTCCTGTATGACTTGGAAATATATGGTTGTGGCCTGAATCATCTTTACACATTTCTTTATGATTTGTCCCATGCTGCAGACACTGCATTGGTTAAAATTGACTGTTATCGTTGCTGAACATCCTAAACCACCTGTGGCTCCAACCTGCTTGGAGCCACAGCCTGATTTTCACAAAGCTCTGACTTTGAACTCTGGTTGACTTGCTTCCCTTTTTCCAGTGCAAGAAATATTGGTTCGTGTTGACAGACCACAGCCTGCGCTACTACAAGGACTCGATCGCTGAAGAGGTGAGACCCTCATTGTTTGTCTCCGATCAGCTGCGTTTCTTTCAACGTGACCCACTTTAGGTTGACTACCACAGCCTTCAGACATGGGCGACATGAAGCACTTTAGACTGACTCTGTTGTTCTCCCACAGGCTTCAGACCTGGACGGGGAGATCGAGCTAGCGACCTGCTACAACGTCACCGAATACCAGGCTCAACGGAACTATGGTTTTCAAATACACGTGAGATACCTTTTTGGCTGTGGAAAGTAAAACCATGTCTTTTGGGGTTTTGTTGTGGCCAACCTTTTCTGTGCTCCTCCCCCCCCCAGACCCTGGAGGGAGTGCACACCCTCTCCGCTATGACCGCAGGAATCCGAAGGAACTGGATACAGGCCGTCATGAAGAACGTCCGTCCCTCCCCAGCCCCCGACGTAGCAAGGTCGGTCACAAGCATTCCCTCACATACAGCTTGATCTACAGTGGATGATACCATGGTATACATATCATTCATTTATGTTGATTTCATAATTTTCCCTATGTACCCATCAAACTCGCTCTCACTCACACATTAGATCATTCCATGCACCAATTGCAACTCAGGAAAGATTGCTTTTGACTTTTATGCTCGTGACAGATGGAATAGACTATTCCACCTGATGCGAATTACTATGTCTGTTGTTATAATTTATTTCTCTCTCTCTTATTGTCTTTTGTGTACCTCTGTACGGTGTCCTTGACTGCCGACAAATGCGCCTTCAAATTAAATGATTATTATTTCTTCAGGAATCACTAAAACTAGAGTGAATGGTCTCAATTGAGAAGAAATTCGCTTTTTATTCATTTATATATCATTGTATTTATTTTATCAGCTCGACGGAAGATCACGGCGCCTTCACCCCGCTGGACGGCCTGGTCCGCCCCGACGTGACCCAGGACTCGCCCTCCTCCGAGGCCTCGTCGGTGGAGCGCGAGGCCGCCCCGGGCCACAAGAAGAGCCGGGCGGCGGAGCGCCGGCGGGAGGGCCGCTCCAAGACCTTCGACTGGGCCGAGTTCCGACCCATCGCCCAGGCTCTGGCACAGCAGCGGGCCCAGGAGGCCGAGGGCCTCTCGGCGGACATGGCCGACGTCGAGAGGAGCCGGCGGCGGGAGGAGAGGAGGAAGAGGTACGACGCGGCCGCCGCCCCCCCGGAGGCCGCCCCCTTGGGGGGCGAGGGAGGGGGAATGGACTGTGAGAGGGCGGGGCGGCGGCGGCGGCGGCGGCGGTGCACGCGGAGGTGGCCGCCGCCGCGCCGGCGGAGAGGAAGCAGAGGGTGGAGGAGGTGATCGAACAGCACTGGCAGCAGGTGGAGCAGACGCCGCTGCGGGAGGAGAAGAGGGTGCCTCTGCCCGTGGCGCTGCAGCCCCGGGACACGGCGGAGCTGGAGAGACTGCTGGAGAGCTACAAGAGAGGGGTGAGGCCTACGCGGACGTCCTCGCACATTGTACACCGTTTGTTGGATGACCAGCTACACGGTGGATCCCTTATTCCCAAAGGCTTGAAAGAGATTAATTATGGAGAACGTTTGAAGAAATGTCGCTTATTTAAATTGTATGCAGTGTCTTGACTTCACGAGGAGCGAAAGTCCAAAGAGACGGAGTGATGCGCGATAATCATAGTTTTCCATTGACGGCAAAGCATAGTGGGGTTGGAGCACAAGACGACTGCATCATCTTTCTCTAACGATCTGCACATTACAAACGTAAAAGTGCAACAAACAAAGGAAGTCTATGTAATACAGGTTATGAGGACCATTACATAACATGCAGTAAGCCGACACCTTTATCCACAGCGACTTACAATCAGTGCATTCTACCAGGAAGCTGCAACCCAGTTCATCCAAGCATCATGAGAGTGCGTCATATTCATCAAATAAGCAAGTGTAGGGCTACATTTCGTAAACGAGTGGTGCGACGCCTCCACAAACGAAACGCACTGCTTGTGTGGTGCTGTGGGTCCCATACTGACCCCTTGCCCCCCCCCCCCCCCCCGCTGCCTCAGGTGGACGACCTGAAGACCCAGCTGGAGGGATGCCACCAGCAGCTGGTGGACTCCAGCCAGCACAAGCAGGAGCTGGAGGTCCAACTCCGAACGGCCCTGGAGCGGGAGCACGACGTCCGCAGCGGCTACATCTCCCCGGTGAGTCACCAGCATACCATCCTCCACCACGCCCCAGCCCTCAGCAGCACTGCACTCGCACAGTAACAGTACGGCACACTTAAATGCGGGGAGTCCCAGTCGTTGAACACTCATTTTCACCACTCCACCCCATGTTATCCTTCCATTTCATAACCGCTCTTGCATGTTTTTTTTTTGTTTTTTTTACTGTGGACCCGTTTAAACCCAACGGGGGCTCGGAGCTACAGAGCGACGACGACGACATACTGTGCCTTTGCATGAGTTCTTTGCATGTGGAGAAAGTAAACGTTGATATCTTGATGCTTTGGCTTCCCACTAGACTACCGTGTCTCTTGCCTCCTCCGTAGGACCTTGTAGTAGTATGGATGGATGTCATGCCAGCAGATTCATGTTTAATACGCCGTCGACAATGGAAGCCAAAAGCGTCCTCCTCTTCAGTGTCTTTGTTGCTATTGGTAACCGCATAATTGCTTCTGCTGTTGAGACAGTTGCCACCAAACATGTATGATGAATAACCTCTTTCCTTGTCTCCTAATTATCTGCATGGAAGCCAGATCGCCATCATCTCTTAACCACCAGACCATCCATGTTTTTCTAGCGGCCGCCTAACTGCTTAGTTAGGGTGTTTCTAAGCGTTTGATCTCGTCACAACTGTCACAGTTTTGCTCTTTTGGCAGTTATACAGGATTTAATATTTATTAAGATTACCACGGTTGATCTCAGGAGTTGCAATGCCAAAATTTGGTTTACTCTGCAAACTTTTCATCCTATACTTGTTGTGAATCCACATTGACGTTTAAACATTGTTTTGAACGTCACACTTTAGTGTCCTTGGTACAGTTGGAACATCTCTGCCGAGAAATAGATGCTTTGATGCAAGGCGAGTTTGGAGCAAGGCTGGGAAGAGAATGTGTTTGTTTGTTTTAGGACCTGGTATGCCCCCGATCTCGTAGTACAGCATTCAGCTGAAACTAATACTGCATTTCTCACCCCATGATTTATAACCTATTGACCTGCATGCTCTCTTGTGACTCACTAACCCTGGGAATAACATCTTTCCTAATGCTTTCAACTTACAACCTACAACATCCAGGCCTTTGGGAGTATGGGAACAGACTTTTACAATCATTACATTGATTTACATTATTGACACATTATTTTCGGGATATGTCCTGTAAAATCAATATAGTTAAATCGTTGATGAGGTGATGGGCTGTATTTGTTGGCGAAAAACAATTGGGAAGCCTGCGTGTGCGCGCGCGTGTGTGTGTGTGTGTGTGTGTGTGTCCCCCGCTGTGTGTTAACCAACTGTCTGGTCCCCCTTTTCCAAGCTGGAGCACCCTATGGGTATGGAGGCTGATCTGGCACCCCAGATGAAAAGGGCTGAGCTGGTTAGTTCTCAAGCGCAGAGCTTGACAAAGAAGTACCAGGAAACCAAGGAGCTTTTGCAGCTGCAGGAGCTGAAAAAGCGCAATATGCAAGCCCAGCTCGGCCTCTCACTTTCCCACCTCACGCACACGGACCCCTGTCCCCCTGACGCTCCCTTAGAAGGTCCACACCCAGAACCCGTTCAGAAGACCGTTAGCTTCTTGCTGTCGGACAGCGCGGACGGTATTCAGGAGCTGGAGGATCTGATGACCGGTACACCCATGAGTCTTCAGGGGCTGCTGAGACTGTTGCAATGCCACAGCTGTAGTCAGGTGCTAGGTGAGGAGGGTCATTACCAGAAGCTGCTGGGGCGATGGAAACATCAGCAAGACGTGGAAAATGAAACCATTAGGAAAAGCCTACTGAGGGCAGGGGAGAGCATCCGCGACTACGAATCCCGTCTCCTGACCATGGAGGACATGGTCGGGAAGGCTCAGAGGCAGAAGTCAGAAGGCCCGGGTGGCGGCTCCTTCAGCCCCTCGCTCAAAACGGAAACCATTCACTCAAATGAAACCACGAACGACATGGCTATAGGGATGCTGGCCCAGAGAGTGGAGCTGCTCACCGGTGAGAACGGGGCTCTGAACCAGAGGTACCAGGAGATAGTCAACCAGCTGACGGAGGCCGACCGGGAGATAGACAGGCTGAAGGCGGAGCTGTTGGAGCTGCAGGGCAGCAAGCAGCACCACCTCGTCACGGAGGAGCTGGGCAGGGTGAAGGCCGAACTGGCCGAGAACCAGGCGAGCGCTATCGACCGGGAGTACTACGAGCGGGAGCTGAACGAGCGGGCCCTGAGGCTCCACGAGGCCCTGGGGACCCTGGAAGAGCTGGGGAACACCCTGAGGGACACGGAGAGGAGGCTGCAGCTGAGGGAGGCCACTCTGAAGGGGCTGGGGTTCCAGGAGGACGAGGACGAGGACGAGGACGAGATGCGGTTGAACACGGAGCGACTCAAAGAGCTGCTAGAGGCCTCGGAGAAAAAGCTGTACGAGAAGGAAGCGGTCATTAAGTCGACGGAGCAACGGTGCGTCGAGTTAGAGGCACAGAAGAGTGAGCTGATGATTCAAAAGGAGGAAAGTGAGAGAATTGTTATGCAAAAGCTGGCAGAAGCGGGAGCTGAGATAAGGAGGCTACAAGAGAGGGTAGGAGTAGAGATGAAGGCAGGTAGGGGTGAACCGACGATGCATGTAAGCAAAGAGGCGATTCAGACATGTGAAACGCAAGTTGTTGAAGCAGGACTTCTAAAGCAGGTGGTAAACGATATTGGGATGAAATCCGAGGCCATCAGCGCGGTCGTAGAGATGTTTGGACATGTTGATGTGAATGTTGAGAAAATGTTCGGTGATTTAAAAAGCACTTTACTTGTCACAGACTCCCTTTGCTCTTCCCAAGAAGAGACGAGCACGGTCAATCAGAAATGCATGAAAAGGCTGGTGTTGGAGGCAGAGTTCTGGACTCAGTTGCTGACTATCAAAGAAAGTGGTAAAGGCACAACGCCAGACTTTGGCAGGCATGTTGCAGTACGTATGTTGGCAGAGAAGAGCTTGCTGTTTTTGACTTGTAGGCTTTGCCCACCAGCAAATGAGGACGGGAATAGCGTTATTCCCGTGACTGAGGCTGACTTTTCGGCCATGTTCACCTGGCTTGACGAGAAAACAAACGCTCTCATTTTGAAGGAATTAAGGCAAACGTTGGAAGAGAAGGCATATCTCTTGAAGCAAATGATCACAAGCATAGATTTGTCCAAAGATGACCAGCTCCGTTCGCTGGCTTTTAAGACCTTCAACTCGGACGGCCAGCAGAAGCCTCCATCAGAGTACCTTCTCGACGCCCTTAAAGATGCTTACATGTTGTATGTCACCATTAAGATTAAACTAGAAAATGAGAGGGAGCTAATGCACAAGCAGGCCGAGCTGCAAACCGGTAGCGAAGACTGCTGTAATTGTCCTAAACTGAGAGACATCAACCGGGATCTGAGCTCCAAGCTGACAGACCTTCAGAGTCACCTGTCTGAAGCGATTTCAATGACCGCCGGTGGGCCTCTCGCTCACATTCAGTTCGACGGAGAGCCGATAGCCCCGCTGGACAAAACCACCGAGCTCCAGGACACGACCGCCAGGCACAGGAAGGAGCTGCGGGAGGTCAAAGACGTTTACGAGCAGGAGGCCGAAGTGCTGAGAAAGGAAGTGGTCAAAGCCAGCGAGGCGCTTCGCCTCCTCTCCGAGGAGAACGTCCAGGAGATCGACTCCCTGACCGAGTGCATGGCGAGCATGAAGAAGAAGCACGACGCCGAGAGGAGGGCCCTGCTGGAGCGGTTCCAGGGGGAGATGGACGAGCTGAGGAGCGTGGTGACACCGCTCAGTCCCGCGCCGGGGGAGGCCGACGGCTCCAGAGAGGGGACGCCGCCGCCGTCGTCGCCGTCGGGCCAGGACCTCCCCGAGACACTGAACCTCAAGGAACGCATCCAAGAGCTGGTGACGCAAGTGACCGCCATGACCGGGGAGATGAGGCGACGCGAGCAGCAGGGCGACGCGACGGCCCTCCGGAGGAAATACGACAAAGACCTGGAACACCTGAAGGTGGACGCGCCCCTTTGTCCTCGCCGTCGTCCGTTACATGATGCCTTGTGTTCCCTTGTGGCGCCCCCCCCACCCCTTCCCCCTAGAGCTATTCCCCCAAACCCCCCCTTCCCTTACTGATTTCTTGGCCTCCTAACCTAACCCAACTGCCCTGCTCTTGTGTTTTGAGAAACAATTTCCGGCTTGTGTTGCATGCTGGCTAATCCCCGTACTTCAGTGCATGTGTTTGACGCCGTCATAGTTTTGTTCCGAGGAACCCATATTGTCCAGGTTTCACTGCGGCCCAGTGCAGAATCGGTGATCACAACATGGTTAAGTAAAAGGAGGACATTGCATTAGGCTCTGTGATGGGTTAACGAGGGGATCTGTGCCTGCGCCATAATTAATTGAGTTTCTCCGTTTGTAGCTGGATGTGCTTCTCAAACCTAACCCTTTTCAAACTCTAGTGATGACTGGCTTAGGGCAAAGGGTTCGACCTTTCAAAACAAACTTACATGCATCCACATTGTTATTAATATTGAATACGGATTGCTTTTTGAGTCTTTATGACTGGCCATATTTTTCTTTCACTTTTTTCACTAACCAATATGTAGTTTTCTTTCTACAATATTCTATCCTTACATTTGGTCAGTCATGCAAGTTTTGCTAAGTTTCATTATGTTTTAATTGAAAGTCATGCTTAATTATGCGCTAATGCGAAGTAAGCAATTTTTTTTATGGGCTACTTTCCATTGGTGGCTGTTGGGTTAGCACGGTCTGCAACGCGTGTTTCACGTACCGACTTTAAGCTAAACTACTTAACCAACGCATTTAATTAGCTCCCATCATTCCCTATAAGCTGCCTAATTAGTCTGGAATGTCTGATTTGCGAGTTCCAGTGGCTCCATTCGAGTTTTAACAGGAAATGAGCTCATTAACTCCCAGACACGTACAGACACCAGGCCCTGACATGCATCCAAGCAGAGTGCAGGTGCTGCTCACCACAAGGCTGTGGCTGAAAGTGGCCTAGTGGGGGGGGGGGGGGGTCAGCCAGAGAAATCTTGCAAACATGGTCTCTCCCGGTTGGGTCCAGACATCTCTTTTAGCTGCTCAGACTTTGCTCCCTGGGAGAATAGACTGGAAACCTCTGTTATGCTCCTCATGGCTGTTTTGTAGGAAGCCGAGGGGGGCAGGAGAGGGAAAAGTGAGACTAGGCAGTGCTATGGATCACCATTACATAAGTACTCAGTTTAGCGGTGGGTCACGGAGGACGGCAGCCTGTTTCAGTGATCAGGGTTTGAGCCGGCCAAAAAAAGACCAACCAAATCCCCCCTTCATGAAAAACAGAAGAACTATAAGGTTGTATACTTTCCTAGCATACACATGCCCTTTTTAAAAGTGAGTTGATCAAAGTAATTCGATTTCTTTCCTCGGAGATGATCTCCAGACAAGCGTCTACGTCTCAGACATGGACAGACTTGCCAGAGATGTCCTCGGTTGCAAAAGGCGTATGAATGCAGGATGCCACTGTACACCTCCCAGACCCCTGGCCAACCCTATGATGGTATTCATCCCTTTTTCGGGCCTCTAGGCAACTTAACAAGACAGAATAGCTGTAGAATGCAGTCAACCGACACACAGGCTCCTGTTTACTACGGGGCATTTTTTTACGACTGCCAGAGCCGTTTAGCCGAGCAACAGTGCGCTTTGCGTCGGTAATCGTCAGCGTACAGCCACAGCGCCCACCGCCCGGGCATTGTTCTCGACATGTCTCGTACCTCCCGTAAAAACCTAACTACTGCAGTCGCAGGCTCTCGACGCCCAAGGCTACGCAGCTGTAGCAGTCGTTCCCAACGCCAGTGGATGGCCGGCGCTGGCTCCTCCCACCGGCGAGGAGGTTCTCCCGCCTATGGGAACCTCTCTGACCCCCCGCTGGGGCGAGCGGCCTTTTGGTGGTGAACTCTCACTAACGGTGGACCCCTTGTGTGGCTCTCCGCCCTCTCCCCTCCCTCGTGTGTGTGTGTGTGTGTGTGTGTGTGTGTGTGTGTGTGTGTGTGTGTGTGTGTGTGTGTGTGTGTGTGTGTGTGTGTGTGTGTGTGTGTGTGTGTGTGTGTGTGTGTGTGTGTGTGTGCGTGTGTGTCTCTCGTAGGCCACGTGCGAGCGGGGCTTCGCCGCCATGGAGGACTCCCACCAGCGGGTGGTGGACGAGCTGCAGCGGAAGCACCAGAGGGAGCTGGAGAATCTCCAGGAGGAGAAGGACCGCCTGCTGGCCGAGGAGACGGCCGCCACCATCGCCGGTCAGTGGTCAAATCGCGACGGGTTCAGGTCTTTTGTTAATCATTCTGAGGGCCACTTGGGTTAGAAGGTCAGCTAGATTGAGACAACGTTATCCTTTCCTCCTCCTGACTTGGCTCATGCGTCTGTTTATTCAGGGTGTCCGCGCATCCTTAAAGTCTTGAAAAGTCTTAAATTCATGTTTCTAAATTTAAGGCCTTAAAAAGTCTTAAATTCGTTACAAATGTCATATGCTGGTCTTAAATACTGTAACTCAAGGTCTTAAATTTGTCGGGGCAGGACTATTATTTATTTATTTATTTTTTCTCCTGGGACTTTTCAGGAAGGACATGTAGAGAGGCTTCTTTCTTGCTAGCTGCATATATAAACGATTATCTGCGTGCTTGCTAGCTAGTCTGCGACAATGGGTAGGTGCAAATTCAAGGACAGTTGGCTGGAAGACGCCCGTTTCAGAAGTTGGCTCGCGTCTGTTGCCAACCCCCACCATCGCGTGTTTTAGGTCTTAAATTTCATTCAAGGTGGTATTAAAAAGGTCTTAAAAAGTCTTAAATTTTGACTTGCTGAAACCTGCAGATACCTTGTTATTTGCTCAGATATCCTTAAGAAGAATAAGGGAGTCTTGGGGAACAGTTTGGCCCTCTTTCGTCTGGAAAAATAGATAGATGTAAAATATATTATATTTGGAAAAATAAAAGAATCATGAAAAAAATAACGAACGTACACTTGCTATATTCAAAGCACACATACGGTAACATGCATTTGTATTATTCTTAACTTTCCATCGGAATTGAATGTATTCATTCATAAAACGATATGCTAGACACCTTCCTTCTTCCTGTCCCCACAGCAATAGAAGCCATGCGTAATGCCCATCGGTCGGAGCTGGAGAAGGAGCTGGAGAAGGCCCGCAAGACCAACAACCACGCAGAGAACGCAGACCTGGATGAGATCCATAGACAACATGAGTAAGATCCGCCTCGCTGACCGCCCCGCCACCACCACTAGCTCTGGGCAAAGTGGGAATCTCTTGGCAATTTTTTTCTATGTACATTTCCATGCGTAATTTTCAAAGATATATATATATATATCTATCTATCTCTATATCTCTATATCTCCATCCATCCATCCATCCATCCATCCATCCATCCGGGTTTGCTACTCAGAGTTTGCTAATCACTTCCTACTTTTGTGATGATCATTAAAGACATCAACAGATGAATTAACTTATCTAATATTTCATAAGAGAGAAAGCTTTTGTCACAAATATGACTTTCTATGAACAATGCAATAATCAATGCAGCTTGAATTATAACACAATATGGAAGCATGCAAAAAATAGGTTTCAGTTTTATTTTATTTTAATCTTTCTTTTCTATGTCATTAAAGGAAAAGCTGTGAGTTGTGTCTGGCTGTGAGTTTGCGCGCATGCTATGCGTAGGCTGAATCGCAATCGTGTCAAGACAAATCAGATTGGCCAATACACACTGAAGATAAATTAAATATTTTTAAAATGACAAATTATCCCTCTCTGGCGAACAGAATGTTGAAGCAGGCAAAAAAAATTATTAATTTATTATTGATTATTAATTTACCTGCATCGAGACATAATCGTTCTAGCGAGAATAGCAATGCATCGAAGAATCGATTATTTTTCCCACCCCTAGCATTCACACCACACTGAAGCTCCACAGTGCGTAGCTTCTGTTTTTGCTGAATTTATTTGAGACTTTGGCTCAGTCTCCTCAGGATCCTATCAGACCTGGTGTATTGAATCAGGACACTTCTGGACTGTGTTTTTGTCAAACCTGGCATTAAAGGCGACATATTATACAACCAGGTGTGAGTGTGATTAGCCGTTACAAGCTGTTCCGGAAACCTGCCTCTTCTGACATCACGAGTGTGCGTGTCCACCTAGATGTATGCTGGATAGATCAGTCTACCAGCATGACCAGTGGACTGCAGCAAACTTGCTCATCCATCCGTCATACTACAAAGTGGACACGTCCACTTGTGGTATCAGGCAGATTTAAAAAAAAGTAAGTTAATCACACTCACACCTGGTGGTATAATATGTCACCTTTAACATTCGTATTGGGGGACTACATGCTACTGCGTTGCTATCCCCCTACTTTCTTGCAAACAATCATTTGAAAAAACTTAACTTAATAGTCAGACGTTGTCCAACAAATGAGTCACATTCAACATAGTATCCCCAATTTAATTATTCAGCGGGGGAAGCACTTCCATCATCCACCATTGACACAACGGTTAATTGAAAACATTAATTTGTGTTGATGTGATTCATAACGGAGCGAGGCTGATATTCCTGCTGTGTCTCTCTGTGCTTGACACTAAAATGGCCGACGTTATTTATTGGGCATAAACATTTATGACATTAAGATCTTTAGATTCTCTTCTGCCGGTTGGAACATGTGGGCAGGGGCAAGGTGTGAACTATCAGCTGCCTCCCTCCTGCATGCTATAACACATTGTTGGCCCCAGCAGCCTGCAGCTGCAGGTGTTGAGGCATGGTGAATTAATACTTGATACTAATGTGAGTAGGGTGCGAGATAAAGCCACGCTCAAGCTTATACATATACAAGTAGTCTCGCAGAGTCTGAGATCAGGTAGCTTTGGCTGTCTCCGCTGCAGCTGAAGCCAGCCGTTTTTCCTGCCCTTGCGGATGAAATGGATCATCTGTGTTGAAAATGGCTTAACGCTGGCAATAAACAATTTTAAACGCAAATCCATATCTATGCAGCACAACAGTCATTTGTCAGCTACTGCTGGCTAGCTGACTGGCTAATCCTGAAGTGTGTGTGTGTGTGTGTGTGTGTGTGTGTGTGTGTGTGTGTGTGTGTGTGTGTGTGTGTGTGTGTGTGTGTGTGTGTGTGTGTGTGTGTGTGTGTGCGTGTGTTGGACCCTGGGTAAATGAGCTAGTCTTTATAAACAACGTTGATCTGTTTGGACACGTCAGAAAAACACAGAGCAGACGCGATGCGTTGATGCAGTAAATGCACGTCAAACACGAGACCAATTAGAGGGCCGAGAGGGAACCCATGTCCCGGGCCGTGTACCGGGCTAAACGGTTTGTTGATCCACTCATGTTGTACACTTGCGTGCGTTTGTTGTTGCAGGGAGGAGCTGTGCTCCTTCCAGCGGGAGATCGAGGTGCTGTCGGAGCAGTACTCCCAGAAGTGCCTGGAGAACGCCCACCTGGCCCAGGCCCTGGAGGCTGAGAGGCAGGCCCTCCGGCAGTGTCAGAGGGAGAACCAGGAGCTCAACGCTCACAACCAGGTAGGAGCACGCCGCCTCCAGGGTACCGGCGGAATGGAAGACTTCCATTAGATTTCCATCTGCTAATCTAACACTGGGCGGCACGTGGCTCAGGAGTTAGAGCGGGGTTGGCTGGTAACCGGTAGGTTGCTAGTTCGATCGCCGGCTCCTCCTAGCTGAGTGTCGAGGTGTCCCTGGGAAAGACACCTCACCCTAACTGCTCCCGACGAGCTGGCTGTCTCCTTGCATGGTTGACACCGCCACCGTCGGTGCGTGAATGTACACATGAATGGGTGAATGTTCGGCAATATTGTACAGCGCTTTGAGTGGCCACTGGTTAGAAAAGCGCTCTATAAATGCAGTCCATTTACCATTTGTCTGTATGTATGTAATTTCCCCCCAACATTACCCCATAATGGTTAGAAAGGTTCTGGAGGAAAGCCCCCACGTGCTCCCACACGATGCCACAGTGTTGTATATCGGTCTCTCTGTGCGTTGCAGGAGCTCAACAACCGTCTGGCTGCAGAGATCACCAAGATGCGGTCCATGGCCAGCGAGGACGGGGACTCGGGCGTCGGCATGCAGGGAAAAGAGCTCTACGAGCTGGAGGTACGACGCGCCGTGGGGGGGATCGAAATCTACTTGTGCTCCGAGAATAACGGCGCAGTTATGGTTCCACGTCGCCGCAACGCTACGACCACACAGACGCTTCGACAAAGTCGTGCATCGGGTTTTAGTGAGCGGACCAATCGCAGCCCTTGCTGCTGCGTCGCCCCGAAGAAAGGTTGCGTCTGGCCCTCGCGGTGGAGGCAAGGAGGGTCTGCAATGACGTAATGGGTCTGTTAACCCCCTTGCATTGCATCGACGTGGAACCATAACTAAGCCTGAACACGTCGAAAGTAAGTTCAGTGACGCACTGCAAGTCGGTTGAGATCAGGGGTTTTCAAATTGGGTGAATGCGAGCCTCCCCTTAGAGTAGGTAAGGACAGCTGAGACCCCCCCCCAAAAAAAATCCCGTCCGCCTGACCTATCACACGCCTCTTCAGTTATTGCTATCTTTTGTGTGTTCCAGGCAATGATGACTTTCAATAACTAATCAAATGTAAATATTTTTTAATATTGTATTTGAAGACATTTTATTTCCACAACTTCATTCATAAACGTTCTAATCACCAGCAAATAATTTCCCACTTCATGCAGGCCTAATTAAGGCTACTTTTAAAATCAATCATCAGTAGGTCTATCCACAAGTCAACAAAACAAAGCTACACCCGACGACACCCGACGGCTGAAATCTGCGCTGTGTCTGCACACTTTTGAAGGAGATGTGCATCGTCTCGAAAAAAAATCAGCACAATGGACAGCTCTCTGATCAATGAACGACAACGGCATGTTATGAGATCGAACAGATTCACATATTTTCATCAAATTTGTTAACGATTTCAGCCACATAAATCCTCAGATTTAAACAACAAACAAAATGCGCCAAATTCACATCATTTGCGCTACGAGCGGCATCAACCCTATGGCCCAACCAATTTATGCATTCAAGACAACACAACTTTGACTTTCAATTTAGTCGTCCATATCGGTGAGAACTATGAGGCCTCGCTTTTGATGCGCAGAGGTGTTCGATGCGGGGCTGCACTGCAGAGAGAAATAAATGCAAGTCGTCCTCCACCTGCAGTCTCCTCCCTTAATGCTGACTTCTGGTGACTTGGGACAAGGAAACAATGCCTTTTAAAACTAATACACGCACGCACAATTACCGACATCAATAGAGCTTCATACAGATGTGTATTTTTTCTTTGCGTGTTGCGTGTCGCGCCTCCCCTGTGGCTCTTTGGCGCCCCCCAGGGGAGGCGCGCTCTCACCTATTGAAACCCGCTGTCTTAGATGAAATGCAAAAGATAAGACCTTAACAGTACATGAACTGGAAACATGGGCGACAAACAAAAGACCCAAAGCATAGGCCTTCTGCGGAGGCGGTTTAGGATCCTGTGGGGAGTCACTGAGACGGCCCCTCTGTCCTCCAGGTCATGCTGCGGGTGAAGGAGTCTGAGGTGCAGTACCTGAAGCAGGAGATCAACTCCCTCAAGGATGAACTCCAGGCCGCCCAAAGAGTGAGTGCTCCTCCTTCCCTCCCCTCGCCACCTGGCCTTCCAGTCACAAAAGCAGAGGATTCGTTCCCCGACAGTAACCACCCTTTGAACTTGGAGAACAGGCAAAGGTCGATCAGCAATTGATATCAAGCCACCGATTACAAATACTTCAGTGTTGGTGTAGTGTCATTTTGAAACGCTTAAGCTAATATTCATACTTTTCTTTCATGCACAAGGCAGTCATGATAATCATTAACAGCTAGTTTACAACTTTGTCTTAGTCCCTCCAGCTGTAAGCTGGGTCCAACCTAACCTTTTTAGAATATTTTTTTACCTGCAAGAGAAGGAAAATAAAGTGGCCATGCAATTTACACCAAAAAAGAAGGTCAAATCCATTGGCCATTGGCTGGTTGGCCGGTCTTGCATTCGCACCAAGCCCCTGAGCCCTAACGCGGTGTTCCTCCTGCAGGATAAGAAGTACGCCACGGACAAGTACAAGGACATCTACACGGAGCTGAGCATCGTCAAGGCCAAGGCGGAGCGGGACCTGGGGCGCCTGCGGGACCAGCTGCAGCTGGCCCACGAGGCCCTGGGGGGCCCCTCGCTGGAGGAGGTGGAGCGGGGTGGATACGGTACAGCCTCCCATAGGGGACCCTACGATATGACTTCACTAGGGGTGGGAAAAATAATCGATTCTTCGATGCATCGCGATTCTCGCTGGAACGATTCTGTCTCGATGCAGATAAATTAATAATCGGAATTTAAAAAATATATATATAACTTCTTTTTTTTTTTGCCTGCTGCAACATTCTGTTCGCCAGAGAGGGATCATTTTTGTCAAAGAATATTAAAAATATTTAATTTATCTTCAGTGTGTATTGGCCAATCTGATCTGTCTTGACACGATTGCGATTCAGCCTACTTATAGCATGCGCGCAAACTCACAGCCAGACACAAGAACTCCTCCTAATTCAAGAGCAGCTTTTCCTTTGATGACATAGAAAAGAAAGATTAAAATAAAACTGAAACCTATTTTTTGCATGCTTCCATATTGTGTTATAATTCAAGCTGCATTGATTATTGCATTGTTCATAGAAAGTCATATTTGTGACAAAAGCTTTCGTTATGAAATATTAGATAAGTTAATTCAAATGTTGATGTCTTTAATGATCATCACAAAAGTAGGAAGTGATTAGCAAACTCTGAGTAGCAAACCCAGATGTATATATATATTTTTGAAAATCACTTATGGAAATGTACATAGAAAAAAAATTGTTGCATCGATAATCGCTTCAGAATCGAAACGTTGACCTCTTAATCGGAATCGAATCTTGAGGTGCCAAGAGATTCCCACCCCTAGACTTCACTGTGTATTTTGAGTGCAGTTTCAAACGCTACTGTGCAATAACGTTTACCTCAGCTGCTATTTAAAATTTTCTGGTTTTTTTTATCTTTATTTGATATTATGTATGTTTATTTGTTATGAACAGTGATTCTGCAAATACTGCAATACGATTCTACACATTTTCTTTTCTGCAAATAAGTCTACTGTGTGAACTAACGGCTGGTTACATTACTCTGTCTTGTCCCACAGACATCATGAAGTCCAAAAGCAATCCTGACATCCTTAAAATGGCAGCCGCAGCGGCTAAGCGCTCAGAACGCACCTTGAGGTCAAAGGTATGTTGAGCCGCACCACCCACTCCTGCCACCATGTTATTATCATTGGAGCAACAACCTCTGCTGAATTATACTGTCACTGATGCTGCTTCATTAATAGGTTTCGGTGTAAAGGAAATGGTTCGCCACCAGAGGTCGCCAAAAGATAACAAAAGAAAATTAAAGCATTGTTGTATACTGCCATCTATTGGCCATTACGGACATTAAAAAACACGATTAAAATCCCTTTTCGATGTATGACCAAAAGCAGTTTGACGGTAGCCTTTGTCTCGGTCGTTGGCTCTGTTGGCGACAAAGGCTGCCCTTGCACAGTACCCTGGAAAACGCTGTGCAGGTAAATGCTGAATCAAACCGGCCACCAACACTCACGTACCGGACTCCATTCCTGTCTCTTTCTGTCCCCAGTCCGTGAAACGGGACATGCCCTGGGACAGTTAGGGCCAGTGGGAGGGGTGACTCCTAGGCAACCCCACCCCTCTCCTTTTAGGTAAACCGAACCAGAGACGCACGTCCCAACGACCACTGCACCCATTAGAAAGCACCGGGCTCCATACGGCCCATCGCCGCCATGGTTACCGTGTCCGCATGCACTCACCGTTCCCCCTCCCCCGTGTCGCGGTGTTCGTCCAGCGTGGCCGCGCCTGTTTTCTCCCATCTCTTGGGGTTTTCCATTCATGTGTTTTTCTTCCTTTTAAGTCACTGCTCGGTGTGTTTTAATTGGTCGATCGGCCCCTGGTTTACCCTGCAAGTCCCTGCCCCCCCCCCCCCACACTCCCCCAGTCCCTTTCATGACTTTGATGTTCTAACTTGGGTGTGTTTTGCTTGACCGATGTGTGGACAATGATGTACCAAGTACATGACAACAATTTCATACCATGTATTCGATGTGTTGTTGGCATGCATCAGTTTAAAAGGTCTCGATTTTTGTGTTTTGACATCAAACTCCTGGTGTGAGGCATCGGGGTAAAGCCACACTCGTACCATCAGGACCGTCAAGGTGTTCATCAGAAGCATGTCAATGAACCGTGTGATAAAGCATGACCCTCCACCACCGGCTATCTGGGACATCAGGGCTCTTCCTGTGATGCGTTTGCTCGTCATTGTCCATGTTTAACATTCTGCCCCTCTCTCTTTCTCGCTCTCTCTCTGTCTCTGTCCTTGTAGAGTTTAAAGGAAGGGCTGACGGCTGAACAGAGGCTACACCTGTTTGACAACAAGGACACCAAGGAGTTCTGACAGTGCCTGCCTCCACCTAGCTGCATGCGGCCTACAGGCTCTCCGTTGGCCTTTTAGCTCTGTAATTATTAGAGAACACTACACACTGGTCACAAAAAATAAAACTATGTCTTATTAAATATTGTATTCTAGACAACTCATGGTATGAAGTTTGAATTTTATGTCTATAGAGTCTGCATTCCATGCACTTCAGTAACTGTGACTTTTCGTTTCACTTTTCCTTTTGGGCCATACTGTAAATAGTTTGTGCTGTTTTTAATCCAGCGTCTATAATGCGTACACTAAAACCATAACTGTGTAAGCTACTGCGTAGACTGTTGCCGGCCAGGGGACCTGGCCAATTGTGGCTATAAACGCAACACACGCTACACTATTGACGATGGAGTAATACTCGTGACTAAACGTAGATGGTTGGTCGGTATGCACATATTGAAGCTCTCCCAGACCGCTGCCATCACAGCACATATGCAGGATCCTGCTGGTTTAAAAAACAGGCTATGAACTCTTAACGCTCACCTGGAAGATTATACAGGTTTTAAAGATTTGCCACGTTGGAGGTTCCCTCATTGTCTGAATGGTTGGATTCTAAGTGGTGAATAACAACGTTGCAGACTTCAACTTCATTTTTTTTAGGTCCATGGTCGATGGAAAGGTGACTGCTTAGTCTGTAGCGATGGGATTGATTTATGATATGAATATATATAAAGATTTATACCCCCCCCCCCCCCCTTCGCGCAGTGGCAGTCCCTTTGTATTTATTTAAATGTTTTCATTTTTTTTGCCTCACATTCCCAGTCCAATGTACTCTATTGTAAATATACAGCAAATGTACACCCACTTGTTTATTAGCAATAAATATTTTTGCACCCTGACTCTGACTGATCTTTGAAGTTCTGACAACGGATCATGTTCTGTTCCGGAACCCGATGATGCTAACACTAAAATACCTCCCAGCTGACCAGCTGGTGGCCGGAGGGCCTGGCCACATGGGTGGGCCAGCTCTGAATGAGACCCCAAGCATGTCATGACCATTTTTGGAGAGGTGAAAAACATGTTGGTTTCCTGTCTAGTGTAACGCTTGTCCTGTCTGCGCATGAATGACAAATGTAATTTATGGTTGCATTAAAAGTCAATGGTGGGTCGTTGTATTTCAGGTGCATTTCAATAAATTAGAATATTATGGAAAAGTTTTTTAATTTCAAAAGTATATAATACCGTAGAGGGCCTCAGCTTGTCTGCATTGTTCGGTCTCATGTCTCATCTTCCTCTTTGCAATGCCCCATCAATTTTCTATGAGGTTCAGGTCAGGCGAGTCTGCTGGCCAATCAAGCACAGTAATCCCATGGTGATTAAACGGGTATTGGTACTTTTGGCAGTGTGGGAAGGTGCCAAGTCCTGCTGGAAAATGAAATTGGCATGAATTATTTGCCTCTCCCTTCTTCCTCCTGACTGTGATGTTGATTCTCAAATTATATGCAATAATTACCTTAATCTGAAAAGAGGTTTTGGACCACTGAGCGACGGACAGATCAGTTATTTTTAAGACGCTTCCAACATCTCTGGTTTGGGAGTGGCTTGGCACAAGGAATGACAGTTGTAGCCCATACATCCGGGCGTGGTGGCTCTTGATGCACTGACTCATGCCTCAGTCCACTCCTTAAGTTGCTAGACAATCCCCTCAAGGCTGCGGTTATCCCTGTTGCTTGTGCACCTTTTCCTCCCACACAACTTTCTATCAATATGCTTGAGTACAGCACTCTGAACAGCCAGCGATGACCTTTTTACGCTAACCGGGAGGGTGAGGGAGGATGTCACTGACTCACTTCTTCCCCATGATTGTGAAACCTACTGAAGCAGACCGAGAGACCATTTAAATAAAGCATCAGCTTTGAGGCAGATTCGAGTGTGACACTTTGAGTCTACAACATTTATCTTTTTCGGGATATATAATTTTCTGAGATAGGCCTATTGAATTTTAGGTTTCCGGAGCTATAAGCCATAATAATAGAATTTAAAAGAAATGAATGCTTAAAATTCTAATTTCACTTTGGGTGTAATGAATGTCTTTAAAATATGAGTATCACTTTTTAAATTGAATTAAAATGTATTAAAACCCTCCTGTTATGTTTGTTTGTCAGGAACAGCAATGGTGTTCCTGGGTCAATTTGACCCGGTGCATGTTTATTATCCAAAAGATGTCCTAAACCAAAAAAATCCTAACAAGCAGTGTGAACATGTCATTACTAACTCCATTAGTAACTATTCTATCAATATTTAGTGCAATAGTGTTCCTTACCTCTAACAGGTAATGGTTCAATTAGGATAATTCAATCGTTTTTCAGTAAAAAAAAATATTTGTTCAAACTTTTTACTTTTGGAAGACCAAACAATCAATAGTTTTACATAACATTGAAACAACATTTAAATTTTGTTTTACATACATGCACTGTTTGTGGACCAGAAATGAACAAAATCGCAATACAATACAACAAACAAGCAATTGGTGTGTGTGTGTGTGTGTGTGTGTGTGTGTGTGTGTGTGTGTGTGTGTGTGTGTGTGTGTGTGTGTGTGTGTGTGTGTGTGTGTGTGTGTGTGTGTGTGTGTGTGTGTGTGTGTGTGTGTGTGTGTGCGTGCGTGCGTGCGTGCGTGCGTGCGTGTAGCAGACCTGGCACCTCTTCCTCTTCCTTTTCCCCCTCAGCAGCAACCTAGAAACAAGAGGACCATGATTACTATGGTTTCTTTTTGCTGACACCAAGACACACACAACACACTCTCATACACTTATACACACACACACACACACACACACACACACACACACACACACACACACACACACACACACACACACACACACACACACACACACACACACACACACACACACACACACACACATACACTTATTCCACTTAGTATGACACCCTTTTACCTCCAGTTTTACAGTTTCTATGTGATATAAACATGCAGGGGGTGGTTGCAAATATGTGAGATTAACTATTTTCATATTATATGTTGATTGCACAAATTAAGGCAAGCAGAAGAAGTTTCATACTGAAAAAATACATTTAACTATTTTTCCTAGATCTTCAAACTCTAAAATGGGTCAATTTGACCCGTAACATAACAGGAGGGTGTATTAACCTTTCCAGAATTATCTAATTTATTGAGATGCATCTGTATAGATTTTGTGTGGCCTGTACACCAGTATCCTATGGTTAAATGTAAGAGGATGTAATCAAGCCATTACATAGATAGGCCTATCGAAACAGAGATCAAATTGATCAATTCATGATTCAGTGGGCCAATGCATTAGTTTTTTAATTATATTGTAGTCTGTTGACTATGAAGCTCAGGGATTTTACATTTCATTACACAATTGTTTTATTAAAACGTGGTCTTATTGTGCATAATACTTCTTACTGCACTGATATGATTGTCATAATGATTCCAGGAACACCCCAGCGTCCTCATTCTAAAAACAATTGATTAAGTAAATTCATTAAACATTAAGGAATATTTCACTAGGCTGCAATTTAAATGACTAAACCAACAACCAATCGTTTTGTGATGACATAATTAAGTGAGGATGATTAAGCGACTTTGCATCATTCCTACACAGTGCCCGGTCTCCCTCCCATAATGCTCCGCTGTGATGCGCAGCCGAATGACACTACGGTACCCGCACACCTCAGCACTAGTATTCTGTGTTCCGGGAAAAGTCTGTTGATCTCAAATTAAATCCATTGCCCTTTTCAGTGCTGTTCGTGCTTTGTATACACATATGAATAATTAATGGTGTTATGAACATGATGTTGGGTCGGGCGTGCCCTTGAATCGGACGTTTCTAGCAGCTGGATCCCCCCCCTGGCCACCGGGTAAGTTTTGACCGGCCGCGCACGACGCAAGCCAGGCTGCCTTTGTTTCATCCGTCCAGGCCTAGCTAATGCTAGCACGGAGCTAACCTAGCACGAAGCTGAAAGCTAAAGCTAGCATGAAGCTAACTTCAGCTAACAGCGCTCGCGAACTGACATGCCAATGTTATTGGGAAATATAATGTAAATACATCCAATCATTGTGCTCAAGGGGAAATCTTTATTATTCATACGTTGCCGTACATGTGGGGATATTAATGTCCTGTAAGAATGTTAAAACAAGTAACGTAACATAACTATTGTTTGTTATCTTAATTACAGCACACGTCAGTTCCTTTTTGCGGTGCTGCTCACACCATGAATCAAATCTAATTCTGACTTGTTTTTATATTAACTAATAGAGACACTTACTAAACTAAATTCATGAATAAATAAGTACGAGAATCCTAACTTTAAAAGCGCCGACCAACTGTTGGGTTAAATTTGACCTGGGTGAAGTAACGTTAAACGTAGGACAACATGGCACACTTGGCTAATTATAAGTACTTACTTTACATTCTATTTATTTTGGTCCCATGTTCGTCATTTGCAGTTGCTATGGACCAACCACCTGGGAGCTTGGATGATCTACATCCTCAGGACTTGTCCACCTGCAGCATTCCTTCTGTGGTTGACCTCACCCGAAAAGGTGAGGCTACCTCCCTCGAAGCCATGCGTATGGTGAAAAGCCCCAGATGGTACCCTAACTCTGGAAACGGCAGAACTGGACTACCCCTCGCAGAAGCCGCCTCGTCAGACAGCGAGGTCCAATCTGGAAATCAGATTCAATCGGACAATGCCTTCTCCAACACTACCGTCACCCTGTCCTATGTGAGCCGCTCTCATGTCTATTCCTCTCAGGATTCCCTGTCTGCGCACTCGTCTTTATACAGCGTTCCTTCCATCACCAAGTTCTCCCTTCAGTCTTCTTGTGAGACGGAGAATGGGCTCGGTGAGGAAGGCTTTGCACTGGGCCAACACTACCTACAGCACTCCGATGGGCCCATAGACCTTGCCACACAGGCACAACTGCTCCAGGCTTTGACTCAGGCCCAGGTTGGGGATAAGAACGATGAGTCGCAATTGTGTCTAACGCAGCCAGGGTCTCATGGGCTCAATGGAGGACTTCTTTGTGGTGAAGGTGAGGACGATGCATGCGTACAAGCCGCTTTGGAAAACAGCCTTTTAATGGAAACTGAAAGCAGTCTAAGCTTAGAGAACGGTGGACAATGTCACAACTGGCCTTCTTCGGGTCATTCATCAACCAACACAGGAGAACATCAGAGGAGTGGGCATTTGAGGTCCAACGAGCTATTTCCTGTTTCTGGAACACAGGAGCCTTCAGGGTCTGGAGATGGGGTAGCAGGTGGAAAGCATGGCTCGGCTCCAGCCACCTCCCCAGACCAGGTCTCTGTCCCCTGTCCACAGGCCTCCAGACTACCCAGTGCTGCAAACTCGCATCCAGAGGAGGCCGATGAGGTCATCTGGGATGGGCTGGACACAGAAAACCCCATGGAACCCTTTCCCTCGGAGAAGGCACAGTGTAGCGGAGACTGTCCACCCAGATTAGACGCCAGTATGGAAACCACGTCGCCTGCCCGTAAACACAAAAAGGCGGCGCAGCCGACAGACATGGCTTGCCATGAAGAGTTTGTGAAGGAGGTTTCAGCCAGGGATTCGCAAAAGAATAAGTCGGATGTCCTTCCTCACATCAATGGAAACACAGAGACACTCCCAGGAAGTTCTCCGCCTAGGAGGAAACTGCCGGTGCGTCTTGGCCGGGGGACAAGACTGGAGGCCATGGTCCTGAACATCTGCCCCAGCGCGTACAAAGTACCCGTGCACAATGGCAAGACCACATCAAAAGCCACCAAGAAGGCTGCCGGTCCTTCTAACTCACCCAGCACCCCTAAGAAGGAGGGCTACCCCAAGGGAGGGCAGAAGAAGGCATCCCCGACGGCAGGGACGGTAAAGCAAAAGGCAGGGAGTACATCAAATATGGGGAAGACTGACGGCATTATCACTGACAATTGTAAAGATTCTACCTCCGATTGTGAATACCTTGAGAATTCCAAAAACATGCACAACGGCACACCCTCAAAAACGTCAGCTTCTTGGTTTCCTGCTCAAGGGAAGCCCAAGCCGTTATCCTCTGTGCCGCCCCAGATTTACAGACCTGACCTCACTGCAGAATTGGAACCAGGGGAGGTCGATTTCCCCTATACTCTGCCCGAGGCCGGGGTGACTTTCGAGACCCCGATTAAGTCTCCAAAGAAAAGCCCTCCCGTGAACAGAGGTGCGGCCCCAGACTGCAGCAGCGTCTCCCCCAGAAAGGCAGCCTCCAGACCTCCAAGGAGGAGGCGCAAGGTTCCCCCCGGCGGCCCCGCCTCCTCCATGTTCTCCCCCGCGGAGCCCGAGATCAAGTTGAAGTACGTCACCTACAAGGAGGAGAGGCGGGACCCCCGCTTCGACTCCTTCTCGCCGTTGGTCCGCATGCACCCCCAGCCGGCGGCGTCAACGTGTCAGTACAGCGTCGTCAATTACGCCGAGGACGACGGCTCGCGGCCTGACGGCTACCCGCAGGGCACCCCTGGGAGCGTCCTGTCGGGGAGGACGCCCGTCACCTCCTGCCTCCGGCCGGGCCGTGTCTCCGTCCACGGGCAGCACCGGCGGCCCCTGCTCTGCTGCCTGTGTGGCGCCTCAGCCAACGCCACGGGCCTGGGCGACCTCCATGGCCCCTACTACCCCGACGGCTACCGGGTCACGGGCAAGACGAAGGCCAGCGCGTCGGGCCCCAAAACCAACGCCGAGGAAGAGGGCGGCGAGGAGGAGGAGGAGGAGGAGGAGGAGGAGGAGTCGTCGTCGAGCGACTCGGACTCTTCTGTGTCGTCCTGCAGCATGCGGGGCGCCGGCGGCCGGCAGCGCGCGCGCCCTCCCCCGGGGTCGTGGCCCCAGAGAGGGGCCGTGCCGACGCAGCTGACGGGGGAATCGGGGGGCCCGGCCGCCAAGCAGCCCCGGATGGAGGCCGACGGAGGGCTGGAGGCGGTCGACTGGTACAGCCCCCCCGTGGTGCCCCATGAGCCCTGTGAGTACTGGCTGCACGAGGACTGCTGCGTCTGGGCCGCAGGGGTGTTCCTGGTGAAGGGCAAGGTGTACGGGCTGGTGGAGGCGGTCAAGGTCGCCCAGGCAACGGTAAGGCTCTGTCATGTAATAAAATATTTAGAATAAATGTGTAACGTTCAGCACATTTTATGGATCTGCATAGTTGTGTTATGGTCGACCCAGATTTCCAAAGCTGAAGACGCAAAAAGACAAACCAAATAATAGAACTACAAACAGGCTATGGCCAAGCCCTCCATCTCTTCAATTGAACCACCTGTCTTATTGTTGTGTAATTTGTGCTTCCTCCAGACGTGCTCTGGCTGCCGGAGTCCCGGGGCCACGATGGGCTGTCTCCTCAAGGGCTGTCCCAGCAAGTACCACTACAGATGTGCACTGGAGGCCGGTGAGACCGCAATCTAGGGCCACAACCTCAACTGCTTTTTTGTTCTTTTTTCATTTGTTTCATTACCTCTTTTAAAGAAGTAATATATATATATATAATTTTTACCATAACTAAATTACAATAATGACAAAAGAAGTGCTTTACTAAATTTGTGAACTAGTGTGAGAACATGGCAGTTGGTGTCTTCACCACCATTGCCGCAGAGTCGCTCAAAATCTATCTGATATATCAAATCTTTTACTTGGCAGTCGTAGTGTTTTAAATAGTTAATATAAGGGAAACGCTAACGATCTCCGATCGATGAGAAAATATAAAATAAAAATAACCTGTCCAAGTTAGTTTGACTGTGGAAAAAAACTGCATTGGCTTGATGGCTGGCAACTTTACCATATAGCTTATCGTTGTAAGATAGATTAATAATTTTATATAATCAATTATAATTATTTCAGTAAATTAGGTCTCCAAATAAATAATAGATAGATGATGATGATAATAATAATAATAAAACTATTGGTACCATTAACTTAAAAAGTATGCAACCCATGTTAAATATTAGCCCTTTAAACACCCTATAGGCTTGGGCGATCCATCATCCATATCATTGATTATCTCGCCATGTTTACCTGGATGCTGGATGGTCTAGTTATTATGTAAAACGCATTACGTTGATGTGCGGTTCTGGAGCAGTCGGACTGGAACGCGGTGTGCGTGTCTCAGCCTGGCAGGGCCTGAGAGCCGTCTAGCGTGTGGGTATTTTACCTGGCACAACTTGGTGAAACTCAGCCTATTGTTCTGCTGACGGGTCTCATTTGCGTGTGTGAGACCAATTCTGATGACCTTGTACTGCGGTCAGTGATGTGAAACCGCACCATGGCGTTTGACTGAGAAGCTCTCCCATCGCTCAGACGCGGGTATCAAACCAGAACGCTGCTCAGACAGAGCTCCACACACACCGTACCGTTTTACTGTAGTCGTCCCGGAATTCTATCATCGATCATCAAAATCAACGGCTTCCCAGAAAGCGCTCCACACATTCGCACGTCACACCAACCGTAGCGTTACTAATACTATAAGTTTATTTAACCCTCTCTGGATGACGTATTTAAACCTCTGCCCAGACAGGGCGCTACAAGTCCACACACACACACACACACACACACACACACACACACACACACACACACACACACACACACACACACACACACACACACACACACACACACACACACACACACACACACACACACACACACACCTACACCTACACCTACACCCACACCTCGCCTCTGGGCTCCCATGGTTGTGCCGTCGTCGAGTAAAATGAACAGGTAAATACTGTTACCTGCTTTGGAAACAGAGTGGTACGTTCACAAAAGTGTTTTGGAAAGACTTTTCCCCTTTTTTTTTAGGCTTAATTTAGGGCTTATTTCAGTAACAGAAAAAAAATGATTAAATTAAAACATGACGATCATACAATATGCACTACCAAGTTTATGGGGCACACAACCAATTTATTGCAGCACCTGCGAGAGAGACATGCGGGAGAATGTCAGGTGTGTGTCGCACCAAGAGCTGCAGATGCCAGCTCAAGCCACAAAGTGCCTGCATAACAGCAGGTCACCTTGGCAGCAGCACATTCCTCATGACAAGAAAGGGACCTGGGTGGCAGGCAATCAGATGAAATATTACATCGCAAAAGATGTGGTCCCCATACATAAAGTAGGAAAAAGGGGTTCATAAAGATGCTGCAAATGATGGACTATAGATTTTTTGGTATTTTTACTTTGCTTAGAGAAATTCAGGAAAAAAGTTGAAATAGAGAATGGTCCATTAGTTTGAGAAGAATCAAGGTTTTACTGTTGGGCCAAAGCGCCCAGCCAAGAGTAATGTGCTGGGCCCTCCGACGGCGTTATGATTGAATCATCAGGTTGGTGGAGCGGACCCAGTGAGTGTCTGCTGCTGGTCTATTGTTGGTCACTCTTCTTTTCTTATGGAGGAGTCAGATTTGTAACATCTCCCCTCCTTTCCCTACAGACTGTGCACTGGTGGAGGAGAACTTCTCCATGAGGTGTAAAAAGCACAAGGTGAGCATGGAGGACAGGTGGCTGAACAGACTCAGTGTTGTCCTGTAACTGGAGTAGCTCTTGATTCACATCAAGAGCACCTGGGTTAGTGACCAGTCTGTATGGGTCATAGACTTTACAAATCAATACTGATGGTGTACGGCATGCACTATTGACCGACGGAAGTGAAGCCAGTTGGTGTGATCTGGGCTGACTTCAACTTAAAGTCTTCATAAGGAATAATGAGCCATTGGGGCTGTTTTATTGAATTATTGAACGCTAAAACATTGGCCGCTTCACGTTGTAGTCAAATAATGCTCCATGGTTTATTTCCTACACTATTTGATACATTTCTATCATGTACCCGTCTCTCCCCAGAACAAGTCGTTGAAAGCCCCCAGTGGGAACCGAAGAGACGGCAGATGACAGAGAGCAGAGGTCCTCTGAGGTGAGTTCACATCTTGTCACGCATCATAAACCAGTAACCTGCTCCTCTACATCGACAGAAATAAAATAATGAAGATGTAATAATAGGAAGGTTATGAAGGGGCTGTGAAGCCCAAACCTAGCGCCAGAGCTGATCGCTGACGGTGACCGTCAGCGATCAGCTCTGGCGCTAGGTTTGGGCGACTCAAGACATTCACCGGTGACTCCTCCCCAGCAGGTGCAGCTGCTGCTCCTCCAGGTAACCAACAGCAACCAACAGGGGGAGTGGGGAGTGGTGGGGGGGGGGGGGGTGCTCCCGGACGACCTGAAGGCGCCCACTCCCCGTCAGGACGCCGGCCACAGCGCTCGCATGAAACGCCGTGGAAGAAAAAATGCACAACGACGGCGACCCCCTGAAAACAACCTGATATACCTAACGGGACAGGACTGGTAACCCTGGACCCCCACCAGCCCTGCTCGGCGGTGGGAGACCGCCACTAACCAGCTCACTAACTAGCTGACAAAGCCCTACGCTGACCCAGGTCTCCCCCCCTCCCCAAGTCCACCAGAAGGAGGGTGCACTTTACTTTGGTTTTTAACCAACACATGCTGAATTTTTGTAAAGTTTTTGGTATTATCAATTATTTAAGCGGAAAGTGTAAGGAGAAAAATAACTTTTTCCTACTTTTTTTCCAAATAAATATATGGCTGATATGACTTTGTAAGTATGCAATTTTGATTTGCTTATTTATTTAGGTTTTGTATTTATCTTTTTTTTTTTTTTCTATTTCAGTTCCTTCTTTAATTTTGACTAGAAAGTTATTGCTGAATTTTAAAATCTGCCGGGCTAACCCATCTCACCGGCTGCTAGGGATTGGTGCACATTCTGAGCCAATCAGTAGCAGCGGCGGCTTTACCCGTGTTTAGTGCTGTCCCAAGTGGTTTGATTTTAGTGTCCACTCCTGGTAACAAAACCCATTCATATGCATTTTCAGAGGCCTCCCGCTTTCATACCGTCGGACGTCGATGGAACGTTCTGTCGTCTGGTTCAGTCTTTCTGTTGTACTTGTGGTGGGGTCTGTACCCAGACTCACTAGACCAGGAGCACAGGGGAGCACAGTCTTAATCTTTATAGAAATGGACCTTCGTTTGGCCAGCAGTCGTCTCCGTAGAGGGTAAGAGGGGAGAGCATTAACTTCTGAAAGCTGTTTAGCTTCACAACACCAGACCCACCCCCACCCCGAGCAGGAAGGTGCGGTGCTCTGCAAGAAGCACTTTGGATCCAAATAAAGTAGTTAGTGGGGGGTGCGCCCTGTGTGGGCCTTTCTCTTCTGGTTCTCAGAAGACTTGCACACGGAGCATCTTGAGTCATCGCCATCGACTGCTATGGAGGCCCCATCCTGACTCTAGAGGGGAGAGGTTTCCTGATTCCTGCGTTGGCTAGAAAGCACTTTATCCACGAGGCTTGAATGTGTGCTCCTGTCATAGGGTCAGACTTTTGCGTGTGTGTGTGTGTGTGGGGGGGGGGGGAGGGCATGGTGGTGTGTGTAGATGCTACAGCCATCCATGCCTCTTGTAGTATTGTAGTCTAATCGCATCGGAAGGCTGGTCTAGACTGTCGATTGTATATATGTATGACTGCGTGCAGGCCGAGGTGTTCTCCGTAACTAACCTAATTAAACCGGCACTATTCCAATTGTCTGGGCCACTTGCGACCGGGGTCAGCTTCCTGTGATGGAACACCAGATTTTAGGCCTGTTAGTCGAGCCTAACCAAAGGTTGCCTTGGTGAACAAAGTCACTTGGTGTAGTAGTTGGCGCTCATTCAATTTGACCCAAGGAGGAGTTACCTGGTGGCACAAGGGAATGAAGGGGATCTGAATTCTGTCTAAGGCCTGAACCCATCTCTGCTTCATATGGTGGTCACATGGCCCTGGGAGAGCCCACAGCCTTTTCTGGTCTCTACGTTTTGGGAGGGGAGTCCTAGACCTAGGGAGAAAGCTCTTCATGTTTCGGCAGTGGATTTGTTGTACCGACTGACCTTAGAGTTAGAGTTGGTTCATTTCAGCCTTTTTCTTTTCCTGACTGTTGTACAATATGTTTGTTCTCCATACCTGTACAAACAAAAGCCTTATCTCCCGAGAGGGAGACCACCTCCTTCTCCCCGGGGCTCACCAGCGACACTGCAACGACAAATCATTGGATGTACATCGCCTGCAATGGACATCTTGAAGACGAAAGGACACTTTTCCATCATCATTCATCTTCAGTTCTTGTTTCTGGGAGTCCTTTTGCAAACAGCACGCCTTACCTGTGACATATGAACACACACACACACACAGCCTGGGACCTGCATGAGACTTCAGAATCAGATACTTCTGTCTTGTCCACCAGTAGAGCGTTGTGTTGCGAAACACAGCCTCTAGGGGCAGTGTTGTTAACTGGCCACTAGGGGTAGCGTTGTACCGTGTGAGTTTCCCTGAAGGGCAAATAAGAGACCATCCGGGAACGGCTGCTTCTCTATCAACTGCCATTCTATTTAATGTGTTCCAGAATAAATAAACGGTTCCAGACGTCAACAAGCAGTTGCACTTCCATGGATATGACGTTAAGCCTTTCTCACTGCGATGATTTATTTGAAATGCATTGTACCAAATGAAATTATACTTTGTTCGGGGAGGGAGGGTGTTATTTTAATTAAACATGTGTTTGGATTATAATATATTGAGTGTCTAAATCTCAGGGCCCACTTTACTTTTACCTCAGTTTTGTCTTTTCACCTTCTTGGTCTATTAACAGCTAGTGACTTGATTGTTTGCATTCATCTTATCCGAAGCAATGCCCCATGTCTCACACAAACACACACATTCCAATACCTCCAACAAGCGTGTGTGAAGGCTGTGTGTGGCAGTGGAAGGTTTACACTGCCATGCCAGAACATCTTTTTTTTTTATTTTGTTTCATATCGTCTGTTAATACCTCTTCTATGTGCTCAGACGTCATTTAATGATTAAATATTTTGTCCAACCATGTCTCCTTCCCCCAAGTCTTTCCTTAGCGGCATATATAAATGCAAGACCTTTGACCCCATGGGCTGTTTCATTGGCCATTTGGTGGTGACTTGGTTGAATGCTGTGAGAAACATCCCTCAATTCACAGTGGAAGAAAATACAAACTTTTTATTTGATTCCTCTCAAAATATCTTTTCTCGTTTTACCCCGTCAGCCAAGATCTTTATTTAGTCACAGCTTCCTGTCCAGCCTTCATTGTTATTATTCACTGATTGCTGACAGTTGCACATATTGGATGATAACTGGTCAACTGGTTCAGTTACTGTGTTTATAATGATATGATGCAAGCGCTGGCAACCAGAACACTGTTTGTGTGTGTGTGAGTGTGTGATTGAGACTATCGTGTGTGTTGTTGAGCCCGCGTGTGAGTACTTGTGTGTGTGGATGGAATAGAAAACCACACTTTTTTTATTTTGTGTTTTTATTGTTGACTAAATGGGACTTAACAGGAAGACGGTTGTATTGCAAAGACAGAACCGGATATGAGTTCTGGTGGTGTGTTCTTCTACTACCTAAAACTCCACTTAACTAAAATAATTCGGATGGCTTCAAAATAAGTCACTGGACAAAAAAAACACAGATTACAGTTTGCAACACATTACATCATGGTGGAAGTGGACATAGTAGGCTACACAACCAAAGTACTTACGTCAAAAGTACACAAAACCTACTGGACTATAAGTGAAGTTACCTCGACCGGTTATATTGGAGTATCCAAAAGTGCATTTTTCTTTAAGTTTGCACGCTGCTGTATGTTGGGTCCTCGATGCATTTAAAGAAAACATAGCCGCTCTCATCTGTTGAATCCCCTACCGAGTGAGGAGCACCATATGTGCAAAACAAGAAGCCCGATGAGAAGATGAAGGGGTTGACACAGTCAAGACCTGATCAGCTGATAACCAATCAACCAGTGCATTCGTTGACATAAGGAAGTGACGCTGAGAAACTGAAGACTTTTAACTCCAGTTCAGTTAAAGGGTTAAGTACTTTTTAAAAATAATTTAAAGGAGGATAGGACAAATCCTACTTGGTGAAGTCGTAGTTGAGTCAGTTTGATGGCAGTTTGGGCGACTAGTGACCTCTTGAGTGGTCACAACACAGACGTAGGACTACACCATTTCTAAGAATGGTGGCCTTTTCAGGGGGGAGGGAGGGTATCTGGTACATCTATGATCATATGAAACTATGGTAATATACAGTCAAGAAAGATCTTCATTTGCCTTGTATGTATTCGTCTCAATGAGCTTTGCTGGCTGCAAAAACTGCAGCTATGGGTGTTAGTGTAGGCCTGTTCCTTGCCGGTTGCCATCGCCACAGGTGGATCTAGCATGTGAGCGGGCAGGGTTTGTGTACCCATTACTAGCCAACAACACCGCGAATGTAGAACTTCTAAAAAAAAAGCATAGACTGTTTCTTGTTTTGTTTTGTTTTGGTAGCACAGTGGGCCATTGTTGTCAGTGAGGGCGCAGTCCATGAGGTCATAGATTGTCACAAGATGTACCCCCCATTAGCATACTCGATCTGTGGCTACGTTCTGTGAACATCGTCCTCGTTGTGGACCCTTGAAGCCTAGGTCCAAAACCTTTTGATAACTATTTTGGCGTTTCCTATGCTTTCAACCTGCCATAACATAGTAATGTATTTCTATGAGCCTCTTTGAACTACACAGTAAGGAGTGACCTACTGTGCTGTGTAGCTTAGCAGCATTTTTTTTTTTTTTAATAAATAGAGCTTTAGAACATACACCTTCATGCAAATAATTTCTGGAAATTGCAACATGTTGTTCTTGCCTATTATCACAGGTACGACTTCCGGTTTTTCAAAGTAAAAGTCCTCTGCATTTCGTTGAATAGCATGGATAAAACCAAAGCATGGCAGGACTTTTATTTTTTCCAAAGCCATGGAATTGTCCACTACGGCAATTTCACTGTCGTGATTCAGGGAAATCTCTTTACTTTGAAAACGGGATCTACAGCTATAGCTTCTCGAAATGTGGAAATTAAAAACTAGTGCCATGTTTTTATAGTACCTACTACGCGCCATACACAATTTCTTTCATGCTTAGCCTAAAGAAATGTTTTCCTCTTCCCGCAGGTGTTGAAATGAACACACAACATTAAGAGCGTACAAATACATCACATTGGACCCAAACTAATTAGCTGTTGAAGTCTTTTTTTAGCACTACGCTGTCCCAGTATATCATAACAGTTATTATCAGTCAGGACAGTCATGTAACATTAAAATAATGTAATTGTGCTACGGCAAAATTCCACATCACAATATTGTACAGTTTCTTTTTTTTCTCGGTTTTGTTTGTTTTTCTTAATATTTTTTAGTTTGGTCAGTTCAGATCTTCAGGAAAATATGCTGGAGTCAATTATCATGCACATTTATGTAAAAAGAAAAAGTACATCTTCAAAGAGTTGTTGTTTTTTTCAAGTTAAATCATAAATGCTAAACTAGCATTTCCTTTAAATTTATATTTTCTCTCAGATAATACTTCCATGAACATGAAAAAAAGGACAATCTGTACAAACATAAAATGACCAGACGTGGTCATGTGGAGAGAGCAGCCGTTCAACCATGAAGTAGATCAGGGAAGTAGATCTACCACGTAGATCCATGAAGTAGATCCACCACGTAGATCCATGAAGCAGATCCATGAAGTAGATCCATGAAGTACATTCATGAAGTACTGTAGATCCATAAAGTACATTCATGAAGTAGATCCATAAAGTACATTCATGAAGTAGATCCATGAAGTACACTCATGAAGTAGATATGTTTGAGTCCGAGAAGCAGAAACAAAGTCATCATGAGCCTGTTGACCGCGTTAGGAGCGGACACGGTTCAGCCAACAGTTCACCTTCTCCTTCTTAATCTCACTCCTCTGCCCTCGTTCCTCCCTCTGCTCCCTAACCCACGCCTTTAGCACCCCCAATGTGATGTGTACATCCAAGAGGTTCAAGTATGTACAGAAACAAAACCAAACTATTGTACACCATGTTGGCACACGCCAAATACACCCCCCAAATAACAAAGACAGGAAATCAACACAAGCTGCTCTACAAAGCTGGTAGCTGAACAAAAATAGAATTTGGAAATTGTACGATTGTTTTAAAATAAATAAGGATCTGGAATCAAGAGAAACACGCGCACCGTTTTGAATCATTCATACTCAATGAACAGCGATATTTATTTATATGTATATATATACTGTTTATATATATATATATACATATTGTTAAATGTGTTGAATGTTGAAACTCCAGTTTTCACTGAAGCCATGTTGGAGTTTATAGCTTAACAGGGACTAACGAACAGAATGTCTGGGCGACACGTGGCTTCTTCAAAACGACACCTCCTGGCATCCCCCTCAATGTCTTCGTTTAATTATTATTATTCTCTTTTTTTTGCTTAAAATATTGCTTTAGGAAACACGATTTGGTCTTTTTTTCCCCCCCCAACACATTTTTTTGTTGCAGAATTTTTTAATGGAAGCGAATTGGAGTTGTTTGATTCTCTTGTGTTTCCCGACCGTGTTGGCTGAAGAGAAACATCCTTAGCGCTCCCAGAGTCCCGCTGGTGTGTCCCTCTCCTTACTAGTGCAGTTCATTATGTGGAGGAAACTCAGTCAACGCCAGCGACGTCACTGTTTGCTTCTCAAAGTAGACAAAAGACAGCTCGCTTGGGGTTCATCAGGTATCACAACCTTCATCCATTCATCCTTCAAATTACTTCCGTACTTCTTGTAAAGGTATAGGTCATCCATGTGTTCATGTGTGTCGGCTTTCTTTGTTGTTTGTGTGTTTGTTTGTGCTGACATGCAATCATTTGAGTACATGCAAGGGGTTCGGAAGTGGTATAAAAGTTTGCATCACGTGTAGCGCGTGTGTGGTGAGTGTGTTTGTGGAGTGTTTATCTTTGTATGTGTGTGTGTGTGTGTCTGTGTTTCTGTGGTTGGTGTGGGTGTGTAAGGTTTCGGTGTGTGCGTGTGTGCATGTGTGTGGTGTGTGTGTGTGTCGTCAGACACAGATTTCAATGGGCGTGGTGACCAGCATGTGTCCGCCCGGTGAGCCGTTCTCCCGCGGGACGCGCTCGTAGCTGTTGGTGGACGACACGGAGCTGTTGGTGGACACGGACACAAAGTGGTGGTGTCCTCCTCCTCCGCCTCCTCCTCCTCCACCTCCTCCTCCTCCTCCAGGCTCCATCACCACACCCTTGGGCCCCACGTTGCCTCCTCCCCCTCTGTCCCCCGTCACTGCGGGGGAGAGCGGGGAGAGTGGGGAGAGGGTCTGCTGCCTCATCCTCTCCACCAGCACCTCCTCTTCCTCCTCCCCTGACGAAGAGGCGGACGAGATGGCGCCCCCCCTTCCCCTCTCCCCCTCCCCCTCCCCGCTCCCTCCGTGACCCCCGCTCCCTTTGCCCGTCCCCCCCACCACCACCACCACCCCGTTGCTATGGCCGTTGCCGTGGGCGTTGCCGCGGCTGCCGTTGCTGCCGCCGCCGCCGCTGCTGCTGTTGCCGTGGCTGCTGCTGTTGTTGACGTTGACGTTGTGGTGGTTGTTGTTGTTGTTGTCGCTGTCCAGCATCCAGGAGTGGCTGAAGTAGGCGAACACCTCCTTGACGGAGCAGCGGCGCTCGTGCTCCACCGCCAGGAGCCGGCGGAACATGCGGAGCGCCTGCTCGGTGAACCGCCGCCACTGGGACGGCACGGAGGAGGAGGAGGAGGAGGAGGAGGAGGAGAGGGAGATGGAGAGGGCGGAGATGCGGCGGCGCTGCTGCCAGCGCACAAACTCCTGGTAGAAGGAGTCGGAGGGCAGCGCCTTCTCCCAGGGGAAGTTGCCCGTCAGCATGCAGAAGAGGAGGACGCCGAAGGCCCACACGTCGGTGCTGTAGTCCACGCAGAAGCCCTGGTGGCGGGACATATCGCACAGCTCCGGCGCGGTGTAGGGGATGGTGCCGCTCACCTGAGGCACAGACAGCACAGACGGGAGGCTGGAGTCATGCGTGGGGATGGTTCCATGTAGCAAGGTCATTCATGTCATGTTCCATGTTTAAAGGTGACATGTTATACCACCAGGTGTGAGTGTGATGAGCCACTACAAGCCGTTTTGACGTCACAAGTGGCACGTGTCCACCTAGATGTGTGATGGATAGATGAGCAACGGGTGCTACGGTCCACTGGTCATGCTGGTAGAGTGATCTATCCAGCGTACATCTAGGTGGACACGGCCACTTGTGATGTCAGAAGAGGCAGGTTTTCAAAAAGGCTTGTGACGGCTAATCACACTCACACCTGGTGGTATAATATGTCACCTTTAAAATGGCAATTTACAGTGTTTCTGGATTTATGAACAAATATTGTAAATAGCTATATTGAAATTACCCTCAAAGCAACTACAATTACAATCGTCTCTTGCTCATGTATCCCTATAGGGATAGGCTGCCGATGTTGGGGATTGAACCAAGTACCTTTCAGCTTGGAGTCATTCACCCTATCCACCCAAGATGTACTGTATCATATGGACAATATGTATGATGGAAGAGGGTTTGGTGAAAGCTGCCTTTCAGCTTGCAACAGCCAACAGACTCAAAGAGAAGCGTGTCCGCTGAAAATAGATGTTTAGCTCCAGGGTTTGCCTGAGAGTCTGTGTAGAGAATGTCAGCTGAGGAATTAAATGTGCACTGGTACTGGACAGCGAGCGAGCCAACAAGAGAGAATCACACATCAATTGTTTAAGTCTTCCACATCCAAAGATAGAGTCTAGATTTTGTACTTTACTTTTATTGTAAATATTAAAAAATAATATGAATTTGTTTTACCTTTACTATGAATATGTAAAAATATTTACAAGAAACTTTTCGTGGAAAGAGTAATAAAAACACAAAAAAACATTTGACAATGCAGGATTTTGCTTCATTACAGTTTCAATGGTTGACCTTGCTATGTGTTGGTGGTTACTGGTGATTTCTCGGAACCGTAGTTGCTTTGTTTTGTTGTGGAAAAATGTCGGGAAGTTTAGCAGAATGTGGGAATCCAGTAAGGACAAGGAAGCTATTGTCTGTGACAATGTGTTGTCTTGGTGACCAACCAATTGCAATTAGGGCATTTAGCAGACGCTTTTATCCAAAGCGACTTACATCGGTTAATACACACATTGACAGCAGAGTCAACCATGCAAGGCGACAGCCAGCTCGTCAGGAGCAGTTAGGGTCAAGTGTCTGGCTCAGGGACACATCAGCACTCAGCTAGGAGGAGCTGGGGATCGAACTATCGGTTACAAGACAACTGCTCTACCTCCTGAGCTAAGCCGATCCTAATCTTAATGTTTAATCGCCAACAACCACCAACCAAGTAACAGCTTAATATGGAGGACAGAGAACAAGAAAGTATTTGAATGCTGCTTCATCGCGACCCTGAATCCCGCCCACTTTAAGAGGACGTTCTGTCATTCAGGGTCTGGTGTCTGTTGCATGAATGGTACTTAACTCGGAGCGATTTTTTTTGGATTTTTAGTCTCCTAAAATATGCTTAAATGGACTGCATTCTATATAGCGCTTTTATCCAAAGCTCTTTTCAATATTGCCTGACAATTACTTATTCATGCATCACACACCGACGGTGGAGTCAGCCATGCAAGGCGACAACCAGCTCATCGGGAGCGGTTAGGATAAGGTGCCTTGCTCAGCGACACGACACTCAGCTAGGAGGAGCCGGGGATCCGAACTAGCAGCCTTGCGGTGACCAGCCCACCGGCTCTGCCTCCTGAGCTAATGCCGCCCTCTCTATAAAAAACACGATTATAGAAAAAAAGAAGAAGAAGAAAATTAAAAAACCAATCACACACTGCTTCGTGCGCTTTGGAGCTCAGGTGGGAGACCCCTCTCACTGAACTCTAAAATGAAACAAGGCAGGGAGTGCAGGCTGAGCCCCAGGCAGGTGACGGGCAGCACCACCTACCCGCTTGACGGGGGAGCCAGCCCGGCGGGTCATGCCGAAGTCGGACAGCTTGACCTTGCGGCACTCCCGGTCGAAGATGAGGACGTTCTCGGGCTTGATGTCCCGGTGGACCAGCTTCTTGCCGTGCAGGTAGTCCAGAGCGATGGCCACCTGGTGCACACAACGCTTAGCCACCACTTCCGGCAGACCCACCTGGGCGAGGGAGAGAGGGAGGAAGAGAGGGAGGGAGGGAGGGAGAGGGAGGGAGAGGGAGAGAGAGAGAGAGAGAGAGAGAGAGAGAGAGAGAGAGAGAGGAGAGAGAGAGAGGAGAGAGAGAGAGAGAGAGAGAGAGAGAGAGAGAGAGAGGAGACAGAGACAGAGATAATTAAACCTTTTCAACAACAAATAAAGCAATGTTAGAAATATATACACAATCGTTTTTAAAATATAATTTGAAAACAAAATAATTGCCATTTTCAATATTTTCCACACTACCAGAAAATCCCCAGTACAGTCCTAGTGTGCATTAACACTAGCATGAGTGTTAGCATGAGCGGACATGAGTCAGCAGTACCTGTGGGGGGATGATGTCGAACAGGTCCCCGGCCAGCGCGTACTCCTGGGCGAAGGCGTAGTAGTCGTCCGTCTCGAATGCGATGCCGAACATGTTGATGACGAAGGGGCATGGCGACAGGTAGAGCGACACGCTGTACTCCCGCAGGAAGGACTTCAGCTTCGTCGTCTTCTTCTTCAGGAACTTCAGCGCCATCTTTGTACCTGGAGGCGTGGAAGTGTTGTGAATGTTTGCGTGTCTTATTGTGCAATTTTTGTATTAGGTGTTGCATTAGGCGTTGTAATGTTTAAGGAACCACATACAACTGCTATTTGCTGAATACATCAAGCAATGAACAAACAGCAGAACATTAAATAATACTAAATACAAGGGCTAATAGTGGGCTACTGAACTATGCTAATCTACTAATCTACTGTCCACTAGATTCAATTGTTCGCCTAAACAAGCAAACGTGATTTGAGAATGTTTGCTTTGTGCTCATTTGGGCTACGCTAACGGATGGAAGCTTTTCAATTGAACATGAACAACCATTCAGGAATATGGGTTTGTAATGGCGGTTTGAGGTGTGCCCTGTGGTTGTGTTAGCAAGTCGGAATCAGATCCAGAGAAATGTATTCAGTCAACTGGCTTTCAGTCTCAAAATAAGGTATATAAAAATACCTTTGATGCTAACATTCATTTTTTGTAGAATTATAACATTGAAAAGCCAAATTTGAACATATTTTATAATTGAGGTTTCATTGATTTTTAGTTTAATAAACATGGAACCATTTTAACACATTTTAGTGAGGCGGTGAGGATCCAATTCATTGAACAATTTCAAACATTGCTAGCATGACGACCAGACCATTGAATCCCCAGAAGTCAACCCTCCTCACCTTTTATTTAAACAGAGAGAGGGAAGAGAGAGAGAGAAGGAGCGGTAGAGAGAGGGAGAGAGAGAAGGAGCGGTAGAGAGAGGGAAGAGAGAGAGAGAAGGAGCGGTAGAGAGAGGGAAGAGAGAGAGAAGGAGCGGTAGAGAGAGGGAGAGAGAGAAGGAGCGGTAGAGAGAGGGAAGAGAGAGAGAGAAGGAGCGGTAGAGAGAGGGAGAGAGAGAGAGAAGGAGCGGTAGAGAGAGGGAGAGAGAGAGAGAAGGAGCGGTAGAGAGAGGGAAGAGAGAGAGAAGGAGCGGTAGAGAGAGGGAGAGAGAGAAGGAGCGGTAGAAAGAGAGAGAGAGAGAAGGAGTGGTAGAGAGAGAGAGAGAGAAGGAGCGGTAGAGAGAGGGAGAGAGAGAAGGAGCGGTAGAGAGAGGGAGAGAGAGAAGGAGCGGTAGAGAGAGGGAAGAGAGAGAGAGAATGAGCGGTAGAAAGAGGGAGAGAGAGAAGGAGTGGTAGAGAGAGAGAGAGAGAGAGAGAGAGAGAGAGAGAGAGAGAGAGAGAGAGAGAGAGAGAGAGAGAGAGAGAGAGAGAGAGAGAGAGAGAGAGAGAGAGAGAGAGAGAGAGAGAGAGAGAGAGAAGAAGCAGTAGAGAGGAGAAGAGAGATAGAGAGAAATAGTAGAGAGGAGCAGTGACAGAGAGAGAGGGAGATCGAGAGAGAGAGAGAGAGAGAGAGAGAGAGAGAGAGAGAGAAGAGAGAGACGCAGGGGGGACTGGGGAAGGGAGAGGGAGGAGAGGAGAGAGAGAGAGAGAGAGGAAAGAGAGAAGAGAGAGAGTAGAGAGAGAGAGAGAGAGAGAGAGAGAGAGAGAGAGGGAGAGAGAGAGAGAGAGAGAGAGAGAGAGAGAGAGAGAGAGAGAGAGAGAGAGAGAGACCTCACCTCTGATCTTGTGGAGCACCAGGTCCACCTTGCCATAGGTGCCCTTCCCCAGCTCCCGGATCACCTCGTAGTACTTGTTCACCTCCAGACGCTCCAGGTTCTGCGCAGCGATCAGCTGCAACTCGTCCAGGATGTCCATGTTGGCCCGGGACCCCAGCGGGGAGGAACTCATGGTGCGGGGCTGTGTGCAGGGGGACGGTGGCAGGAGGGCGGACCAGGGAGGGTGGAACGCACCACCGGCGGGGTGTGGAGGGGGGATCTGGCTATCAGCTGGGACGGCTAGGGTGGTGGCTAATGCCTGGTGTTACTGCAGAGAGGGCAGAGGAAAGAAAAGGGTTTTAAATAGCCGAGAAACCAAAACAAAGGCACAAGTATTATAGTATTAAGATGTTCCCACATAGATTATAGTTGTTTTTTAGTAACAAAAAGCGTAAGCCCACTTCAATAAGGAAATATCAAATTACTGAATTCTACTCGACACTTGCGGCTCCCTGAGTTTGGCCAAAGCCAGACAGGGTTTTGACCTTCAGTCTTATTTGATTAAAGATTTTTGGAAATGTCTCAATGGCTTCCCAGAATCCTTCAGGACAGAATGGGTGATATTAGATTCTGAATGAGGCTTTTAGGATTTGACGGATGTTGCAGGACTGTTACTTACACTTATTTACTATTACTGATACTTATTTACGAATATATAAGTTATATCAATTAATTTACTAATACTAATCATTATGCACAAATACTTATACTAATTATT
>OLKM01000356.1:19803-76680 GCA_900291075.1 Melanogrammus aeglefinus | reverse complement strand
GAGAGAGGAGAGGAGGGAGAGAGAGAGAGAGAGAGAGAGAGAGAGAGAGAGAGAGAGAGAGAGAGAGAGAGAGAGAGAGAGAGAGAGAGAGAGAGAGAGAGAGAGAGAGAGAGAGAGAGAGAGAGAGAGAGAGAGAGAGAGAGAGAGAGAGAGAGAGAGCGAGAGAGAGAGAGGGTGAAAGAGATGGATACAGAGTGAGAGAGTGCAAGAAATGGAGAGAATTTTAGAGAGATAGATTCTAGTGCGAGAGAAAGAGAGAGAGCGAGAGAGAGCAAAAGAGAGAGAGGAGGAGAGAGAGAGAGAGAGAGAGAGAGAGAGAGAGAGAGAGAGAGAGAGAGAGAGAGAGAGAGAGAGAGGGGAGGGGGAGAGAGATAGAGAGAGAGAGGGAGAGAGACGGAGAGAGAGGAGAGAGAGAGAGAGAGAGAGAGAGAGAGAGAGATAGAGAGAGAGAGAGAGAGGGAGAGGGAGAGAGACGAGAGAGAGAGAGAGATGAGAGAGGAGAGAGGAGAGAGAGAGAGAGAGAGGAGGAGAGGAGAGAAGAGAGAGAGATGAGAGAGCGAGAGAGAGAAGAGAGAGAGAGAGAGAGAGAAAGCGTGAGCTAGTGTTCAGGAGGCTATTCATACAAAGCCTAACAATGGATTCATTCTCTTGACCGGGACGCCCTCTTAGCTGTCGGCCTACAAGGACTGGACCAAAGCACACACTGTCCTCTCCCTCCCCATCCCTCCCGGTGTGTGCTTGTATGTGTGTGTGTGCGTGTGCGTGTGCGTGTGCGTGTGTGCTTTGCCCAAAACAAGACATGTCCTTTATAATGTGTGACTTGTTTATGTATTTATTTATACAAGTAGACTCAGTGAAACTGATGACTCATACTCAGGTTCTAAAAATGTGAGCCCTCGCTGTATGTGTGTGTGTGTGTGTGTGTGTGTGTGTGTTGTGTGTGTGTGTGTGTGTGTGTGTGTGTGTGTGTGTGTGTGTGTGTGTGTGTGTGTGTGTGTGTGTGCCTGCGCATTTGTTTGTGTCCACACGTGTGTGTGTGTGTGCCTTTGCACATGTGTGTGTGTCTGTGGGTAGATGCACACGCGTGTGTGTACATGTGTGTGTATGTGTATGCACCCTTGTGTGTGTGTGTGTGTGGGGGGGGGGGGCTTGTGTAATGTATCACAGACAGTGTCACAGCGTTTCAGATCTCTGGCAGACATGGATAATGGAGCGATCGATCAGCTCCCTGAGCCACGGCGGTCTGGGGGAGAGACAGGAAGTCCAGGTATGGAGGCGCTGCCTGCCAAGTGTTCTCTTTACGATCACACGTCTGAGAACCCAACATGAGGATGATTCCTCTGGAGCTGCACTGCCTGCCTGCTCTGGCCAATCAGATTCAAGATACCACTGTAAAGGCACAGGCGTCAGCTATCCCTTTGAGTGCTTCCAGTAGGGGCAGGGAGGGGGGACGGGGGGGGGGTGTAGCCCCTACTCTAGAGACCAGCAGTGATAGATAGAGGGCCATAATCGCCTCTTGTTCTTGTCCTCCTGTGACAGGTGGGCTCTGTGTCGTCGGTTTCAGGTACATGGAACGGCTCTCCTCAAACCCATGACATCATCATCGACATTGTCAGACTGACATCCCGGGAATACCACGGTAGCCGGCGGTAGCGGAACGACCCGGGACAAATCCTAGACCCAGAGCAAAGAGACGGATCCTAGGAAGTTCCAAGAAATGGTGGCGTTCCGAACTCCCCTCAATAGTGCGAGAAAAACTAGTCGAGTTGAAGAGGAGGAAGTCTCAAAATAAGTAACAAGAAATACAGGAAAGTATATAAAGTATTCAGGTCTAAAAGATAAAGTAGGCTACAATGGATAATAGATATAAAACCTAAGGCTAACTGACACACCAACCGCGATAACCTCTTTGACTCCGAAAATAAATAAATAAACAACAATTCAATAAATCATTCCATGTCCTGAAGCAACCCGGAATAACACGGTGTTGCTAGCCGCCGTAGCTCTGTGTATATTGCCATGTTAAACACTGTTTTCAGTTATCTAAGGACGAGTTGAAAAAAAGAAAACGTTGAAATAGAAGCAAGATTCGGCCATATCTATTTATTTATTTCTTTGGGTACACTGGTCCAACCTTCCGCACTGCCCACTCAGGCAACAATAATAACGTGGACAAAATGGGAGCTAGCTAGCAGCCTGCCCACGTAGCAAATATACCATATAGTTTTCCAAGGTTCAATAGTGGGAACGCTGGAGCGATCAATAACCTAGTGATGGTACACTAGATACACGCGCACACAGACAAACACACACACACACAATTTTGGAAATGTATTAATGTACTTTTTGAAAATGTATGGGGGAGATATATATAAGGGGTAGATATCTTTAGCGAAGGAATAGACAACTATTGAATAGATAGTATTTAGTGTATAAATAGATAAGTAGTGATTAAATATATATATTTAGTATAGAGATATAAATCTACAGTGAAGAGGTAAATATATTGCTAAAAACCTAACCCTATTACCTCAACCCAATTACTCACACTATACTTACATTATACCCTACTGTTACTTACACCATACTCAACCCCAACTAATCATATTAGTAACCCTAACCCGACTACTAACCCATATCCTTTGCACTGAACAACCCCTTACCCTTCAACATATAACCCTCTTACTAACTCAAACACATAACCCCATTCCTAACTAATACATAACCCTATTAGTAAGTCATACACATAACCCAATTCTTAACTAATACATAACCCTATTTCTAACTAACAAATAACTCTATTCCTATTTAACACATAACCATAACCCTCACTAACAATATTCCTGGGGGGGGAAACCAACCCAGCTAGCGATTAGAACCAAGATGGCCGCTGGTTGAATGAGGACCAAAGACGGCCAAAAGCACTCTGGTGTTTTCCAAGGAGGAGTCAGGTGCTGAGAGGTAGCCGAGGGGGGGGGGGTGGGGAGCGGGAGGGGTACAGATTGTCTACTAGCAGGAGACAGAAAACCCCTGGAATCGAATGTTGAAGTGATAACGTGACAGCACTGGACTGTACACAGAAACAGGAGATGCCACCCCGACTACACCTCTCTCCTCCCCCTCTGTAGTGGTAAGGGGGGGGACGGTGTGTGTGTCCATGTGTGTTAGTGTGTGTGTGTGTGTGTCTGTGTGTGTGTGTGTGTGTGGGGGGGGGATCCAAAAGTATGTCCAGTTCTGAGCTCCAGTAAACTGCTCGCTCTGTGACCTATATATTGTGTTGTGTGAGTCATTGCAGCGGTGTGTGATTGTGTGAGTGTATCTGTTTGTGCTTGCATGCAAATGATTGAATTCCCCTTTGATCGTTGTGGCGTAACGCACGATCTAGTAGCTTGTTTGGAATGGATTTTGCCATGAATGTAATGGTTTCCGTTACAGACACACACATGGACACACACACAAACAGATTCACACACTAACACAAGCACTCACACACATACACACAAATGCAACCACAGTGTTCTTACTGATTAACATGAAACTTTTTGTATAGGTGTGTGTGTGTGTGTGTGTGTGTGTGTGTGTGTGTGTGTGTGTGTGTGTGTGTATGTGTGTGTGTGTGTGTGTGTGTGTGTGTGTGTGTGTGTGTGTGTGTGTGTGTGTGTGTGTGTGTGTGTGTGTGTGTGTGTGTGTGACGTGTGGGTATTTGTGTGTGTGTCTGTATGTGTATGGGCGCATATTGGTGTGTGTGTGTGTGTGTGTGTGTGTGTGTGTGTGTGTGTGTGTGTGTGTGTGTGTGTGTGTGTGTGTGTGTGTGTGTGTGTGTGTGTGTGTGTGTGAGTGTATGCAGTGTATGCAAGTTAATCAAAGGAACCCTATTTAGACCAACTGCCAAAGGAAAGAAACGTCCATCAATCCAAGCCGTATAGTCTCCTGACACACCATCCTCACAGACCACCCATCATTCAGGTAACGATGAGCAATGTTCTGTCTATCAACCGCTCCATGAAATGTGGTGACTATTGGGCCTATAGGACATTTCACGCAGAAACGTGGAGAACAAATACATGATATATTCTGAAATCGCGTGAACAAACGTTTCCAGAAACATGTCCTCACGAGCCCAGTCCCACCACACGCTTTACCTTCACAGGTCCCTCACTACTGTTTGCATTTGGAATCGGGGTCCAGAAACATGTCCTCACGAGCCCAGTCCCACCACACGCTTTACCTTCACAGGTCCCTCACTACTGTTTGCATTTGGAATCGGGGATGCAGCCAACCCATTGATCCATCAAGCTGCCCGTTCCGCCCTTCAACTCGTGTCAAGACCAATCCGCCCAATCACAGCTCAAGCTCACTAGGGATTGGCCTGCCCCTCGACTGTCAGGGGTCTTCCCCTGCAGGCGCTCTTGTACAACAACCGGGACATCACATCGGCTGACACCGCACAGAATCCCTGACAGCGCGCAGCCCAGTGAGAGCGCTACACATTCTAGTCGGTTCCTGTTTGTTCAACGGGGATCAGCCTATCGCTGGCAGCCGACGCAAAACACACAAACTGCTTTGGTTTCGCTTCCTGCTAAAGCGACTTTCGGAAACTGAATCCCACCTGCTGTCACCGCAACCCCACCTGCTCTCCCTGTGTCCTCACCTCCCCTCTCGCTGACATATGGGGGGGGAGGGGGGAGGGCCTGTCACTCGCTGTGGTTTGACGTGAGGTGATAGACAGAACCGGCCCGGTAGCGGGGCAGCGGATGCTAGCCGGGTACCGGAGTCCGGAGTCCCTTTGATCTCCCACCCTACCGGACCCGGGAGTGGAGGGACAAAGCTGCTGATGACTACAGGAGAGCTGTGTGTCTCTCTCTGTGTGTGTGTGTGTGTGTGTGTGTGTGTGTGTGTGTGTGTGTGTGTGTGTGTGTGTGTGTGTGTGTGTGTGGTGGTGCGTGCGTGCGTGTGTGCGTGTGTGCGTTGCGTGGTGTGTGTGTGTTGTGTGTGTGTCCCAGAGAGAGAGAGAGAGAGAGAGAGAGAGAGAGAGAGAGAGAGAGAGAGAGAGAGAGAGAGAGAGGAGAGAGAGAGAGAGGAGAGAGAGAGAGAGAGAGAGAGAGAGAGAGAGAGGGAAATGGAAGAGAAGGAGTAATAATGTTCTATTTGTTTAGCACGGACACAAACCGCCAAAAATATATTACACAATAAACGAACATGAACAAATGCCAAGCAAAGATTTCAGGCTCAAGTTTGTTGCGTGAGTCAGACATTGGACTGGGCATGCAGGACAATTGCACGAGATCCCTATCCTTTAATAAGCTCTTATTGGTATTCTGTGGTGTGTGTGTGTGTGTGTGTGTGTGTGTGTGTGTGTGTGTGTGTGTGTGTGTGTGTGTGTGTGTGTGTGTGTGTGTGTGTGTGTGTGTGTGTGTGTGTGTGTGTGTGTGTGTGTGGTGCGTGTGCGTGTGTACGCACCAAATAGGCCTGTATATTGATCATGCATCAAATCAAAGACAACGCATTGTTGTAGAAACCATATGACACGTAGGTCATCATTGCAGAATAAACTCATCATCATGGTCCGAATGACACTCGCCCTGCGGCATAGCCCGGGTCCTTAATTGTCGCAAAATATAACACTGGTGGTGCTGTGCTGCTTCAACTCACCATTCACTCCGTCCACATCCGAGGGCTCTGGAAGTCCGGCCCATTAAGCCGTGCAGGTGATAAACAGAGCGGCTGACACGACGGCATACTACCCCGGTGGAGCTGGGGATGGAACCGACAACCGTGGACGCGTCCTGCTCACTCCGCGCAACACTGAACCACCACAGTCGAGGTGTATTCGCGCTGCCTCTTGGCATTTCGCAGCAGGGTCCCCTTGAGCACTGGTCTCCTAGCTATTGTCTCCTCGGTCTGTTGGCAGGCAGGAGGAGGGGAGAGCACAGGCGAGCAGGGAGAGATGGGATGGGGGATGTTAGACCCGCCCCTTTCCAACCGCTCGACCAATCAGAGGGCCGATCCGTCGGACTCCCGCTTTGCTCAGCTCGTTTCTGAGCGACCGGCGGGTTCGCTGTCTCCGTACAGATTAGACCACAGTCCCGTACGCACCGGGAAACAACGTGCTCGCTTTCTTTAGATTTATTCCAAACATGAGTCGTAAACAATATCATACAGACAGTCAGACTCCACCGTGGCTGCGGAAATCTGCCGCGTCGCGTTGGAGCGATAGACATCGATGGCAAGTGCACAGCATCACAAGCCGAGTAGGCTAGCCTACACACACCGACGAGCCTACACATCCACTGCCCGGTTAGATTACCAGCTCATTTCTTTAAGTCAGCAAAGTGAAAGCTGCACGTCAGCCTGGTTGTAGGCTAAATATCGCACAGCATGACATTGCCAGATTGCATAAACACAACATGACAGTGTCCCATGCCCGATCCTTATGGTTGCCAGAGGGTTGCATCACAGTCCCCGTCATTCCACCCGAGGCACGGGTGGGGAGGAGAAACTCTTCCCAGATACAGTACAGATACACATCTCTCAGACCAGACACGAACCACCCAGCTGGGCGAAACGCTGGGAATAGCAGAGCAGCACTGCCCGAGGAAGGATGATCTCTTTTGACCATCAGAATCCGAATTAAAGTAGATGGTGAACATCAGGCAGCTGTCGTGTCGCAGCAGGGAGCCGTGCAGTGACTGGATGTTATATTTAGCCATCCGTGGAAAGGTGACGACAATCTCAGGGTGACCTAGGCTTTATTCCGTTCAACAGTGTCCATGAGGACACAAGCTGTTAAGGATACTTTTTACTTTTTAGCCTACATTTAATGAATTATTTCCAGAAAAGTAACAGATTGCTTTATTGGAAAAAATAACTGATTAGGCTACTTTTCTGAAAAAGTAACGGCAGAGCTTTTTTATTTATTATTAGCAGGATTACATTTCATAACTTTTAGATAACGCTTTTCCGCCTGTTTTTTTGTTCCTTTTATTAATGTGACATGACATGTGGATGGTTGCGCAATGGTGAGAAAAATGTTCTTGGAAAGAACCTATCTCAACTTGATAATTAATAGAAGGAATTGCATTTAAATGTAATATCAGAAGCCTCTTCATCTTCCCAGGGTTAAGAGAAGGAAATACAGAATATCTATTGAGGCCTTGATGTTTATTATGCTCCATTTACTTTGACACTAACACCACTTTGAATATTTAATGCATCGTTTTAATTTGTCCACGTTGGGTGCTGTGATTAATTGATAAGGGCCCTCTTATAACGTCAAATATCCAATTATTATTTAGGTCTCCTTGCTTATTACTAAAACGCACAGATGAATATCAAAAGAAAAAACAATGAACTTAAGTCAGAAACATTTTATTTTGATTAAAATGCCACAGGTAGACAGAAGCATCAATATTAAAAACCTTGTGAATGTGTGCCTAAACGGGGAATGGTTTAGATGCTGACACTGGAGGAAAAGCCTTCACAAATACAATAGAAGTTATTGGCAGTCTACGCTACGGTCTGTTGAGAAAAGATTGGACAACCTTTGTAAAATTCAACATTTTAAAAGGAAAAGTGCAAACGCTGCTGACAAAAAACACAGATAAAAGCAGCGATTAAAAAAACACTAATTAATTTAGTAAAAAATCGGAACAAAGTACACAAATCCAGAAAAACGCAAACAGCCTGTGCATAGACAGTCAAGATCCCTTCAGTTTTCAGTGCCTGAGTAGAAACAGTAAATAGTGCCCAGCACGACACAGCGGCCTCCAGCAGGTACTCATCTCGGGGGTTAAAGGTCACCACAGCTTCTAACCACCACCTGGTCCACCGACTAATAAAAATAAAAATACAGAGTGCAAACTACCAAGGATACAGGTGTGGGAGAGGGAGGAGGGGGGGGGGGGGAAGGCTCGGCTGGGTTGTGTTTGGGCCAATCACAGCGCTGCGTCAGATGAACAGGAAGAGCTCCAGGTCCTTGGCGTGCAGCTTCTGCGCCAGGTTCCGGACGCGGCACAGGCGCACGTTCTGCCCGTCGCCCACGCTGTACACCCGCAGGATGTGGTAGCGCTCGCGCTCCTTCAGGGCGAAGTCCAGCTCGTTGGCCGACAGGTGGATGAAGGCCTTGTCCCGCTTCACCGTCGACTTCACCTCCACGTACACCACCTCCCCCTCAGCCCCGGACTGTGGGCCCGCCCCTGCCGCCGCCGCCGGGAAGGTCAGCTTGAAATCGTAGGGCTGGCCGCTCTCCGCCTGCTGGTTGCACCAGGTGACCTCCGAGGGCCGGTCAGCCGCCTCGCCGTCCCGCCAGTGACACAGGAAGGAGTCGACCAGCTGCTCCCCCCACGCCCCGATGGCCGCCAGGTCCCCGGGGACGTCAGTCAACACCACCTGAGCAGGCACCACCTCCCAAACATCAGCATTTTGTCTAACACCCCCTCCCCCCCCCCCCAGTTGTTGGTGCACCACCTGTGCACGCGACACCACCACCACCACCCAACCATCAGCTCTTTGGTCTCATGCACACACCCCCCACCCAACACCCTAACATCGGAATCACCTACACACCCGGCGGCTCCTTCACCCACCCACCACCTCAACCTCGGTTCCACCTTCACACACCACCCCCCCCTCCCCCAACCACACACACATATCACTACAACTGCTTGGGTCTCAGGGATTGGTGTTGAACATTTGTTATTATTGACAGAAATGTGTCAAATTGAAGGCTCTGTTTTGAAGGGTCTGTTTCACAACACCTGGCACTTTGTGTCCGCTCCTTCTAACACCTCCAACGTCTGGCTTTTTTCGGCCTAATCGCCTGGACGGATGTTGTGCTGCGACGGGGTTGGGGGGGGGGGCTTAGTAGAGACAGCAGTGCTGGCGGCGGTACTCACGGTGTTGGGTCGGGCGCAGGCCAGCTCCATGTCCTCCAGCTCCGGCAGGGCACTCTTGTTCCACTGGGGGAAGTCCATGGCCAGGGGGGGCCGTTGGGACACGCCCTCCGTGCCCTGGAAAGTGCTGCCCGTCACCACCAGCTCAGGGACAGGCCTTTAGGCGGGGGGGGAATCGTTTAAGGAAACTGATGAAAAGTGTTTTGTCTTGAATCAAGCAACTACCCAAGATGTCTGCATAACATGAATATAGTTATTTAGTACATACTACACAGAAACCTCCCTAGATGGCCCAATCTGATTGGTTCGCTATCTCGGGATAATCTTCATTTACGAAATCTTCCACCTACGAAACTCGGGATGATGATTGTCGCAAAATGGCGGGCGCAAACTCTCGTTTTGCTACAGTGACAGACTCTGAAATACAACAAAACGCAGTCCCAACAAAGACCAAAAAAGCCACAAAATATGGACTACGTGTTTTTCAAGGTAGTATGTACTAAAAAAAGGCTCTGTGGATCCACTTCACCTTTGGCCAATAATTGTTAAGTATACATGTGATTTCAAATCTCTACATCCACAATGTTGGCCACTGCCATATTTAAGGGTCACCAACATGCTCGGCTGTTTTCTACTGAGTACCGCCTAAGAGGGTACTGCTGTAACGCATCTGCGCCATCTTCAGCTCTTGTTACTGCGCAGAAATCAGACGACTGACGTCATCGGTCCTACATAGAGAACCCAAATCCTTCTAGGAGAACCCAAGTCCTACTAGGAGAACCCAAGTCCTACTAGGAGAACCCAAGTCCTACTAGGAGAACCCAAGTCCTACTAGGAGAACCCAAGTCCTACTAGGAGAACCCAAGTCCTACTAGGAGAACCCAAGTCCTACTAGGAGAACCCAAGTCCTACTAGGAGAACCCAAGTCCTACTAGGAGACCCCAAGTCCTACTAGGAGACCCTAATAACTAAAGAGGGCCGCTCCCCTCAACAACAGGGCTAAGGAGATGAAGGGAGGCGTGGGGACGGGGGGCTCACTGGATGGCTGCTGGACGCTGGTCTGAGTCCGTCGTCTTGGGTTGGTCCGGCGGGGGGCCGCTGTGGACGGGTCTCTCCCCGCCGCTGAACCCGGCGCTGGGCCCCGGGGGGTGACCCTCGCGCTGGCCGCCCTCTGACCCTGAAACAGGAGGGGAGTTAGGACCCCACAGACACAGGACGACCGCCCCCCACACAGGCTAGGGCCGAGCCGTTTGCCATTCAGGAGGAGATCTTTCTCTTTTAAAGTTCCTTTTGTCCTGTAGTATTCATTAAGCAATATTCAAATATTCTATACTTTGACCAACACAACATGGGAAGCAGGCGACATATAAAGTGCTCTTTCCTTCAGGCCAGGCCTGTGTTGTTATGATTTGATGCATGAATTGATATAACATTTGTATTCAAATGTTGAATACAAGATAAATATGTTTCTGTTATGCAAATCGCAGCCTTGGCGATTTGCATATCGCGTTCTATTACATCGCAACTTCGGTTTGAACTAGCCTAATGGTTCCGCCCGCGCACGGGCAAACGGTCCTCAGCCAGCAGAGCTCGGGGCTCGAGGCTCTACTGACGCGGCGTGCAACACGCCGAGTACTACAACCAGAGGAGAGCCGGCGTGAGTCAGCCCTCCGCTGAGAGGGCTTCAACGGGGTGGAGTGGACGTGAGTCACCTGGGGACGGCTGGCTGCTACCAGCGTGGCCAGCGCCGGGGGGGCCGGTGTGGGCGTGATCGGGAGCGGGCCTGGGCTGGTCCGAGGGCGGCCTGGGCTGGCCCGCCGCCACAACTGGGTTGCCGGTGTGCGGTGGGCCCTGTGGCACCCCCGTGCCGGAGGAGGCCGGGCCGCGGTCGCCCCTGTCGAGGTCCTGGTCCTTCGGGGGGGCCGGCGGCGGCCACATCTTCATGACGGCGTCCACCGCGTCGCTGTCGTTCCGGGCGCCTGCGGAGCAACGGGGATGATCGGAACGGCCATAGAAGCCGTTGTTGCCACGGTGACTACAGCATTAAACACACATCGCCTCTGACAGCACGACTGCATCGGGGGCGAAGGACAACAGAACGATCTCCGACATATCCTGCACTAACGTAAAATACTTGAATAGCACATGAACAAAACATGGATGCAAAATAACTGCGTTACTGATTGATTTAACCTGAATATTCTAATCAGGACACTGAGCAGCTCGTGACAAATGATTGACAGCCGTGTGTCACTGCTGTCAGTCTGTTTGTTTTACCGCCATTATAATAATTATTCTATTATTATTAGAATAGAATAAGTTGACTTCTTGTGGTTTGGTCTACAAACAGATTCTCTCATTGCTCTTGGTCCAGAGAGCCTGGTGTTTCTAGAGAGCCTGGTGTTTCTAGAGAGCCTGGTGTTTCCAGAGAGCCTGGTGTTTCCAGAGAGCCTGGTGTTTCCAGAGAGCCTGGTGTTTCCAGAGAGCCTGGTGTAAGCGCACCTGTGCGACCGGACGCGGCCGTGGTGCCCATGCTGGCCTTCGGGGGCCAGCAGGCCAGGGTCTGCTCTCCATCCTCCTCCCCGCGTCGGGGAGCCTCCTCCGGGGGCGCCAACGGCCTGGATGCTGCTGATAGTGGGGAGGGAGGGCGGGCGGGGGGGGGGAGGGAGGGGGGAGGGTGTTCAGTCAGGGGGGGGGGGCGGGGGGGGGGGCGACAACAGGAGACAATAATTGAAGAAGGGCTAATGTGACATTTCAGCAAACATTGCAAATGCCATCGAATCAGTTTTCGGCGTGCTCTTCTCAGATGTCTGACGCGTACACCGGCGTTACACCATCGAGGGGCAGGACTAGAGGTACACAACAGCTCTTGGATCGCGGGGTCCTTGCGGTGTTTCCTACGGGGACGTTACCCAACCAGCACCAGGCAGCCTATGCATGCCGCATGAGCAGATGGGTAAAAATAAAGACGGACCCGACCTATTAAAATGCACGCTGGGTGTTGACGCAAAGGCCCCGCAGAACGGAGCATCTGCGTGCGGAAAGGCAGCGTTAGCAGAACGCTGGCGACATGTGGATGAAGAAAAGGTCTGCCAAGGGGCCCTTTAAGAGGCAAGCATCGGAGACAGAGACACAGCTGTGGAAAATAGGGCCCACTATTTAATTATAGTGTGTGTGTGTGTGTGTATATGTGTGTTTTTGTGTGCGTTTCGGTTTCTGTGTGTGTGTGTGTATCGGTTTCTGTGTGTGTGTGTGTGTCTCGGTTTCTGTCTGTGTGTGCGTGTGTGTGTGTTTCTGTGTGCGTGTCGTATCTGTGTGCGTGCGTTTGTGGGTTTCTGTGTGCATGTGTGTGCGCGCGTGTGTGTGTGTGTGTGTTTCTGTGTGTGTGTGTGTTCCTGGGTGCATGTTTCTGTGGGTGTGTGTTTCTGTTTTCGGTGCGTCTTATGGACTCCTGGCCCAACCAGCTGCTCCTACAGCTGGTGCTGTGTGTCCTCTCTCTGGACTCACAGGCTGTCAGCCCTCCAGTGCTAACATGGCTCACACGCTGCTCACTGAGACCAGGCAGGCCTCCCCGCTCTGCCAAGAGCGGCGACACCATCGCATAAATAACACGTATTGATTAAGCATCTTGGGATGAGCGGTATGAAAAATTAGAGCATGTTTCCAAGTCGAGATCTCCAGGCCCAGAGAGATATTGTGACGCTCTATTCGGCTCATTTGAGGTGATTTGCGATAATTTGACCGTCATGATACACATCCCTCCCTCCCTCACCGGTACCTGGGGGGAGCTCAGGGCGGGGGGGCTCGGGCACCTCCCAGGGCACCTCCTCCTTGGGCAGCTCCTGCACGTCCTCCCTCTTCAGGAAGTGCTTCAGAGACGCCGGGTCCTGAGGACGCACGCACACGCACACACACACACACACAACACACACACACACACACACACACACACACACACACACACACACACACACACACACACACACACACACACACACACACACACACACACACACACACACACACACACACACACACACACCCCCCCGCCGAGAGAGAGAGAGAGAGAGAGAGACATGGAAACACACACAAACACAGAGAAGAAGAGACACGAACAAAAACACAGAGAGTGAGGGGGAGACACACACAAAAACACACAGAAGGAGACAGAAACAGAAAGAGAGAGACACACACACAAAAAGGTTGGTTGGTTAGTGTAATCCTCAGTGACTTCAGCAGCCGGTGGGACGCTTCATGTAACACTAGCAGTGATACACGGAGGTGCGCAGCGCTAAGGAAACACACGGAAGACGTCCCAATAAACACACCTCCATGTTGGTTTTTCTTTAAGGGGGGCTCTGGAGAAGCATGGTCTCCACGGCATGCCAAGAAGCCGATTAGCATGCGCTATCTCATTAGGGCTTCCCCCCCCGCACTGATAAAATAGTTATTTTTTTTAAATAAATAAATAAACTAAGCAATTTTCAGAAGCCTTTTATGTGCAGAGATCCGGGCGCCGGTAGTTGGCACGGAATGGGATTGCAGTTATTGAGTATCAGATGATGAAACAAATTAATTACACGGGAATGTATTACATTCGCAATGTTGGCAAGTTCAGCGATGCAGCTCATCCAATCAGAGAAACAGACAAAAAAACAGCACAGGCAACACTATCAGAGCAGTTGGTGTACATCAATGAGGATTGTTCAGGTACAGCACCTTGTACGGCACTGTAAAAGGTGTACGGGAAAATGATCATGATTACAAAAGATTAGACACCAAAAGTCATAAAACATATTATTCAATTACAAGACGTTCCTTTTTTTTCTTATTTTTCAGACAAAGAAAGGCATAGCCTATATTCCAATAGACCCTAAACATTACTGCTTGAGGGCGTGCGAAAGCAGTGGTTTTAGCTAGCAGCCAATTTCACATCGTAAAACTAATCTGTTGCATTTCTCGGATCGGAAATGAGGCAAGCCTCATCACGACCAGATCGTCATTACTGGCACATCTGTTCCACTAAGCCTCTGGCCCCGCCGGGGGTACTGTACGGAGGGGCAGAGGACACACTGATCGCTTACGTCCAGTGAGGTCATCAAGCCACTGAGGAAGTCGATGAGCTCTTTCCTGTGGGCCGTCTCCACGCAGAACAGCTTCACCAGCTCCCTGGAAACACAACGCAAAGCAGCCGCCGTTACGTCACGGGCCGGCGCTACGACCCCGCTATACACAGCCCTTGCACACACACGCGCCTGCTTTATGCGTGACAATGAAGGGCACGCAAACAAACAATTGTCGTGATTCTAAACATTTAATCGGCCCGAAAAATACCTACTCCAATACTGCAAAATTCATATTTAAAAGCTTTCAGGGGAGGAGGAATTTGTTTCAGGAACGTTTTTTTTGAAGCCAAGCATCTTTTGTAGAATGGTGTTAATAAGATGGCTTCATCTATCGGTGCGCAGACCATGGAATGCATAGCCTCTGATTGGCCGATACAGTGACAGGGTACACCGGTCCTACGAAGCGTTGATGATCATGCGACACATCTGTCCTCCGATGACCGAAAGCTAACTGAAGGGGTGTTGGCAGGGGGGCCGACCTCTCAGGAATTAGAATAAACACGAAGTCGGGAAATTGGTGCGCGCTGCGCACACACACACACACACACACACACACACACACACACACACACACACACACACACACACACACACACACACACACACACACACACACACACACACACACACACACACACACACACACACACACACACACACACACACACACCTGCAGATGTCCATGTGTGCCGTCAGATGGTCCTTCTGGATGTACAGCTCCTTGTTGTCCTTCAGCAGACACACCACATCCTGCATCTCCAGCAGCGGCTGCTGCTCCTGGTCGGGGTCCGAGGGGTCCCCGCAGCCCCCCACCGACAGCTGGTAGCGGATGTACAGCTTCCCCACCTGAAGGAGGGCACAGACGGCGCCGCCACCGCTGGCTCGGATTAGGGGGTCACGAGGGGAGTACGTCACAGGTTTTACTGGCCGGGGGACGCCAGAACACACACACTTTTAAGGGGGCTGTGTGGGGGTGGGGGGGGGGGGGGGGGGGGCTCCAGGGGCAGATTTTGGTTGGACTCAAAGTGGACCACTTGCTGTCCCCTCTTGTGTCTCAAACCATCACACAGCCCGCCGTCTGCAGGGCTCTGTCTCGTTCTATTGTCACTTACTTTATTATTGAATTCAACTATTGGTAAATGGTTTGGATGTGAGCGGCTGTGACACCTTAAATTCCCCTCCAGGGTGAATAAAGCGTCTATCTAATTATATCTATGTCACATTAGTATATGCTACACGTGAAACGCCTGAGATGGCGCAAATTGATTTGTTCGCCATCTCGGGATATGGGGCAATATCCCATAATTGAGATCTCAAACTCGGGATGTTGTTTTCTAAAGGGGAGCGTGCGTGACAGTTGTCTAGTCACGCTAATAAAAACAAAAAAATCCCGGCAAAGAATGTGATCGTGTTCATTTTTAGAGTGTTCACGTGGGGTGTATACTTGTTCACCCCTCAGGCTCCATGAATAGTGGAGAATAACCCCAGAGGTCGAAGGTCGAGGGGCTATTCTCCACAATTCACTTCTCCTTCAGCGAATAATTGTTAAATATCTATCTGTCTGTCTGTCTGTCTGTCTGTCTGTCTGTCTGTCTGTCTGTCTGTCTGTCTGTCTATCAATCTAGCTATGACTCTGTCCATCTAATACACCTATATCACTCCCTACATACGTTGAATATATCGATCACTATCTATTTAATATATCCATCAATCTCTATCTAATATATCCATCTATCAATATTTATCTAATAGTTCTACATCCCTCGATCTAATTGATCTATCGATATATCACTCTATCACTCTAGCTATCCATCCATCTATTCATTTACCTTCTATCCATCTATCTCCTACTCTATCACTCCATCTATCTTCTATCCATCCATCCAGAACTCCTGTGGTGTGAACCGCGCTCCACCTAAGGGTGCTGACCCAGGAGGGGGGGGGGGGGGCTGACCTGTCTGTACTGGAGGTTCCGGAGCGTCTGGGCCACGCCGGCGTCCTGCAGCTCGCGGTAGACGGCCGCCAGCTCCTCGTGGGCGCACAGGAAGCTCTGCACGTAGGGGACCACGGCGCGCACCAGCGCCTGCACCGCCGGGCACGCCCGCAGGTTCTCCGTCTGCGGCTCGGCGTGCACGCAGTCCGACAGCAGCCGCACGCCGCAGATCTCCAGGAAGAGGGCGCGGTCCTCCTCCTGGAAGGCCGGACCTGGGGCTGGATTGGTTGGGGGGGGGAGATGACGTCATGTTTGAGGTGACGCAGCCGACCCCGGACCAATCACAGCTACTGCTCCACCCTCAAGGGGAAGGGACACCCCCACCCACTCATAGACCCGTGGCTGATCCAACACGACAAGCAGACAGGATAAGTCGAACCGGGGCTCGACTTGCCTTGGCTTCTTGTCGTGTCGATGCTTTTGAATCCTACCAGGAGCAGTACGACCGTACTAACTTCATATCCCAGCCCCTTTTAATTGTGATTTCAATATTGACCAAAATAATCGGCTACGATTTTTTGCCATAATCGAGCAGCCCTACTTACGGCGTGCCTGGGTTAAAGAAAGATCCATGCATCCGGTTTCAAAGCGGGGCTAAACCAGGGGTCTACGTACCGCGGCGGTCTCCGGGCTTGCCCCTGAGTAGTGCCCCTTGCTTCTTGTCGGGAGGGGGCAGGTTGAGCAGACACACCCCGGGATGGGGTTTGAAGATCTTCTCCAGCTCCCGGTTGTCCGCCACCATGGGCCGGCGGGCCAGGGTCACCCAGTTCTTGGCCTTGGTGGGGAACACCTTCTTGTCCAACACCATCCCTGGATCACAACGACACGACCGTCATACACACGCCATGCTTCTGTCTCTCTTCAATGGGGTCCATCAGACTGCGCAGGTGGCGGTATACCCATTTAACTGATTTAATCGATATAATACAAATTTGAAGACTTTATATATACATATTATATAATGATATACAGTATAGTGAAAGATAAACTTGGGGGTTATCATAGTGCACTGGGTTACAAAAAGCACATTTTAATTCATTTTGAACATCATTACAATCAATTAAAGGCTGGTCAATAATAATCTATCGGATTGAGGATTGAGGCTGTAGATTGGGGTGTTAGATCGAGCCAATGACAGCCATGGGTCTGTGAGTGGGCGGGGGGGTGGCCCTCACCCTTGAGGGTGGAGCAGTAGCTGCTATTGGTGCTGGGTTGACTGCCAGGGTCCATGTAGTCCTGCTCTGCTGACGTAGTGGTCTTACACTTCTGAGCTGTGGTGGGAAACACAGTGAGAGAGACACTATAAATACAGTCTGGGAGAACTATAGGCTAGCCATGCACTTTTTAGTCCGTTGAGAAGATGAAAGAGGAACTACTACTATCTCTCCCCATATGTGGGTCAGATAATGTCATATATATTAGATGAGAAAGAAAGAACATAATGAAAATCTTTATATTCTAGGTTAATATCATTGTTATTTCCGTTAAACCCAGGGTAGTTTGGGATAATGAAATTCCTGTGCCAAGGCTAAGGTCAACGCCGTAATACGAATTAAATACATAGAAATACAAAACATAAAATATACAATAAAGTGAACATGTACATGACCATGAAGGAGTACATCAAGTACATGAAGTCATCGTTGATCACTGCAATATCGCTATTTATACCGGTATTTAGCAAAGACGTTTTTTGCGAAGAAGCACCAACATGGCGGTTTAGAAGGTACTTTAGTAACTTCAGATCGATCATACGGTTAAAAGCATCCCATTGGTGGAGCTCTGAGCTCCAGAAGGCCCTTAGACATGGCTTTAATCTCCCTGGCCCTCCACTCACCTAGGCGGGCGTAGATGACCGACACGTCCTGCAGAACCTCCGCCGTAGGCATGGGGGAGGAGCCACACACCAGCTCCAGAAGACCCACGTACTGTAGCATGGTGGGACTGGGCTCCACGTTCAGGTGCTACAGGGGGGAGCACACACACAGGGAGGGAACACACACACACACACACACACAGGGAGGACACACACACACACACACACACACACACACACACACACAGGCTCTGCTCAAGACACACACACACACACACACACACACACACACACACACACACACACACACACACACACACACACACACACACACACACACACACACACACACACACACACACACACACGTCAGGTCTCTGCTTTCTTTGAGTAAACACGGACTAGGGTCAACAGAGTATGCCGTCAACTTTCATCTGTGAATAGTTTTTATAATTTATATTCAAATTAGATGCCAACCTTGAATAAATGAACAAATTAAGTTTTATGCCGGGGTCACTCCCGTTGGTAAGCATGACAAACTTTCCCTCAGGCGAACAAAAAAGCAATTTTTATACATGTTCCTTACGAGCTAGTTAACATAAAGTCATTATTCTAGCCTGCTGATACACGCTCGCAGCCAACAGTTCAGTCATCTACTGCAGCCAAACAAGGCCAAAGACGGAAGACGGCCAGAATTGAACAACGCTTCTTGCCGTGCCTTTGTGTTTGAGGACGTAAAGCAGCTCCGTCCGCTTCCGTCTCGAAAACACAGCGCGAGAAGTAGCATAAACGTAAGGCCAAAGAGACGAGAGAGGAAGAGGGGAGGAGGCCCAACGGCACCCCCGGTGGTTACCCTGGTGAAGAGCTCCCACATGTCCTCCAGGGGGGAGTAGAAGGGGGCCAGCTGCCGGGGCTCCTGCAGGGGGCTGTGGGGGGCACGCACGAGCCGTTTGTAGCGCTTGAACATATGGGTGGGGTCGCTCCAGCACACCTCCTTCAGGTGGCAGAAGACCCCCGAGGTCCAGTTGTCCTCACGCCTGGGGGGGGGGAGGAAAACCACGCGGCGTTATGGCAGGGTATCTGCCGTTTTCAGCAAGTCAAATTTAAGACTTTTTAAGACCTTTTTAATACCACCTTGAAGGAAATCTAAGACCAAAAACCCGCGATGGTCAGGGTTGGCAACAGACGGCAACTTCGGAAACGGGCGTCTTCCAGCCAACTGTCCTTGAATTTGCATCTACCCATTGTCGCAGACTAGCTAGCAAGCACGCAGATAATCGTTTATATATGCAGCTAGCAAGAAAGAAGCCTCTCTACATGTCCTCTCTGAAAAGTTACTCGAGAAAAATTAAAAAATATATAGTCCTGCCCCAACCTTGAGTTACAGTATTTAAGACCAGCATATGACATTTGTAACGAATTTAAGACCTTTTTAAGGCCTTAAATTTAGAAACATGAATTTAAAACATTTTAAACTTTTTAAGGATGCGTGGACACCCTGAATGGGGTTCTTGGGGGTCTTTACAAATGTGGTTACATATAGGCTGGAAGGGGCTGGGGTAGTCTCAGCAGTCAGACTTTGGATTCATATCTAGAGTCAGACTTTGGATTCATATCTAGAGTCAGACTTTGGATTCATATCTAGAGTCAGACTTTGGATTCATATCTAGAGTCAGACTTTAGATTCACATCTAGAGTCAGACTTTGGATTCACATCTAGAGTCAGACTTCAGATTCATATCTAGAGTCAGACTTTAGATTCATATCTAGAGTCAGACTTTAGATTCACATCTATAGTCAGACTTCAGATTCATATCTAGAGTCAGACTTTAGATTCATATCTAGAGTCAGACTTTGGATTCATATCTAGAGTCAGACTTTAGATTCATATCTAGAGTCAGACTCTAGATTCACATCTAGAGCGAGACCTTGGATTTGTTTCAATCAATTGTGTTGTTGGAGTCGGGGATTGTAATTACATCACTTCATTGGCTAGTCAAAGCGAACACAAACTCAGCCCGTTGTACTAGTCTGTTAAGAAAGGTTTCTGTAGCAGTTTCAAATCAACACATCGTGTTTGGCCCTGTAGAAATCCACTTATCGAACGCTTCAGTCACTAGCGGGAATGAGTATTTTCGGTAGAACCTCTCTAATGAAACATGAAACAGGAAACAAGGCTGTTTGTGATTTCAGGCCCAGGCTCTTTGCCATCTCCCCACAGAAGGTCTGCTCTAAATTACTGCTGGGCCCGATATAGTGCCTAGGGTGACCCCAAGGCATAAGGGTCTGGGTTCAAACCCGATGTCCGCAGTCAACAGACTACTGCCCGCAACCATCTTTCAGCCTATTTTGGTTGCATTTAATTCTCACAAAACTTTTCTTGCATTGAGAAATCAAAGCTGCTAATCAGCCGTCATATAATAGTATTTATACTTTCTAAACTTTACTTTCTTTTTAACGTATTCAGCCTTTTATCCTAAACCAATACCCAGAATCGGCATTGAAAAAGAGTCATGGGTGCGACCATACAGTCCACCTGCAAGCATCATTGAGCAAGGATCCCTATTATGGACCCCTACCTGCTACTTAATGACAGTAAAACAGTACAATGTGCCGACGGGCCACGGCCCCGCCCACTGACCTCTCGTGCTCCACGTAGACGGCGGGCGTGTGCTGGAACAGCTCCTTCAGGGCCCCCTGGGAGCAGTTCTTCTGCAGGTAGGAGTACACGTTGAAGACGTGCTGCACCGTGCTGGTGAACTCTGACCCCGGCCGGCCCTCCGCCTCCGCCTCCTCCGGCCGGGAGCTCCAGGTCTTGAGGTGGGAGATCATCTCGTCCACCGAGACGCTGTGCTTCATCCCTGAGGAGGAGGAAGAGTCACAGACGGGAGGATGAGGGGCCTGGACGCTCTGCCCTCTCTCAGAGCGCCGCTTCTCCCCAGGACATTAAATCATTTAATTAATTCACAGGTTTCTTTCTACAGATGAAGGTTTGGCCATCCCCAATGCTCGACCCGCCGGTTGAGAATGTCACGTTCATGTTTTCTACTCTTAATACTCTAAAACCACTCTATTAATAACCTGTTATATTATAATTAATAATAAACAAAGACAATCAGACTGATTGTCCTGCTAGCAGGATGATCAGCAGGGTTTACATGGCCTCTGTTTGACTGGAGCTCGCCTGCCAGACTTGGCAGAGACCAGTTCAACTCCGATACCCAAAACACAGACAACGTCTAAGACGCTCCCCGCGGCGTCCTTCACCTTGCGTCCTCCACATAACACACCCAGGGTGCCGGACGGACGGGCGCCTGGGGCGACATCCTTACCCAGCTTGCGGCTCAGCTCGCTGGGGGGCTTTTCCACGTAGCAGACGTGCACGCCCAGCAGGTTGTGCACCTCGGGGGACACCAGGTACACGGCGTCGGGGACGAGGTACTGGACCTGTCGCTCCCCGCCCTCGAGCATCCGGAAGGCCGGGATCCAGGGCAGCCGGGACAGGAAGTGGAAGAAGGAGGACTTGGTGGCTTTGGCGTGCTGGCCGTCGCCGTCGACGACCTGCGCGGTGATGTACTGGGAGTAGCGGTCGCTGTGGAACAGAAAGGAGACAAGGTTAATGTGACGCACCAACTTGCAGGACTCTGCATGATGTAGGCTCTGCTTCGGTACTTCCTGTGCGTCGGATGCTAGTACCGGGTCTCTCTACTCGAAGAGGGGCTCAATATCAATGCAATTGATTTGATCAATACAATTTGACCTCTAGTGTTTTTGTTTGGTACGGTGTGATCTTATATGAACCATCAAAATAGGATTCACGTTAATGATAGGGCAGGCGTTGTATTTAAGAAGCTTTTTTTGTTTAAAATCTCTTTACATCACAAAATCAAAATGCCCTTACGTGAAGGGGGAAGAACACCCCGGTATCTGTGGCCCTGGCACGCCTGTAATAAGCCCTACCCGCAGCCCCGGCTGGCTACTTGCAAGTGCACTGCCTTTACACTCATTGCGCATGACCAGAGTCTTCCACAAGGCTAGGCAGGGATATTGCTAAAGCTAGCGAGCTAGTCACGTTTTGCTGGGAGTGGCTTTGGAGGGAGGCTTAAAGGGAATGGTGGGATTTTTTCCATTGGACAATCTCAAAATCGAGCTCATTCTGGCCGGTTTCTCCAAATTGCTCTCCCTTAAAAGGAACAAACCAATAACAAAGCAAAGCTAAATGTATATAACTTCGGAGACCCCGTTTGGAGAAGGTGGCCTTTCGCATCGACAAACCTAAATTAACACCCAAACCTCCTTTAATGAATTGATCATCAAAAGGCCTTGATAATACGACTACAACCCAGCGTCAGACAGCAGCGGGTGAGGAGAAAAAACCTCCCAACATTGCCTGCTCAAGGATATCAGATGGGGGCCGTTTGAAACCTATATTGACTGTGGAGGACTGGGGAACAGAGTCAGAACTAAATGACCCACATTCCCGCCAGGGAACAGAGAGACTGGAGGCGTCTAGTGACTCGCCGGAGCCAGTCTGCACTTTGAAGAAGAGCCAACCATCACACGCTATTCATCAGGGTTGAATGCCATTCTAGTGCTGTGGTGCGAGACGAAAGAAAGCTAGATTTGGATCACATCTAGTGTGTGCCTGTGCGCTTGTGTATGTGTGTGTATGTGTGTGAATTGTGAAGACTAAATATTTTAGGCGTGTGCGAGTAAGAAGGTGTCTTAGATCAGTTTTTGTTTGGCAGCTACACTTCGATCCATTAGTAATCGCAACAACAAGAATCTTTTTATTAAAAGAGTTGCATAGTGATTGGAAATTGCCACAATTTCCAATGACTGGATATAACAAGGCGAAAGTAGAGAGCGAGAGACACAGCGAGCGAGATGCAGGTGTTCTAGAATTTAAAAATATAGATAGACTTATTCAGAAACATCAGAGGCAGCCATTATATTAAGGAAAAGCTACTTGAAAATGGCAAGCCCATTTATTCATTAACCAATTGATGCAGAAGGAAAGGTATTTTTGACAGGGATTTGAGCAGTAAGGTACAGACTGACCTATTTAACCTGAATTAATCCCCAATACACACACACGCACGCACGCACGCACGCACACGCGCAGGGTCGGAGTGAACTATGAGCAGCTAAATCCCAGGGTAATCCCTGGAGTGAATTCAAGGCCACAGTGCTTGACACCCAAACAAAGGCTTAGAATATTTGTTGTCATCCCTGAGGACATCCCTCCCTCTGAGTGTACCATGAGCTACAGCCTCCAGTGACAGTATATACTAACCCTTATTGAGTCGAAGGGCCCACAGCCTCCAGTGACTGTATTTACTATTAACTCTTACTTTAACTCTGTAACCAAAGAAGTGGCAGAAGAGATCATGTGTGTGTTGAAGTGTGTGTGTGTGTGTTTTGTACGTGTGTGTGTGTGTGTGTGTGTGTGTGTGTGTCTTCGTGGATGCGTGCGTGTGTGTGTGTGTCTTCGTGGATCCGTGCACGCGCGCGCGCGTGTGTGTGTGTCTTCGTGGATGCGCGCGCGTGTGTGTGTATGTGTGTGTCTTCGTGGATGCGCGCAAGCGCGCGTGTGTGTGTGTGCGTGTGTGTGTGTGCTGTCCACGTCCACGTCCTCCTCACCCCTTCTCCCAGTTGTCCTCCAGCATCTCCAGCAGGGCTCGTCTCTGCTCCAGCAGCTGCCTGTCGGGCAGCGCAGCCGTGGCCAGGGAGTGGAACTCCTGGCAGGGGTAGTCGTCCATGACGTAGCCCCCCTCAGCTGTGCCCTGGGGCCAGGAGTCGCTCCCCACAGCCCAGGGGCTGGAGGCCTGGGGGACACGGAGAATGAAGCATTACAATGAGGACAGCGGTCAAGGTTGCCAAAGCCATACATAATGTAGTGCACTACGGGGTGTTATAATGGTATCTGTTAATACTGGAGCTGCTGTGCTAGGGTACAATAGTAGTGCTGTTGAGTACAACGGATAGGGGAAGATGGTGATAAATCTCATACTTAGCACACACACACACACACACACACACACACACACACACACACACACACACACACACACACACACACACACACACACACACACACACACACACACCTAAAGATATCAATAATTTGACAGAAAATAAGATCAACCAAAATTGAAAAAAAAAAATTCTAACACCAACGCTAACAGCCATGTTATTCATTGCCGCGATGTGCGTGTGCACTTCAGAAATACACGACCGTAGAACACCACAACTAACCAATTAAGACTGGAGTACTCAACAAAGCAGAGCAATATAAATAACTCTTTGAAAGAGCCGTGTGTTTGTGTGTGTATGAGTGTGTGAGCAGTGCCGAGTCCGACGGTAAACGCCGTTGCTTGAAAGCAATACGGGCACTGCTGAACGCTCCCTCTGTGAGCGGACGCTAAACCCCGGCTGGCTGCCGAGTGTTCACAGCCCCCGGTCGGGGCGGTCGCGTCGCATCAGTCACCGGGCCGCTCCCCGCTCCTCTTCAAAGCCCCCTACGTGTCTCCGGCTTAAGCTGCGACTCCACACTTTCTGGTGGGCCTTTATCCTCTAATCTGGCATGGATTAGCGCTGCCTGACTCGCCGGGGCCGGGCTGCGGCGAGCGCAAGGGAGTGCCTGGTAGAAGCTGCTCGGTGGCGTGCCGTCGTTGAAATGTGTTTCAAGGGCTGCATCTGTTCAGCCTGTTCCTACTTCATTAAACCGTACTGTAAACGCTCTTATAACTTGAATAAAACCCTCATTCAAGGGGTTAAGAAGGGGGGGATTCAAATTGCTAACGCTATATACCGGGCTCAGTTTACTATAACTATTTACTATTATTATAACTACTATTATTCAGGGTGACACGCCATGGAAGGAAATAGGTGTTAGAGGTCTCCTGCTCAGCAATGGCAACCAGTATGCCGTGGACGCTGGGACGAGCCCCCTGTCCCGAGAAGGACTGTTTGAAGGTTATGAAGTCAACGTTCGCTCTTTTTCTGATATGCAGCATAAACCCTGTTGCATTCAGCTGCTAAATACCATGGGTTCATTACAAACAGCCCATAAACAATGGCACACACGCTTAGGCGAATTGATGCGCACGCCCGCACGCGTACACACAGGCTCACCATTTCGGAGGGGGAGAGGGTGCGTCTCTCCTTGCGGATGATGAGGTTGTCCCGGACCCCCAGGGCGTAGAAGAATTCCCTCCACCCCTCAACGTCTCCGTCAGTCGCCACGTAGCAGGGGCTCAGCAGCAGCCAATCACAGCCTTTGGTCCGGGTCGGGTGGAAAGGGGTGGGGGCGATGGCGGCAGGTGAGGCGGACAGGTGAGTGAAGTTTAGGCTGTACAAGGTGTGTGTGTGTGTGTGTGTGTGTGTGTGTGTGTGTGTGTGTGTGTGTGTGTGTGTGTGTGTGTGTGTGTGTGTGTGTGTGTGTGATCAGAGATTTGCAGTTGGATAATAAAATGAGCAGCTAATAAAGCAAAAGGCAGAAAACCCAAGTAGGGCCCAAGTGGTCTGTAACACGACGGCCACGGCTCTGTCTCTTACATAACGGGGGGTGGGTGTGGGTGTACGCGCGGGCACAAACACACGCACATGCATGACCGCACACGCTCCCCTACAGCTGTGTTCCACACAAGCTAACATTTCATGCTGGCTTTACTCCCAACAATGGAGGCATTGCCCACAGAACACGACCACACACGCACACGCACACACACACACACACACACACACACAACACAAACACACACACACACAGGGGTTGAAGATCACAAAATCTCCTGAAGCATGAGTGAACTCTGGGTCAATTCAAAACCAGGATTATTCAAATCCATCCACTTTTTGCCAATATGCCAAAACGTGAGTTTGATCACACAAATATGCATGTGTGCGCACGCGGTTTGTGTATGTGTGTGTGGGCATGCAATTATGTACATGTGTGTGAATGCATGCGATTCATCATGCATGCATGAGGATTGCGTGTTCGACTAAATGTGTGTGCGTGGGTGTGAGGGGAGCGAGTGTGTGTGTGTGTGTGTCGTGTGTGTCTGCGTACGTGTGTGTAAGACTCTCACCAGGCAGAATCTTGGTGAGGTCCACGTTGTTGTACTCGGAGGAGAAGTGCACCCGGTGGAGCTGGGGGCACAGCAGCCCCCTGCTGGAGAGGACGGGTACTGTGGTGTCCAGGAGGGGCCAGCCGGTGGCGGAGCCGTGCTGCTTGATGAACACCAGGTAGCTCACCACCACCGCCTCTGGCTTGGCCTGATGGTGGGGTTCACACACACACACACACACACACACACACACACACACACACACACACACACACACACACACACACACACACACACACACACACACACACACACACACACACACACACACACACACACACAGGAGTTGGTTAGGGTGCGCACACAACGCCATCAGAGTAAACACACACACACTCAAAGAATAACAAGAAAGTATGGTTAGGGTGCACACACGACGCCATCATAGTACAGTAGGACACACACCGCACACACACTCATACACACACGAGAGTTGGTTAGAGTACACACAAATAGACACAATAGAGTTGGTTAGGGGGGTGCACAAACAACAGCATCACAGCCCACAGTGGGGGCGGGGTACCTTCCAGGAGTTGTCGCGCAGCGCCGGGTAGATGTGCTTCTCCAGCAGCTGCTGGGGCTCCAGCTCGTGGACACCCATCCTCTTCAGCAGCTCCCGCACCTGCTGGGCCTCCAGGGGGAGGTCGCAGGCCAGCAGGGAGGGGTGCACCACGCTCACGTCCTCGTACAGCGCCGCAAAGGGTCCTGGGACAGGGGGACACAGTGAGTGGGACAGGGGGACACAGCGAGTGGGACAGCGGGACACAGCGAGTGGGACAGGGGGACACAGCGAGTGGGACAGGGGGACACAGCGAGTGGGACAGGGAGTAAGACAGGGGGACACAGTGAGTGGGACAGGGGGACACAGTGAGTGGGACAGGGGGGGACACAGCGAGTGGGACAGGGGGGGACACAGCGAGTGGGACAGGGGGGACACAGTGAGTGGGACAGGGGGACACAGCGAGTGGGACAGGGGGAACACAGCGAGTGGGACGGGGGGACACAGTGAGTGGGACAGGGGGACACAATAGAATAGGAGGACAAAAAGATAATCTTCTATTCTGTAATAAAGGCTATTGCGTATGACACAGAGTACAGGACATATAGAATACATCTGGGCTCAGCGTAGAGCTGTTCATGGATATCGTTCTCCGCAGCTTGTACAGCTGTAGTGGTGTTGTGTGAGTGTGTGGATCGGATGACTGTACAATCCTGCATTAATTTAATTTTTTCTTCCCACTGATCTTCCAGTCTGGACCACTGAAGGTTAACCGAGTGAGCATGTGTTTGTGCGTGTGCGTGCAGAGGTGTGTGTGTGTGTGTTTGAAAGGCTGTGGTTGCCATTGAAGTGCAGCCAGAGTGATGACGTCACGGTGTGGGAGAGGAGAATTATTCATCGTCTGTCTCTGACTCCTTGCTTTCAGAGAAGGGGGGGGGGGGGGGGCTTTTATTGTGAAATGGATGACGCAAAACACTGCTAAGTTTGCCAACCCACGCGTGGGCAATGGGCATGCCTCTCTCTCCCCTCTGTGTGCGTGGGCGTGTGCGTGTGTGTAAAAATAGTGTAGGTCTGTACTTTTTAGAGGTGAGAGGTGGACATAGTCATATGCCTACCTCTGCTGGTGCAGTTAGATGTGTACATGCGTCGGTGGGTGCTTGTATGCGTGTGTATGCATGTGGGTGGGTGCGCGTGTGTGTGTGTGTGTGTGTGTGTGTGTGTGTGTGCCATGTGTGTGTGTGTGAGTGTGTGGTGTGTGTGTGTGTGTGTGTGTGTGTGTGTGTGTGTGTGTGTGTGTGTGTGTGTGTGTGTGTGTGTGTGTGTGTGTGTGTGTGTGTGTGTGTGTGTGTGTGTGTGTTGTGTGTGTGTGTGTGTGTGTGTGTGTGTGTGTGTGTGTGTGTGTGTGTGTGTGTGTGTAACTGCTGACAAGTGGTTCTTAAAGAGTGTTAAAATAACCTAAAGAAAAGAAAAGAACCAAGCAGGTTCTATTTGTATTCCTCCTCTGAAGAGACTCTAAGGCAGCCCACACCTGCAAGCCGCCGACGGGTCGTCCCAGAGTCCAGAGAGACACAACAAGCCGCATGTCCTCTTCATACTCAAAGACAAACTACAACACTCAAACCCTTACAAGTGCACCTTAACTCGCTGGCTGACCTTCACTCTGAGCACCAGATTTAAAATCAATATCTTCTTCATTTTATATTCTTGGAAAGAGCTTTGGACGAGTTCCCACTCTGTGGCGATTTACCATCTTCCATGACCTCTTTTAACATAACATGACACTTCCTTCCATGGCCATAAGTAATTATTAACACAGTCCACAGATATTCACTCTATGATCAGTTTCTGCTTCGTTATGCTCCCGTCACAGCAGCTATACGGCGCATATGAACACGAGCCCAGCGGGGAATCCAGTAGCAGGCAGACAGGAGTAGATGATCTTCCATCATAGCCCCATCAATCCCAGGTGGGGGAAAGATTCCCTGACGTGGCAGGAATATCCAAGCCTGGTCCTACCTCACTCTCGTACTTCATTTCATTTGCACAGAGAGTCTGGCCACTCTCCACTGACAAACGTTAACTCACTTGAAAGCGGGCGTCCGTTGGGGAGGCTAAAACTATTGGATCTGCCCTAACCAACCGCTAACGTTTGACTACAACGCAAACTAGTGCACAACCTCAACGTCATTGATCTCAGCCACGCCCTCTGATCGCTGATTGGACGGCCAAAAGATTGGCTGGAGAAAACCCGCAAATACACCGCAAATCAAGACGTAGTAGACGTAGGCGGGGGGAGCCAGGCCAGGGATATCCATGACACAATCCCGACTGTAGGTCAGAACACGGCGTTCCCCAGGGGGGGGGGGGGTGTACCTGCTGGCTTCTGCTTGCCCTTCTTCTTCTCGGCCTTCTCCATGGGGAAGAAGACCCCCACGCTGCTGAGCGCCACCACCCGCCCGTCGGCCAGGGGTATTATGGGTAGCTGCCGCAGCGCCTGCAGGATCTGCTCCTCCTCGCCATAGCCGTACTCCAGCGCCCGGAAGTTACAGACCAGGAGCCGGGAGAGCCGGCGCAGTCCCTCGTCTGGGGGGGGGGGGGGGGGGGGGAGAGGAGACCGCGTCAGGTGATGGGGCTTCCTTCAGCCCCACAGGACAAGTAAAGCAGAAAGTGCTGAAGAACAAGTGTTCTACGGGTTTAAAGGTGATATGTTATACAACCAGGTCTGATCGGATTAGCCGATACAAGACGTTTTTGGAAAACTGCCTCTTCTGACATCACAAGTGTGCGTGTCCACCTGGATGTGTGCTGGATGGATCAGTCCACCAGCCTACCCAGTGGACTGGAGCAAACGTTGCTCATCGGTCCGTCATGCATCTAGGTGGACACGCCCACTTGTGATGTCAGAAGGGGCAGATTTTCAAAACGGCTTGTAACAGCCAATCACACCCGATGCATAATATGTCACCCTTAAGGCCTAACTGGAAGTTCTCCTCAAACTCCTGATGTAACAGATAGGAAGGATCAGCTTTTATAACTTACGTACTACATGCAACATTAAAACCAATCAACGCTTTTGTTGATTTCCATTATTGGCCCTTTTAAAGTACAGTTTTCCTCCAGGAACATACAACATAATAGGGCTGAACGAGTTGGGGAAATAATAGAACTGCAATTATTTCGATCAATATTGCGATTTAGAATGCGATTTTTATTTTTTAAAGTTCCTTATGTTCTTTATGATTCACTAAACAAGCAGTAAATCATTCTATAGTATGACCAACACAACCCAATTTATTTTTGGGCTCTTTGCCGATTGCAACACAATGTTGGTTTGAATTCGGTTAATTCGATTCGCTACTATATACACATCTGTACACGTCACCACACAATGGGACAGTAGTGCAGCAGTACATCACAGGTACACATCGCGGTACACATGGCGATGGTGGAGATAGCGACGGTCGCGTACGCACCTGTCTGCAGCTCGCCCCCTGCCGTGAGCTCCCGGGCCATGGCGGTGGTCACCGTGGTAACGTCAGAGCCCCGCAGGTGTCGCACCCCCAGGTGCGTGAGCAGGGAGAGGGGGGGCAGGGGCTGCAGGCTGGGATGGAGGTAGGCCAGGGACAGGTGCCTGTCCAGCTCCTCGCGGCCAATCACGTTGCGGATCACCAGGTCCTGGCAGACGGCCACCTGGGAGGGCAGTTTGTACTCCACCTCCCGTTCTGACCAGAACCGAGAAAAATACATTTTATTCCGATTTTTTTATTCAGAAGTACTGAAACACAGACATTTATTTTATAAGAAACTAAGTAAAGACAAACTCAAGAAAAATATGAAAAAATAAGTCGCGTTAAAACATAAAACATAAAAAAAGGATTTAAAAATGCATAAAGATGCTTTTAAATTCTGAGGAGAGTTTGATGACAAAGGCAAATTCTGTGCGGAACGGTGAGAGAGTGGCACAGACGTACAAAGATACAGATACAGCCAGAGACAGAAGATGTTGACACTACATTCCATTAAATTGATTACTAGTCCCACTAATCAAACATTACCTTTCTAAAATAATACCGCTATGTGGCATCCTGTCCCCAAAGCCCTGCACGCCTTATGAATTCACACTTTGGGGAAGCCGAGTTTGACCGAGCCAGGTAGGTGTGAGTGAGTGAGTGAGTGAGTGAGTGAGTACCTGAGTTGAGTGTGGGCAGGAAGGCCTGGCCCTTCAGCAGCTGTATAATCTGCCTGGCCACTGGCTTGAAGAAGTCCAGCACCTCGTCTGGCAGGGGGACGAACTGCAGGAAGTGGACCAAGCCCTTCATCCCGCTGAACTCCGGGTGGTCCTGAAGAGGAGAAGGGAAAGGCCATCAGTCGGTGAGTCGTAGTGAGTCTACTTAGCCCGTCTAAGGTTTGTTTGTGTTGTCGAGAGTCGGACGTACGTTGAAGACGTTCAGGGCCTGGACGAAGAGCTGGGGGATCTCGGAGCGCAGCCACTGGTTCCAGGGGCTGTCTCTGTCCACGTCCTCACGGGACGAGGGGATGTCGAAGTCGCCTGAGGACACACGGGACAAACCAGTTGTTTTCTGGTGAATAATGTGTGGTTAACCTCTTCATGCGTGGTTAGCCTCATCGTGTGACATGTTGGTTTGGTGGCCAGGATAAACCGAAAACAAAGATTGATGCTTTGACTGGTTTTACTCAGTTTGAGTAATGAATGCATTGTACAACAATGTGTACTGATAAGCTCAGGTGGAAGGACACGTCGTCCAATAGAGAGTCAAAGTCATGACAGGGACAGAATAAAAACAGAGACGGAGCGTGCGAGAGACAGACAGAGAAAGACAGAAAAAAAGACAGAGAGCCAGAGAGAGAGAGAGAAAACAACACAATGAAAAACAGAGCGACAGAGACTGAGACAGAGAGAGAGAAGAAGAGAGATGCGTTAATCAAAACAAAGTCAAATAATAACGTTAACGTGACGCGTTCTCCTTGCGAGCTCACCTTGGACGATGAAGCGGAAGCCGAAGCTGCGCAGGGGTAGGAAGGCGAACACGGGCTGCTTCTGGGGCTGGGTGATGATGTCTCCGGGCAGAGAGCTGTCTCCCAGCAGGAAGGCCAGGGCCAGCTCTGTGGACTCCACCTCCTCCTTGATCTGGACCACCAGGGGGCGCTCTCATTTAGTACAACACCCCGGTCACCACCAGCGGTGATGCATTTTACAATCGTTGGTCCCGTTGTGTTTTCATGTTTATTGGCTATGCTGTTGATCACCACATTACGGCACATGATCCCCCCCCCCTGTGTGTGTGTGTGTGTGTGTGTGTGTGTGTGTGTGTGTGTGTGTGTGTGTGTGTGTGTGTGTGTGTGTGTGTGTGTGTGTGTGTGTGTGTGTGCGCGCGCGCGCGCGCGCGCACCTTCTTCGGTTCCAGCGTGCGCTTGATGACTAGCCAGCGCTCTGTTCCCTCTGTGTGCTCCACCTCCAGAACGTTGTGGCTCCGGTCACGTCGGGTCATCGCCACCACCCGATGCTCACACTGCAGACGAACACACACACACACACACACACACACACACACACACACACACACACACACACACACACACACACACACACACACACACACACACGTAAGGATGTTGAATGTTGATCGTGTGTGAGTGTGTGAGAATGACAGTGTGTTGTATGCGTGTATACGTGTGCGTGTGTGTACGTGTTTTTGTGTGATTGAACGTGTGCGTTTTTGTGGGTGTGTTTGTGCATTTGCGTGTGTGTCCATTTGCATGTGTGTTTGCATGCTCATTTACGTGTGTGTGTGTGTTTGGGTTTTTGTATGCCCGTGTTTTTGTGTGCGTGCGTGTGCATCTGCGTGCACGCATGTGTGATCGTATGCACACGTGTTTTTGCGTGACTGAACGTCTGCGTTTGTGTGGGTATGTTTGTGCATTTGCGTGTGTGTCCATTTGCATGTGTGTTTGCATGTTTATTTGCGCGTGTGTGTGTTCATATGCGCGTGTTTTTGTGCGCGTGCATCTGCGTGCGCGCATGTGCGAGTGTATGCACACGCGTGTGTGTGCATGTGCATTTGCATGCGCGTTTGCGCCCGGCAGCCACCTGGTTGTAGATGGTGATGGAGCGCAGCCGGTGGAGGAACAGCAGCAGCGAGGGGTGGACGTCGTGGAACAGGTTCCTCGTCTGCTGGTTCTCCGACCGTAGCGGGAGGCAGATCTTTGTGGTCCAGCTAGCAGGGAGAGGAAGAGGAAAAGGACGACGATTACAATGGCCGATGTCAACGTTCTTTCTAAGCATTCTCGCTTCTTGGATCTGATGTTTCCTCGCTGTGATTGGCAACTCTGATGATCTGTATTGGTATACTGTGTATTCCCTTAACATTGTGCTGCTGCTTATAGTGGCCACTGTAGCTTTTTCCTGGTTTAAGCGGTTAAGATTTCAGGGTTCGAATATGAGAGCCGGAGCAGAACAGAGTGAAGCTCTCCGCTCTGTTCTGCTCGGCTCTCATATTCGAAGGGGAGGTGTTTTCTTGTGCAACATCTTGTGCGACATTCCCGCTGCTGTGTGCACGCTTGGGATTGGACAGGCAGATGGGAGTCCCAGAACCAATCGTTGCTGCCCCTGATGGTCAGAAACGAGCTGGCTGTTAAATTGTCTCATGCAGAGGGCATCCGCAGTACACGTGGAAGAGATATTTCCCCCAGATCATTCCGCTAGCTGACTATCTGATCGCTGTGCCCTATCGAACAACCAACACTGAAAGAATGACTCTTAAAATCGTACCCACAGCCCCTCCGATAAATAAATTAATATATAATAAAAAACGGCGATCTCGAAGACAACGTGTTCAGAGCTTTCCCCAGAACACAGACCTGTGTTCGCCGATGCCGGGGATCTGCTGGAGGTCCAGGGGTCTCTCCTCCTCCACCCAGTGGGGCAGGATGTACCCCATGGGGCCGCTCTTTTTGTCGAAGCGCAGGTGGAACCCGTTGGAGTGGATCTCAGGGCGGTCCGTCACCTTGAACACAGACTTGAAGCCGATGCCCTTTTGCCCTGCGGGGGGAGAGGGGCGAGACAGATGGGGAGGGAGATCAGGAATCATGGATCAAGACACGATTGTTTCAACAGGGCTTTTCATGTCCAGGATTTTATCCATAGCCATGATTCTTTTCATAACCATGATTTTTTTCATAAGAATGATTTCTCATATCTTTGATTTTCTATGATCTATGATTTATTATATCCAGGATATAATAATGAACTTCTAAGTGTTCACCATGTAAGGAAAATGTGGGAACAAGTGAACCAAATGCCGCAATTCCCAACCGGGGGTATGCGGCACCTAGGGGTACGCGAGGGTATTGCAGGGGGTACGCAGAAAGATTATAAATTAGCCTACAGCATCCAAAAAAAATTATGAATTTTAATAAGCCCATAAGTCTATTTTCGCATGCGCGATGAACAGTTTTTCCTCAGTGATTGTAACACTACAATGCACATCATATGAAAAATGACATCAGATGTGTCAGACGTCTGTAGTTCACGTTTGCGCTTTAAAAAAAAGGTTGTTGTTGCGGTGCGCGCGAAGCTAGTTAAAAGCTTTTGAAAGACAAGCAAGCTCAAGTTTTTCATTAAACTGAATAAAATGTATTTTTTTTCACTCACAATAATTGTATATATTATTTAAATGAGCAGTTGGATTAGATATAAAGACAAAGGGTTAAATATAAGTACACATTAAGGCGAATAATCCACATGAGAGAGGGGGTACTTTTAACATGGAAACCAGCTCAAGGGGTACACTGGTCAAAAAAGGTTGGGAACCACTGAGTTAGAAGACTGACGTTGCGGGGTCTCCACTTATGGAAGCGAATCTGTTCCATAATTCAAATTAAAATGTATTAACAGAAATGCTTTTTCATTTTCAGAATATAGCTGCATTTTTTGACTCATAAATAAAATTAGTAATAAATAATCCAAACTGCATTTTCATTTTCTTCTTCAAGACTGCTCATTGTGTAACTTAATTAAAATGAAAAAGAAAAGGACATTTAAGATTTAATTTTCAAAAGATGCCCCAGCAAATAGGTACCAAAATTCAATTTGAAATGTCAAATTTGAAAATTAAAATGCATTAGCAGAAAGGCTTTTGCATTTCAAGATCAAAGCTGTGTTATTTGACTCATAAATGAAATTAGTAATAAATAATCCAAATTGCATTTTCATTTTCTTATCAAGACTGCTCATTCTGTGACACAACTAAAAAGAAAACAAAGAGGACATTGCTTTTTCGTTTTAATGCCCGCCGCCCGCAAAAAAGGTAACATAATTCAATTTGGATTCGCAATCCCAAGCGGCGCAGGAGAGTGACGTCAGTGGCAGTTCTTCTCCTTCCGGGTTGGTTGGGCTCACCTGCACATGGCGCTCCCTGACGCCATCGCACAATCCTTGTCAGAATTAGCTTCCCATGTGGAGTTGAATACGATTTCTGAATCGGATTCCCGTGACAGACTTGAGCAGATTATAGAAAGCTTGGCTGCATACTCTGCCGTCACAGATACTGATGTCAACGAAGTTGTCCTCGCTAACCTGCTCTCAGTCCCCTCCTGTCTCTTATCTTACTCCAGCGTCAAATATGCACACCGCCCCCGCTGGGCATACACTGTGCGATTTTTTTCAATCGCGGTAATAAGCTGCTGCTCATACTGTGCGAGTGAATCGCAGGGGTTAAAACGTCGCAGCTCACGATTCCTGTTCTCACACTGTACGATCCGATGATCGGTTGCGATCTGACTGCACACACTACACGACACGTCGGACTCGGTCGGACTGTTGTCGAAATCTGTTTCCCCGTCGAGATGTGTTTCCCCTAGTCCCCGACCCCGTCCGAAATTACCCGAATACAAAAAGCCCGCCCACGAGCGTCTGTGCTCGTACCACAGAGGCACTTTGGAGAGAGCCAAGGTTCAAAACTGACTTTTTTTAGCGAGTTTTATCGGAAGATGTTGTATTGTAGATTTCTATCAATAAAAAATATTTTTGTGAGAGACTTTTCATTTTGAATGAACATTTTTTGGTACGAGCACAGCAGCTCGTGGGCGAGCTTTTTGTGTACGCGCGCTCCTTCGCCCTTCGGGTAATTTCGGACGGGGGCGGGGACTATGGGAAACACATCTCGACGGGGAAACAGATTTCGACACAACACCGGCGTCCAGGTACGTTGTGCTGGTGCTTCCATACTGTTTCTGTTTCCTCTTCTAGTTTCTGTTTCTCTTCAGCTTCTATGTTCGCGCATGCGTAGTGTGACAGGATAGGGTCAATCGGCTCGTGCAACTGCTTCAACTGTGCGAGAGCCTCACGACGGACGACCAGGATTTCAAAAAAGTTTGATTTTCATCCGATCGATCGGGAGGTGGTCGGGAGGGCTTAAACGTTTGTCGTTACCCCATGTATACTGCACGATGCGCGGCGCACGATTGAGCCAAAATTCAGCCCGATCTCCAAAAAAGTCGCACGAGTGAACATCGTGTCGAAATCGGGCCAAAAATCGCACAGTGTATGCCCAGCTACCGTATTAGATGCGTATCACAGTCAGACTGGGGACTGAAGGAGAAGAACTGCAACTGACGTCACTCTCCTGCGCCGCTTGGGATTGCGAATCCAAATTGAATTATGTTACCTTTTTTGCGGGCGGCGGGCATTAAAACGAAAAAGCAATGTCCTCTTTGTTTTCTTTTTAGTTGTGTCACAGAATGAGCAGTCTTGATAAGAAAATGAAAATGCAGTTTGGATTATTTATTACTAATTTCATTTATGAGTCAAATAACACAGCTTTGATCTTGAAATGCAAAAGCCTTTCTGCTAATGCATTTTAATTTTCAAATTTGACATTTCAAATTGAATTTTGGTACCTATTTGCTGGGGCGTCTTTTGTAAATTAAATCTTAAATGTATTTTCTTTTTCATTTTAATTAAGTTACACAATGAGCAGTCTTGAAGAAGAAAATGAAAATGCAGTTTGGATTATTTATTACTAATTTTATTTATGAGTCAAAAAATGCAGCTATATTCTGAAAATGAAAAAGCATTTCTGTTAATACATTTTAATTTGAATTATGGAACAGATTCGCTTCCATATCCACTAGGGGTCCCCAGAGTCCCATTCCTGACTTGGACACAAAAGTGAAAGGGAAATACCTATGTATCCGTATTTGTGTTTGCCCTTGGTGCTGCGGCCCACGTCGCAGATGGCCCTGATGTTCTGGTCCTGGAAGCCCCTCTCGTTGTTCAGGACCGTGATGCAGTCCTTCTCCACCACCAGGACCAGCGCCGGCACCACCCCACCCTCCAGCGGATAGGTGTTGTCGTCCGCGTTCTGAAATCAACCCGGGTTATTGGTGGTTTTCAAGTTAAAAGTTTTTAGAAGGTATGGGGTATCTCCTGTGACGTATTGGGGCAGAAAACACACGATAGATAATCATACCCCTTGGTATGATTAAACAATAAAATGTTAATATTAAATAAACGTTAAATATCAAAAACAGGTCTTGATAACCCGGTAAGGTTGCTGGTTCGATCCCTGGCTCCTCCTAGCTAAGTGCTGAGGCTTCCCTGAGCAATGCACCTTACCCTTACTGATCGCTGAGAGGTGGCCGTTCCCTTGCAGGGCTGAGAAAACAATGTTTTTCTACCATTGGATCCGTTCTGACAGGCAGCCCGTCAAATGGCTCTGGAGGTAGATGTACCTGAATGAGCTCCAGGACAAAGTGTGCGTCTTTGCTGTAGAGTTCTGTGGACAGGCGGTCCAGGCTGCGGCCCAGTCGTTCCTGCTGCACCGCCATCAGCTTCTTGCATTCAGCGGTCAGCTCCACACCCACGCCAAACTGACTCTTCCTGTGGAGGGAAAGGTGAAAAATCCAACAGGACTTAATCACTAGGGGTGAGGTCATTTACGAACAGCAAAGTGTATGACTTATAATCAAATCAAATGAATGCTTCCTGTTTGATTCACACCAATTTCTGCTTTGAGGGAGGAGGAATGCCTGGTTGAAAACTTTGCAGGTTTTTGAATGTTGCTATCCTCGTAAACTTGTAGCAGTACAACAGCCAGCAGAACCAACCTTATGTCCTCGATCAGGGCTCTCTCAAAGTTCTCTTCGCCCTCACTGTCAGAAGCGTCTTCCTCCTCCTCCTCCTCCTCCACCCTCACCCCGTCAGGGTCAGAGAGTTCTGCCTCGCCCATCTCACGGCCTCCATCGCATTCGCTGGCCGTCAGATATTCGCTGTGGGTCTCTTTGTTGACGAGCTCGTACCGTGGCTCCTCTTCCTCCTCCACGTCGTCCTCCTCTCGCTCACTCTCGGCTGAGGGAGGAGTAGGCAGACGGATGGAACGGATCAAAGGTTATTGATCAGTATGTTGGCAGTAAGCAGTACGCATCGGCAACTCATGGATCTCGGTTCAAGATGTAACATGTATTGAACATCAACAACTCTGTGTTAAATGAATTGCATTAACCGTAAATTATTTCAAAGAAAATTCTGGGCCCACCGGTGGCTGACTGAGTAGTGTGCGTACCATTAAATTTCAGTCCGGATCGCAGCAATCCGGGTTTGATTCCTGCCCGTGGTCCTTTGACGCATGTCTCTCCACTATCTCCCATACCTTCCTAACTATCTCACTGTATAATAAAGTATACAACTGCTTTAAAACTAGACTATTTTTTTTATAGAATATATAGATAGTCATACATTGACCGTTAAGTATAATTTCCCCGGTTAATGAAAGTATAAGCTATAAGCGATGTTTTTAACAAGAAGCATCAGAACAGCAAAACATGAAACGATGACATAGGCGTGTACCGAACTAGCCGTCGATCTCTCCCATAATGCATTGCAGTTTTCCCCCTCTCTCACCTGGGAGCCGTTGGCGGTTGAGCGACGACGTCTCAGAGCTGTCTTCCTTGGCGGGAGCGTCCAGGTAGTCGTCATCGCCGTTCAGGTTGAGAGCGGACAGGCTGCCGCCGAAGGAGTCCATCAAGTCAGGCTAGACAGACGGATGGAAACGGAAAACATGGCCCCGAAAATATAAAGAGAAGCGATCATTGAGAACAGTAAAGGGAGAGTGGAGTCGAGGTACCGCTCAGCCCTGTGTCGACAACTCTACAAACAAACCCGGAGTGTATGTAGCCTGTAGCTACAAGTTACAGGCTACATGCCCAGTCCCCTCTTGGTTTTGTTAGCTGATGGGTGTTTTCTAATAGCATAGACAAAAAAAAAGAGTAAATCTTGAGGAAGATTTATTGTTCCTTTATGGGCAGGAGGGGGACGAGCGACAGGGAACTTGGTTTGAAAAGTGAAGGAATGACATGTAACTAAGGACCCAGGATGGGAATCATACCCAGGTCGCTACACAACGTATTGCCTGCGTGTTGAGCTTACATTTTATTTATTTATTTTCATGAATGGACCTCTTAATAATCGGGGGGTAATAATAATATTGGGGTAGATTTATATTAAGGCAACTGCTATATTCTTGAGATAATGCAGTGTTATCCAATCCGAGCGATGGAGCCATCAAAACATTCGCCATCAAAAGGGTGGATGTATCACGATCAGCAGACCTTTGTAGCCGTGAGGGTGTCCCGCGGCTTGGGAGGGTCCATCTTCTTCTGGTAGTCCTTGATCCACTCTGTGACCCCCAGGCGGATGGCGAGCTGGTGCAGGCGGTTGAGGTGCCGGGGGTCCGAGCGAGCCACAGCCAGTAGGAGGGCTTTAGATCTGGCCTGGCCCAAGACCCGGTACAGAGGCTCCAGGAACACCTGCAGGGGGGGGGGGGTCAGGTGGGTTTAATGTTAACCATCTAAGAGCTGCTGTGGGTAAGAGGGAGGAGTTGTAAAGGGAGAGAGCAATGTGAGTATGAGTGAGTCTGAGAGTGAATCAGAATCAGAAAATGTTTATTGCCAAATACATTTACACATAATAGGAATTTGTCTTGGTATTCGTTGCGCACAATCTCAACAAAAAAACAGTAAACAATAAACAATTAACAATAATGCAAGTGTGAGTGAGTCTGAGAGTGAGTACGGTATGTAGGTCCCTACAAGAAGAACTCTTCCAGGACAAAAAAAATAACAACACTATTCTCGATGAAGAATCTCCGGAAAAGGAAAAAAATAACATCACTTGGTTATATAACCTGATTCAGCCGTTCAGTTAGGAAGAATGTTTGGAAGTATTATGACCTTGTTTGAACATCGACATACAGCGGTCCTATTATGCGTTGTCAGTAAAAAATTTAAGTTTCCCAGTGTTGTAGCACCTCCCAGTGTCCTGCCGTGATGGTCACCGTCATCATTTTCATTTACACCGTGATATCATTTTCTGGCCATGCCGCCTAGCACCAGTTAAGGCTCAGCTATGTTTCCACGTGGACGCAACGCAATGACCACGCAGACGCTTCGAACCGGTTTTGGTTTCTGCGGCGGCTTTTAGGGAGCGGACCAATCACAGCTCTGGCTGCTGCGTTTTCCTCTACACAAGGTTAACATTTTTCGGAGGCGCACGTCAGGCCGGATGGAAGGAGGTTCCGCATGAACGTAATGGGTCTGTAAACCCCCTTGCGATGCGTCGACGTCCAACCTGTGTTGGGGGGGGTGGGGGGGTGTAGAATGGGACCCACCTGCTGCAGAAGAGCCTGGCAGGTCATGGGGGGGATCCGAGTGATGCTCTCCAGGAGGAAGAGGGGCACAGATCCGTAGCCGGACACGTCATCGTCCCCCTGAGACATATCTGACAAACACACGAAAAACAGCAGTTAGAATGCCCCCCGCTGCAACACTCACCCATATAATGGCAGTTATAAATAAGAAAATGTAATATCGGACGAGTAAATTTATTATAAGACGGATGTTGGATATGTTGTTTGAAAACAAATGACGGGAAAATAATGGGAACAATTCATGAATAAGCCTCTAGGTCCGTATCCCTCCGACAGTGTGAAAACAGGCTTGTGGAAGGAAAGAGGAGGGAGAGCGATGGGAAGCAAAGAGCGGAGGAGGGCGGGGCCTCTACCTGCATTGGCCACGCCCGCCGCCAGGGCGCTCTCCATGTGATTGGCCAGGAGCGCGGTGGACACGTTGACCACGCCGTCCGCCACCGCCATGGACACCAGGTGGCCGGCGGTGCCCACGGGGTCAAGGGCCGTCGCCGCCTGCGAGAAGAGCTTGTCGCCCGTCGCCGTGGTGATGCGGAGCAGGACCCCGGGGCTCACCTCCAGGGCCGCCAAATCAGAGTTGGCCGGCACGGCTGCAGATAAACCAGGGTGGAGGTTTGGGGTTAGGCTCTCTGAATTGTCCCATCGTGTGCACAGGAACCCAACCTGTGTATCAAGCCTCTCTATTTTGACACGTAGTCTTTATAGATATCATGTCCATGAAACTGATTATACTGAGACACACACACACACACACACACACACACACACACACACACACACACACACACACACACACACACACACACACACACACACACACACACACACACACACACACACACACACACACACACACACACACACCCCGGCATGGTGTACCTGCGTTCCTCTCAATGAAGTCCTTCAGCGGGCCGTGGACAGGCCTGAAGACCACCTCCCACTGGCTCCACTGCTCCAGGTCCTCCAGCAGGGGGCAGGACAGCAGGCAGGCCAGGGCCTGGTCCTGGGACACCTCCCCCAGGAGACCCACAGATGCTCCACCCACGTCGGTAGTGCTGGAGGACAACATGACCCAGGGGAGGAATATGAATAACCATGGGATATGACTGATGAAATGATTGCAGTTCCTCCATCCTGGATGAATACTATTTGTTTAGTCAACCGTTTACGTAAGACCTATTTTACATGTACGCATGAAGACATACAGCCACGCTGTTGGCTAGTGCTAAACATTAGACCTGGGGAGAAACAAATGAAAGAAGGTGTACCGTGCTGTTTGTAAGTGCGTGCTTTACAGCTTAGCAAGTGTATTATGTTGTTTGCAAGTGTGTACTGTATTGTTTGTGTGTGTGTGTTAGTGTTTGTAAGTGGCTACTTTATGGTTTGTAAGGGTGTACTGCGGTTTTGCCCTGCAGTGTGATGCAGCTTAACAGATCTCTATTGTAAAAGAGATGCTGATCCTCAATGCGCCTTGACCTGAATAAACGCATAAACACACACAGTGTACCTGCTGTGCTTGGCGAACAGGGCCGTCTCATAGTGGACCTGGACGCAGGCCCCGCCCCCCAGAAGGTCTCTCTGCCGCTTCACCAGGTCAGCCAGCGTTTTCAGGGGCCCGTAGCCTAGGTCCCGGCTGTCACGCACCCTGTAATGGGCCCTTAGAGCCCGCTCAATGTGCACCAGCTGAGAGGACGATGATAGGGGTACAGAAGATGACGTTAGACGTTGTGGATCTCATGAGGTCATTCAATGTTTGTGATCAATTTATTTTCTTCTTTGTTTTATTTTTTGAGTGAGTGAGTGAGTGAGTGAGTGAGTGAGTGAGTGAGTGCGGTGACCCACCGCGTCAGGCTCGGAGGAGGTGAACGCTCCACACTGTTTGATGAACTCAAACACATCCTGGCGGCTGGGCCGGAAGCCACAGCCCTGGAGCTCTGCGCCGCCACCACCACCCAGGGCCACAGCGCCCCCTACAGTCTCCTGCAGCAGCTGCAGAGACAGACAGAGAGAGATATGAGCCCTGGACCATTTCTGTTCCCTACAACTATCCCACGATTGGAGGCACTCCCTAATGCATTGGACGCTCAAAACACAACAGAGGGGTAAATAAACACTACAAAATGGGACACAGTCCACTGGTACAGCCATGGTATAATGGAGAACATGTTTCATATGACGAATACGTTTCACAATCATCACAAACAACTGATCTTCAAACAGTTGATTCAGTTATAGCTAAGATAACTTTATAATTGTGCCATGTTCAATTGCTGTAATGCATTTTAGGATACTACTTGTACATAGTGTGTAGACATAGTTAATCGCAAATTTTTAACATTGTTTGACATGGGATACGTCTTGTGCGTTTATATCAAGGAGCCACTATCTGCAATCGCTCCATTGGTAGGGCCACCTGCAGGGCAATACCTGTGTGTGTGTGTGTGTGTGTGTGTGTGTGTGTGTGTGTGTGTGTGTGTGTGTGTGTGTGTGTGTGTGTGTGTGTGTGTGTGTGTGTGTGTGTGTGTGTGTGTGTGTGTGTGTGTGTGTGTGTGAGAGATACCTGGACGTTTTTAACCAGGAATTCCAGGAAGGTTCCTCTCTGCAGAGACCCAAACTCCGGGAGCTTAAAGTGTATGGTCAGCTTCTTCTCCAGAGAAGCCATGGAGGCCAGAGTGAGTGCTGTACTCTGATTGGACAGAGTGGTCCTAAGGAACTGCTTCACAGCATCTGGGAAGGACAAGCACCAGGGAGAAAGGAGACTCAGTAGTGCTTATTCAGTACTATAGAAGTCATTCCATCCTTCATCTAGAAGCAAAATGGAGCACTTTTGATCTCAGTTTACATTAGATAACAGATACTCGCTTTTTGAAGGTCAAATATGAGTATAGCTTTTGGGTACTCTCGCGAATACTATAAAGGCAAGCCCACAGTGGACCGAAAATTGGCGTCGGTGAGAAAATCGGCGTCGGTGACTTGAGTCTATTTGATGTGGTCGCTCAATTCGGCCATTTCGGCGTTCATTTCAGCCGTTTCAAAATGTGTAATCGGCCAGTCGAGTCAGTTATTCTTTTACCATTCTGATTGGTGGAGGGCTAGCAGCTTGACTAGCGAATCAGTGAAGCCCGGAAGTGAGGATGGTAAACATACCAGATAAACAGTGTAATCGAAGAAGAGGACCAGCTACTTCCGGTTTTCGTGTTTTTTGGCCCACAATACAGAATAGCGCCCCCTGTTGTTTTGGAGACACTGCATATCGCGCAAGCGCAAGAACGTACGCGTCGGCTGTAATCCCGTACGTGTGTACCGCCCATGTTGGTGTTCGAGTCGGCCAGATTAAATAGCCTGACTTCATTTACCGACGCGAATCGGGCAGTTGGTCCGGTGTGTGGTTGCCTTAAGAGATACGATGAGACATCTAAACCAAACATGAGATTTCGGGTTTTTTAAATCAGTTTGTCATCTTCTGCGTGTATTTCTTAGTGTTAGGCCTGCATGTTTTTATTTTCAGTTCTGTGTGTACAAAATAGAATTCGAATATCAATTCGACTACACGTGTGATTGATTACATATTGCATATGAAAAACACCTGCATTTACATAATAAGCCCGCAGTGTTTTGTGATGTGGGGTAGGGTGGCTCCCATGATGTGTGCTGGCGTCAGTGTGGGTGCATCACCCGTGGATTAACAGTGTACTGGCTGACCTTCGCTGGGCAGGGCGACCGCAGGCTCGTGTTTAGCAGGTTTCCCTGCAGCCTTTGCCGGCTGGTCTTTGGCCACCAGGTCCGGAGGAACGGCTAGGGACCCCCCGCAGATGGCCAGCTGGAACATGGCCGAACACAGCCGATCGCCCGACACCTGCAGCAGGAAGTCCTGGACGCGCTGGACAGGAAGTGACATGAAACATCAGCCGAGGACGTCGTTTTTCATAACCCCAAAGAGGTTTTTTCATGGAAAAATCGTAATCAATCAATAAAATCCTTGCGTAAACAATCGTGGTTACCCAAAGATTATGCCGTATCCAATCCCATGATCGTGTAAATATTGGTAACTTTCAGATCTGGAGTGAGTAACGCCATATGTCACGTGTATAAAACCTTATTTGCTTTAACACTAGTTAATTTCGTAAGCCTTTGATTACATTTTCATTGAGGAAAGCACCCGTCCTCTGAACAGAATAATTATGTTTGTAAGTAGTTTGTATGCTCGTATGTAATGTAATGTCAGTATGTTGTGCGAGTTAGCACTTATGTTGTCACTGCATCCATACAAGCCTCCCCGAAGGTCTCGACAAAAGAGATTGGCGGATCTCACCTTGTTCAGCTTGGCGCTAAAGATGTCTGCCGCATTGGTGAAGACCTCCAGCACGACCTCCACGGCCGCCATGGAGATGTACTTCTTGCGGAGCTCCAGAGGTCCGGCGCCGAAGGAGGCGGCGGAGAAGGGATCCATCACGCTCCTCTTCATCTTCCTCATTTTGTCCGTCACCTCCTCCTCCAGCTCCCTCTGGATCAGCTGCTGGGCCCGCTCCAGGTGCTGATGCTCAAGGCGGGTCACCTTGTTCAGGGTCTGGGAGTGGGCGGGGCCAGGGATTCATGACTGTGGCTTCTGCGTGTCCTTAACGGCTCTATTTTCTTTGCTTAAAAACGATCTTTCTACAAACATAGAGATGAGCAATAATAGTTGCTTAACCTTCCAAGGCACTCCGGTCAGGCATTGACGTCATTACATTTGAATTGTAAATGACTATTTGCCTGTTAAATTGAAAGCGGAGGATCCCCATTAAGTTCTTCCTTCTATTCGTTTAATGTTTGCTGAATTCATCGAACCCAGATTCCTTTATAAAACCACACTCACAGAAATGATATAGTAACTCAATCCTCAGCAAATGACCAGGAACTAGATAATGAGTTCCTGCTCATTATCAGGAACTCATGGCCCTGTGTCAGGAACTCAGGAAAAGTTTGGATTAATGGTTTTCCCTTCATGGGAGATGGACTCTCACCGCTATAGGCAGGCCCAGGCTTTGGATCCGGATGCCCAGCTCGTAGGGAGACTCACAGCTGTGCTGGTCTGCCAGATGCTTCATGAACTCAGCCAGGTCCACCTTCTGCTTGTGCTCGGCGTGCCTGAAATGGCGCAGGCTCTATGGAAGAGGAGGAGTATGAGTTTAACAGTGGAACAGCGACACAGGTCTTTATTTCAGGGTTTACCGCAGCACTTTACAGTTTAGGCGGCCGCTAAGCAACACAGGCCTGCCGCCTTAACTACGACGTAAAAATCGATCTGAAATCAAGCCTACCTTCAGGATGTCCACGGTCTCTATCTGAGGGATGTCATCATCCTTTGTGCTGCTGTCTATCTTGAACATGCGGTGGACAAGAGGCAGCTTGCAGAGCGGGCCCAGGTTCAGCTCCTCGTAGCGCTTCTTCTCCTTCAGGCCGGCTAGGGACTGGCCCAGCTCATACAGGGTGCAAATGGCCGTCGACGCCTCGGTGGACTAACAAGGGGGCAAACGACACCCGTGGATGAATATTCATTATTATAAGAAAGGCGAGGCAAGCTTATTGATAGAGCCCCCTTCAGACACAAGGCCATTCGTAGGGATAAACAAAGGAAGAAATCAAATGTAAAAATAAATAAAAAAGGAAATTGTGGAATACAATTATTAGATGAAGTTAAAAAATGTAATAGTGAAAACTACATTTGAAGATTCAAGATTCAAAATCAAAGATGTTTTGCAGCCGAATTATTGTTGTTATTCATTTAAATTAAGGTGAGTGTTAAAACTACACGGCTGCAGAGAAGTGTTTAAAGCAGGCGTACCTCAAGGAACATGTTGATCTCCCGGATGGTGTACTGAAGCTCCTTCAAAGCCGGTATGTGCCAGGCTTGACTGATGCCCACTGACCGGAGGGACGGGACCTGCATCAGCATGCACACCTTGGACATCACCTGGATACACAGAGACAGACAGAGTCAGAGACAGAGTGAGACAGATAAAGAGAGAGACAGATAAAGACAGAGACCTAGATGAGGACAGAGAGAGAGGGTAAGCATGCTGCCCTCCAGCCTTGCCCCCACTTTGTGTAACACACCCAAAAGGACCACAATGGAAATAAGCACTTGGGCTTCAATGCGTTTGATTGAAAGCCAAAGCCAACTCATTGAAAATACTTTGTCGAAGCACTCCATCACAGTTTGTGTCCTCCACGCCATAAGAGGACTATGGTGACGCTGACTGCCCCTGTGTCACTCAGGACTCACCTTCTCCTGCGTGACAAACTCGCCCTCAACGGCCAGGTCGCGTATGACGCCCTCCACCAGGTTGTTGACCGTCTCCGGGTCCCGGAAGCGGTTCCTCCTCGAGCCTTTGGCGTCCTCGTTGTCCGCCTCCAGGACCTCCGCCGCGCGCCGGTTGGCCGCGTGGACGTGCCGCAGCTGGCCGTGGTAGTCGTCCCTGAAGACGGGGGAGTTCTTCCGGGTCTCCTCCAGCGGCGGCCGGGTCGGGGTGGCCCGCCGGGGCTCCCTGGCCACCACCGCCGCGCCCAGGGCCGGGAAGTCTTCATCGGACGGGCCGGCGGGCGGCGGGTTGATGGGCAGGGAGCCGATGGCCACCGGGAGGGCCACCTTGGAGGGCAGTGAGACAGCGGGCATGGGGCCGGCAGGCCTGGGGCCGGAGAACAGGGAGTTGGTGGGCGTGGTGCCGGCGGGCATGGAGCTGGAGAACAGGGAGTCTGAGAACAGGGAGTTGGAGAACAGGGAGCTGGTATGCCTTGAGCCGAAGGGTTGGGGGCAGGTGACCTCTGAGGGCAGGGCGCCAGAAGACAGGAGGCCAGAAGCCAGGGAGTGGGCGGGCATTAGGGGAAGGATTTTGGAAGGCAAGGAGCCAAAGGACAGGAAGTCCTTTGTAGTCGCAATGGAAGGCGTAGTGGGAGCTGTAAGGACAGAAGATAAGGAGGAGTGGGGAGGAGGAGGAGGAGGAGTGGAGAGGAGGAGGAGGAGTGGAGAGGAAGAGGAGTGAAGAGGAGGAGGAGGTGGTTTGAAATGTTATTTCGATTTTTGAGATCGAAGCAATGATATTGAGTTACTTCCCTATGACACATCTAAACATGAGAATTCTTCTCTCAACGTGTGCATCAATTCAATTGAACATCTTCCAGGTAACGTCAATAAGCCAGAGTCCACGTTCTACTCTGTCAACGTCCTATACCGAGAAGCACCAACCTCCAGTGTGTTGTGTGGGCACTGGCCTGCGCGGCGGTTCTGCTGCTTCCGCCGACGCCGCGGATGGCTTCCCAGAGCGTCTGGAATCCCAGGTGTCATACAGAGCCATGTACTGTTCCAGCGGGAAAGCTTCCCCAAACCGCTCAGAATAGCTCTCCGCCAGCCGTGCCATTGTCCCGCCAGACAATTTGTCCTCCTTCATAACCTAGGACACATCAGTGTTACAGTCAACCAAGGAAAGTGGTGCTATGCTAAACAGATTAAAAAACAGGCGGGTTCTACTAGTATCTGAAAATCAGACTCCTCATTTGGTAGGTGTAATATTAGACTAGGATACTGAATAATAGATTAAAACCTCTCATCCTGATGAATGATGATTCATGATTAGTGAAGCGTAAGACACTCATGGGCCTTTCACACCGCCGCAAAATCTGAGCCCCGTTCCGGGCTAGTTCGGAGCTAGGGCCAGTTTGGGTTCACATCGCCAGAGAACCGGTTCAACTCCAAAAAAAACGGTTCAACTCCAGCCCCAGGATTGAGCTGGGCTAGAACGAGAACTGCCTTTACGCCAGGGGCAGGGGGCGGGGGTTATCCTTACCTTCATAATAAACAGAAAGACCAACGAAGACCGGCATTTTTAAAACCACTGAAGTAAACAATGGACGTGAATCCGTGTATGGTTCGTTCTTTGAACATTCCGATTTAAAACAAAATCAGAAAAAACAATTAAAAGTCGTTTTTTGGTTTTTCTGATTTGTTTTTGAAACTGAAAAAGGGCAAAAGGAAGAAACAAATAAACAGCATTTTATTTGGGTTTGTGTTTTTTGTGTGTTGGTTTTTTAAACCCGAAACAGAAAAACAAAAATAGATACATTTATAGGCTACAACAGAAGGCAGAACGCAGCGAAGAAAAAAGAGCCTACCACCTAAACCAGCAAGAGACTGTCTAATTATATTTAGCCTTAGTTATGGCCGCATTTTAACCGAATGGTGATTTTATTCTTGAACTATTTGACACTGAAAAGACACACGACGCGATCATTACTGCTCTAAAGCAATCTGGTGCCCTGAAGTGCTCCGTTATGACGGTGAGGAGGTTCTGTGTGGAGCACAACCTTCAAAGAAGAAATCTAGTTTCCGATTTAGTTTCAGATCGTCCACTCGCAGACTCTGTACGTTCACACCAAAAGCGAATTGAAAAATAAAAATAAAATCGCTGCGAATATTTCTGTTCGCTTTGGTCGCTCATGACGTACAATTCAAATTTGCGTACGCATTTAAAAGGAGCCGTATGCTTTTAGAACAGACAGCCATATCAAAGAGTGAACTAAACTTTGGCTATATTGCAGACTGTTTTGCTTGTTGGATAACGTGCTTCGACAGTGATTACCCTCCTATATATATATATATATATATATAATCACATTTTAGGAGTGTTTTTATATATATATATATATATATATAATATATATATATATATATATATATATATACACTCCTAAAATGTAATTACAACCAAGACCAAAAAAATGTTGCGTGCTTTAGTAGGCTAGTTAAAATGTGTTTTACTGATCTGCATCTGCAAATCATGATTTGCACTCATTTGTCGCTCACTCAAACAAATTTACATTGGCGCACATGGCTAATTTGCATACGGGCACAGGACTGACTGGCTCCACAAGGCAAATAATGGAACATATTTGCTGTTAAATCCTACAGTAGTCTTTTAGTAATATATCGTCGGTAACCACTGTTTTTGGTTGCGAAATGGCTCAAGCTGGGCATTCCGTGGTATTGGATGTGTTGTTTTAATAAAACGCATCCAATACTAGGAATGTCCACTGGTGACGCCACTGAGGCTATAGTAGGCTAACGTTGCTCTTTAGCGTCCTACGAGTACGAGTACCCTGGATCACTTCAAGATAAACTTAGGCTAACGATGCTTTCGGGAAACTGGGCCCAGTTCCGGCAAGGCGCGAGGGTTGCTGGGAAAGCGGAGACGTATGCAGACGTTTGCAGTGACGTCATGACGTTGCTCTCGCCGGCTCCATGGCTGGCTCTGGCCGCTGTGAAACCAACTGGTTCATAACTGGGAGAAGGCTTGAACCAGTTTTGAACTGGCTCTAGCACCAGCCCGGAACTGGCTCTTGGTTCTTGGTGAAAGATTGCACTTTCAGTTGCATTTTGAGACTGGCAAGCATGCAGCACGCAACAGTCATAATCATCACTCATCAGTAAGTTCCATCCTATGTAGATAAATCAGATAATAAAGCAAAAGCATTTAAGCTTAACGTTTCGCGTAACACAACCAACCTGTGTGATCCTCTGCCACAGCTGATCTTGCGACAGCGTCTCTGCAGGCTTGTCTGCTCCGGCGGGAACACTGTGTTTACCAAGAGGCGCTTGGTGAACACCGAATGATGGGACGCCTCCAGAAGAGGAACTCACCGGAAGGGCCGGAGCCCCGAACCCGAAGCTGACCACCTCCAGCGGCTGGCCAGCAGGGGGGCCCGGTGAGGCTCCCCTCCCTGATCGATGCCTCTTCTTCCGGGCCTTCGCCGGCTGGCCGTCCCCCAGGGCCGACTCTGAAGGCCTCTCGCCCGCCTCTTGGGCAGTGCTCTGGTCCCCGGCCCCGGCCTCGAGCGCGGTGTTGGCGCCTCCTGGTGGCCAGTGGCTCCGGTGGAACACCAGCTCCCCCTTCACCACCAGCTCCTTGTCCAGGGAGGCCAGCAGCAGGGCCATGGACTTGAAGCCCAAGGAGGCCACAGTCAGGTTCTTGTGGTACGTCCGATTGTACTGCTCGGCCACCTTCCTTCCAGGGACGCCGCCAGGGAAGCCTTTAATCATGGCCACGATTTCCTCCCGCGTTTCACCCATGATGGTCGTCGCTATGACAGAACACAACATAAAATATCATGAATAAAAAAGGCATAGTAATGAAAACATAAAAAGGAATGAAAAATATTTAATAAATACTTTATTATGGTAGACTTTAGACTTTATTGTCCCCAAGGGGAAGTACATGGGCGGCACGCCGACAGGTAACAATGGACGTCAAACACAACAATACAACCATTTTTTCCCCCAGCACGGTATACTTAAGGCGGCCGCCTCAACCATACCAGGGCCCCACCTTGACTACCAATGTATAAAAAATAAATAAATATAAAAAAGAATATAAAATACAAATATTCTACACACACATATATAATATATATATATATATAAATATATATATATATAATATATATATATATATATATATATATATATATATATATATATATATATAAATCATTTTTTTTATTATTAGTAATAAAAAATACCTCCAAAAGACCACCTTGACTAATATATTTCCTGGGGAAACTGACAATAGCTGTTGAATTATTACCATGCTTAAATCTAAGATTTTGGTACTATCCAGGTCGGACATGTTGTCCTGGATAGTACCTTGTGTTAAAGGGATAAAGCGGCTGTCATCTGATGCTTATCTGATGCAAATAAGATGTAGATAAAACACTTGACATTTATGGTGAAAAAGCCAATAAGAGGCTATTCATCAATTAAGTAAACACCTTATTATTAACCCTGGAGCACAATATGAGTATTAGTCATTAAAAGGGTTGAACCTGAAAAACCTGAACGAATCCGGTTTGATGAAGTCACATGTTTAAAGGAATCAGCTGTCTTTTCTATTCACTAAATAACCGATAACTTTCTGTATTTGAGAAATATCCAGCGTCCTATTAAACAATATGTTGATAAAAAGCAAACAAGACAATGTCTCATATCCTTTCAATATATTACACAATGCCCCTAATCAAACAAAGCATACCGGTTAACCTAGAAGAGACAAGCCTTTCAATCTCACCTATTCTCTGAAGCAACTCCTACGGTCCACCAAACAACAAATCATAATGTTCAGGCACAAGACAAACGGACCTCAGTGGATGGGCTACCAACTGAATATGGGAGAGCAGCTGTTGTGATCTGCTGTGTTTATCAACTTCCTCCTCCTCCTAAAAGGACTTACAGAGAAGCGTTCACAGCTGACGTGAAGGAGAAACGAAACTGAAAGTGCTGCAGAATGATGCTGCCGAGCCCCCCGGTTCATTGGGCGACCCAGCCCCTTTCCTGTGAACAAAAGCCCTTGAATAAAAGACAGCAAAAAAAGGCAGAACAGCTTCTTCACGCTCATGTGTTACAATTGTCCTTGTGTTACAAGTGTTCTTGTGTTATATGTGTTTGTTTGTGTGTTTGAGTGTTTGTGCGTATGAAAATGTGCATGCAAGTCGGGTAACAGAAGTAAAAGGCCTCCCTTGTTTGGTTGATTCTAATGAACTCATAATTTGTAATCTTTATGCTTTTTTGAGCAAGATCGGGCATCCTGTTCCTGAATGATTCTGCACAAAAGCATCTGCTAAATGACTTAAGAGTAAGTCTAGTCATATTTATCCGTTATAATGAAGCCATTTGATTAAATGTTTGAATAAGCAACATTAATAATGATATAATAATTTACTTATAACCAATATCTATAACAATAATACACTTATAAATGGAACCAGTCTAGGGTTGTCACCTTTAGTTTACTTTTGAGTTGGGAATGTAAAACGACTAGTTACATCAGACATGGAGAGAGAAGGGAAAACAAAACCAGGGGTAGCAGCAGCAGGGGGAGGGAGAGAAACGGAGAGTGTGAGTGTGTGTGTCTTTAAGTTTCAGATTCCTGATCCACAGCTGATTCATCTCGGCTGTTGCCAAGGAGATCACGTGACCCGGCGCCAGGGCTATCAAGCTGTGACTAGCGGCCAGCTTCAAGCACAAAACAATGTGAATATATATGGCTACTAGATACAGTTTATTGCTTTTTTTTTATACTAGATATGAGCCCAACATACCAGCCTGATAGATGCATCTCTTTACACAAAGTAACCAAAGCCATGTCCACATAAGCCTCGAAATATACAACAATGATTTAAATCTGCATCCATTTTCACCAGCGATGCAGGTGACAGTCATTTCTAGTCAATCTCGTTGGTACAGTTCTTAACCAAAGTCACAGTCTCAAAGGGATTAAAGGCCATTGTGTTATGACATCTCCATAACCCTAGCCCTCAAAGTGCAAGAAAATTGGATCCAATGTTTTGTTTAAACTCGCCTTATTTACGCCAGTCAAATAGTCTCTACAGGATATTTTAGAGGGTGACCAGGGTCATATGTCTCCCAACAAAAGGCCTTTTGTAAACTCATTTTGTAAACTCAAAATCTCCATATCCCAAAAATACTCTGTGCTATTCTTGTACTTTGACGGGGACAAAGAGTAATTCATGTCCATATTTTCTCATGAGTCAACTACTGAAATTAAACTTTAAAACAAAGTCACTCTGCTCCTCATCTCAAAGCAGAAGTACAGAATCCAGTGGGAATAGAATGTTTACATAAACAAATATATGAATAAAAGGTGATGTATGCAAGATACAAGAGCAATTTGAGTGTACTTTGTTAGCAATGCCATAGCCATCATGTCAGCTATTCGTGAGTGAAATGCTCTGTTAGAATGTCTGTGCTAGAATGTTGAGTGTGTCTTTGTAAGTGTGAGTCAAATTCAAAGACCGCTCCCAGATAATTAAACTGGTTCAACCAACTGATCTGGAGATAAAGTATTATGGGACACAGCGACTGATAACTGCCCAGATGAGACATTTACAACACACTACAGGCGCTGCCCCTTCCGATTTCTGGGGCAAAGAAACTTGCAAAGTTACCCCCATCCTCCCCCTCATCCATTTTAAGTCACTGATTCACCTTTTTACAAGAATAACAATCATACAAACACATGCTCAGTCAATTAGCCTATTTAACTTTAACCAGAACAAAGGAGGGAAGCCCCAATAAGTTTATGAGGGAAGGATGTTGCTTTAACGCAAAAGATATCGGATCAAAGTACTTGCCTGCATCAATTATGGCCCTGTTCACACCAGACCTTAAAGGAGAACTAAGGCCCCCATTACCATGACCCTGTTTTGCGATCATTTTTGGTCTGTTTTTTGAGATTAGGTCCAGTATCAGTGGAGGCTGGCGATCAAAAATGATGGTGGGGCACAGTAATAGACAGGGGGTCCCCCCCCACACACACATAATTTTTTTTTGGAATTTAATAGATTTGATTTCCTGTATTCTGGTGCATTTTGGGGATGGCCACTACCTATTTACCTACTTTTCATTCAGATTCATAGCCTACATCCTGACTTGCGGGGCCTGGACAAGCTTACACTATAGACCTACTTCATGGCCATTCCACCAGCCATGCCACCTGCTATTTGGCCCATTGTTGTTATTCTGATATTGAGACAAATCATGATCACTGTTCTATAGCATCCATTTTTTGTGAGTCTCAATGTCTACTTCAAATGTAGTTAGAAATATGGGACAGTTGCTTCATTTTGTTTATATGCTACAGGCCGAAAGACTAAATTAATAACTTACTTGCTCCTTTTAAGTATACCATTGCTTGGGGAGTCCAATTCCTCCACTGAAAATGGCGAAAAGTGCTTACAACTCTCCGCTAGTTAGCGATCTATCTCTTCTCTACATGTAGTTGGGGTGCGCGAATGCTGATGAGGGAGGTAGCCTATTTGATTGATTCGCTGAATTGTCCAATCATGTGGTGATAACAAAAAAAAAAGCAATACCATTGGCCTGTGGCGCACACTGGTGCGACCCGAGGGCGAATTTTCTTGCGCCAATGAAAAGCTGTCTCTGCTTGATAGACAGCAAAAAGCTTGCAAGCTTGCATTGACTTCAATGTGGCCGGCGCCTCTGTTTGGAGGAGGGCTTTATTTCCAATGACCAATAACTAGCCTAGCCCAAATCATTGACGTTCAGACGCATTTAAATGGTTGCTGGCAGTGACAAGTATATCACACAATTAAACGAGGATAAACGCTTTGTATTTTGGTTGATTTATTTCATAATGATAAGAGTTTATTAATAGTTGGCAGATATATTTAAGTGAATATTTCACGGAGGGGCGGCGCCCTAGCGCCCCCTATTGACCCACCCCCACTGTCCAGTATGTATGTGTATGTATATGTGTTTTGGGTGATTCCATCACAGGAGGACTAATGCTGCGTTCCAGGGACACTTTTTAGCCCATAAGTTACGAGCCGGAACTGGGAGTACATCGATCTGAGTACATCGATCGTACGAGTTCACGGGTAGTGAGCTGCGGGTTTGACTGCCGTTCCAGGGCACCTTCACGCGTAGAAGGTTGTGAAAACACGAGTTACGGGTTGCCTGGAATGCACCATTTGACAAACTGTCAATGCATCAAAGAAGCATGTAGGACCCATTGACAGCCGATCGTTTGGAGATGGACTGGGCTGCATATGGCCCCATATTTTGGACAGTGTGTCCGCTTATGGGGCCATATATCCTTGGCCACAATGAAGGACCGCCGACTCATCAGACCCCCTCTGCATAAGCAGAAGTATGTACTCATTCACGAAGCAACGGTTTCATATTAAAGACAATCAAAAAGATTAAATCGTGCAAGCTGGTTTAGACGTAGGCCATTTCAAAAAGTCCATTGATATATTATGAGTGAAAAAGAAACCAGGGACATCTCTCCACACCAGACTGGAGATCCGATAAGAGTCAACGGCTGCTGCTAGACGGATGGAGCACTCCCTCACCTCAGCGACTGGCGATGACATCACTCACCTTTACCGCCGGAGCTGCCGTTCCGCGGGGAGGCCAGCCGAGGGCCGCGTGCTGCTGCCAGGGCAGCCGGCGGCGACGGGAAAGAAGGTGCCAGCCGCGAGGCCGATGGCCGAGATGCAATGGGCCACACTACCATCTCCCCATTGGTGCACAGATAGAGATGGTCAGGCACGCTCCTAAGCAGGGTCTGCAGCGGGGCAAACCTACACAGCACACAAACGGGTCCATCAGACACGGTTTGTAAATTCACACCCTGATCTGATGTACCATGGCCAAAGGTACAGTCAGGTAGCTTAAGGTAGTACAGGGTTTCTACAGGTTTCTTCAAGTCAAATTCAAGTCCTTTTAAGACCCTTTTAAGACCACTTATATAAAAACTTAATACCTATTTCACGACCTATTTTACAGACCTACCGACAAAGTTTGTTCAAAATTTGTTCTTTATTTCTCAAACAAATTTGAAAATGTGGACTAGCATAGTGGACTAGCATGATGTAAAGCTTTATGGAAGATTGATGTCACATTGCAGCATAGTAGTGAGTAATTACGCCAACAGCACAGACTCCTGAACAATAAACAATGAAAATCAACTCAACAATAAATAAAACTAAGATCACAGTCAACTCCTAAGCTCTGCACTCTTAGCAGCGATCTCTTTATCAAAGAGAGCCATTTCTACCAATTTCTAAGTAGTGTGTGAGTGAATCTGCCTTCTTTCGTCCACTGATGTGAGCTTACCTTTTAGGGGTCCCGAGACGCAGGGGTTTCCCGTAGGTCCGCTGGTAGAGGCCATGGATCTCCTGTATTGGAAGACCCTCCGGGTAGCCGTTGCACAGCCGGACGACCTCCTTCTGTATCTCCTCCATGGTGTCCCGCTGGTCTGAAACATGGTTTAAAATCACGTTGGTAGAACTCTTCCATGGTGTCCCGCTGGTCTGAAACATGGTTTAAAATCACGTTGGTAGAACTCTGGGACTGTTGTCTCAGAAAGAGAAGAGACCCATATATTTATATATATATAGATAGGGAGAAATGGTTTTACACCTGTTCGTAAGTTAACTCGTTATGACTCATAAGCATTATGTTGCAGATAACTGAACACAAACCAGATATGAACATACACACAAAGGACTTATGCATAGGGAAATGGTAAGGGACTGAGCAGTTTCTAGACGCAGTTCACACCCAGTAACCCATCGGTTACTTGCCATTCTGCGGACGTGACAAACAAGCAGATAAAATGCATCGATCCGCTAGTTTGAACGCATCTAAAAACTTGCATTATCATTCGTTTGAAAACGGTGTTAACCGATTGCTCCTCCAGGGAAACACAATGGTCCCTTGAAAGCAAATCGACCCATGCAACAGTTAGCAATTAGCTATTGTAAGGTATTAGCCAGGCTTAATTACTGGAAAAACAAATGAATATCAGGTGATTGTGTGATGTATAATAACTACCATATAATGTGCTTATATGCTGTTCATTTCTCCATGTACATGTCGCCTCCGATGCTCACTCATCCCAAGACCCGTGGCAATAACATTCTCTGCAGCGTTCACAACATGTATTTGACATGAGTTGCACGCAAGCCCACTAGTAGCACACTAGCAGGGTGGTGTTGGTTTAATTCGGTGTAATATATGGAAACCCCAGCTCCGAAAATCACTTTTTGGTGAAACGCAAAGTAGAAACGGGAGCGTTGGCGGTAGAATATGTAGCACAATGGTCACGTGCTCATCTGACGTAATTTGTAT
>OLKM01000356.1:0-19347 GCA_900291075.1 Melanogrammus aeglefinus | reverse complement strand
CATTTTCCATTTTCCTCTGGCTAATGCCCCGGATCGATATGAAACCTAGAAATCCCCCACCCAAATCTATTTCTCTTGAGTGAGTCAACTAAAATTGCGATATGCGTGGAAGGGGATGGAGAAGGGAGGAAGAGAGGAGGAAAAGGATTAGAGGCGGAGAAGGAAGAGAGAAGGAGGAGTAGTATTTGGTGACAGAAACTGTATCCTTTGGGTTTTTTTTTTTTTGTGTTTTGTTTTGGTTTGTTTGGTTGTTTTTTTTTTTGTCTTTTTGTGGTTTGTTGTGCGTAGGTTGTCTCCTTGTGTGTGTGTGGTGTGTGTGTGTGGTCGTGCTGTGTGTGTCCCTTGTGTGAGCTGTGTGCGTGCGCGTGCGTGATGTGTGTGTGTGTGCTGTGTGGGGGGTATCTATTATAGTTTGTATCTATAGTTATCTTTTGGTGTCTTGTGTCTATTTGGTTGTGTTGTATCTTTATGGTGTGTATCTATATGGTGTGTATCTATGGTGTGTAGTGGCTGTGTATCTATTATGGTGCGATTATACCTATGGTGTGGGCATTGTGGTTATGTTATCTATCGTGTGTGTTGTGCATATGGTTTATGTCTATATGTTTGTGTGTATCATATTGGTGTGTGCATCTATATGTGTGTATCGTCGTGTGCCGTGCGATTGGTGAATTACATTGTGGTTATTGGTGTGTCTGTATGGTGTTTGTCTGTATGGTGTTTGTCTGTATGGTGTGTGTGTGTGTGTGTGTGTTGTGTGTTGTGTTGTGTGTGTGTGTGGTGTGTGTGTCGTGTGTGTGTCTGTTGTGTGTGTTATGGTTGGTAGGCGATGACTCCAGTTCAACCAGTGAATGAGTCGTTCTGGTCTTCTTTGATGAAAGCTTCCTTCATCACTCCTTCAAAAGGCCGTTCAGTATGCTGCCAAATGGCTTATGCACACTCCACTACTTCCTGGACTTAGTGCTGCTCCTTTATATTCCTGTCTTCATTCTGATTAATCCAGGTGTGTCTGCAGTAGCCCACAATGGCAGACACACCTGGATTAATCAGTTTATCCAATCAATGTAAGACAGGAAATAAAGGAGCGCACTAAGTTCAGTAGTAGTGGAGCTGTGCAAAGAGCCCCATTACGTTTCCGGTATCTTCGCAGGAGCGCTCAGAGAGCGATGTTCTCGTTGGAACATCGCCCTTGTTGTCCCACAATCCGGCTCACTGCACAACAGGACGCAAGATCCACACGTGACTTTCTTTTTCCACCACTTGACATCAAACAAACCACACACACACACCAACACAACACACGCACACACACCACACACACACACACACACACACACCACCACACACAACACACACACCACACACACACACACATCACACTCACACACACTCGCGCACACGTAAGTGAATTGAATGAACTTTCGTTTTGGAGTATGAATCTAAATCAGTCAACAGACTCATCCCTTTAATTAAAATGAGGGAGGTCATTTAAGATCAAACACAGAGCTGAACCTGCGTTGAGTATTAATATAAGCTCCCCTGCCGCAGCTCGCCTGCCAAGTGTTTTTCTTAATTAGTTAATTGGTTGCATCTGGCGCGTTTCACTTAAGAGGGACAACCAGACCTCCACTGTTTGGCAGTGCAGCGTCTCCCGAACGTGGTAAGTTGTTGTGTTCTCAGAAACCAGAACGTGTGTGTAGGCCTATTTTTTGAGGTCTGTTACTTATTTGACATCTCTTCCTGATTCACGGGTTAAAGAATTTTGTAGAATTGTGTGGCAAAGCACAACTGATGTGACAAGTATGTTGAATATAAATCACTGATAATGTGTGAAGGAAATCGGGGACACGTGGTGGTTTAACTCTCATTGAAAATTTAAAATAATGATTCTACCTGAAAGTAACATTTTAAAGATCTATACATTTCGAACTTGTCAAAGTAAAGGTAAATCAATCTTGACTATACAGTCAAATAATTGAGTAGGCTAATAAACTTATATTTAAAAAGCTGGATTAGTTAATTATCTTCATTATTTAAGTGGTGATCCCATAAGCCCTTGAATTGTTTATTGTCATTCATTTATCTGATTTAATGGAGATGGTAGATGTTGGGGACCATAGTAACTGTTCCTTCCTTCAAAGGTTTCTATCATGGATATTTAACTGCAGTTCTGTGAGTATCCCAACTTAACCATGAAGATGAACTGCAAACTGTAAGTCATAAGTTTCTCAATACTCTTGGGCACATGATGTTATTTTTGGTCCTGGTGAGTTAACCTGTTTACCTGAAGTGGATCTGAGTATAAGGATGTTTTTATTGGTTCATGGCTGTCTTAGGGTTTGGTTTATGTTGGTTTTTAATGTATTTGTTAAAACATGGTTACAGGCTCCAAGTTATTGTTGTAAGCTGGGAGTATGGTTTGATTCTGATGTTCTTCAGTCTCTCTTCTTCAGCTACCTTCTCCTGAGCTCTGCATCTTCTCACAGGAGTGTGGCCTTTACTTGATGAGGGGTGGCTGGAGTGAGCAGAGGTGCATACTGGGATACAAGAGCTGTCCTGAAGTCTATAGGTCTGGTGGACACGCCCCTCAGAGGAAACCAAATGTTTGAGAAAACCGTTCGTTACGTAAGGTTACATGGACCGGCAATGTTCTTTTAGATGTGAGACAGGCATTTCATTAAGGAGAAACACCAGGTGGAGATGAAGGGGGCTCCTCAATCTCACGACTAAAAACCATAACTTCAATCTGACACAAAGAACCATGGAACACATTCAACAGCCCCTCCAGCATCGTGGATTCCTCGGAACAGTTCATTTCCAAGAAGGTCTTATGTTGGGTCCATCCCCAGATGGATCCTGCTCCTCAAGAGCCACCCCCCTCCCACTGGGTGGTCTTCCTGACAGATGACCGTCGTTCCTGACTAAAGCGGCACCGTTTGTATCTGTGGAAGGGCCGCCATTCAGGAAAACCCTGACTATAACACGGCATGACTGAGAGACGTTTGGCCCTCAATCAGGAAACCACTGGACTACAAAGACGTTGAATAAGCATAATTCATCACCAATGTGGGACGCCACTGATGAATGTTGTACATAATTTACGTCTCTTTGGAGACATTGGTTGTTCTGGGGTGCCCTGGCAGGAGAGCTGGGGGTGGGATGATAAGCTTATTTGGCATGAGGTTTTACCCTGCATGATTGTTTGCCTTTTATGGCTCAGTGGTGTGTGGGTTGGTGTTGGGTTTGACATGAGATGATGATTTTTGAGAATCGCTAGGGTTCTACTGCTGTTGTCTCCACACACACCTGGCATGGGGTTCTACGCGTGTTTGGTTCCACCTGACATGGGGTTCTACGTGCGTGTCCTGGGTTCTATGTGTATGTCAGGCTTGCTTTGACAGTGATAATGTTCATACAGGGGTCTGTGTGATTGGCTTGGGGATATTGGAATGGTTCAAAATAAATCATACCTGTGGACGGGCCACACGTTACTTTAAGGGCCTCAGTAGACATGAAGACCCCTAAGCGACGCTCCGGAGCGATATCCAACACACTGGGCAGGAAGGAGAGTATCCAAATCAAGTGTAAAAGGATGCAAGCGGTGTGTTTCGATCAGTGACTTCAACTAGGACTACAACAATCAGGGCAATGAGGATGACACCTAAAGGCATTCCACAAAGGAGAGTCTGAAGTTGGAAAGCGACCTAAATGGGTAGTCAAGATGACCTTCAGACCTGTAATGAGACGGCTCTTCCTACCTGGCTGGAATTGATGGAGAAGCTGTGTGATCTTGTCTTGCTCTCAGTTACACATCTTCTCAGGCTGTACTGTATTTGTTTCAGACAGGACTAGCTGAACGATCTGGGAACTCCAACTAGTGCGCTCTTCGAGCTGAAGTTGTGCTCTTCAGCTGAGGAGGTAGGAAACCTTCACTGGGGCTCAAGTGTAAAGAGAATGTTTTCAAAGTGCGTTCCATGGTACTCTGATGAAAAACCGTTTGTTGTGTTCCACTGGCTAAGAGGAAGAACCCTCCCATCTTCCTCTTGGCCTTTCTCCTCTGAGAATCCTGGCGCCATCTAGAAGGATATTCCAGCTCATGTAAACTGATGTCACGACCAGATTTCTCAAACGCTTTGGTTTCTCTCTGAGGAGCGTCTAGTCACTGATAGGAACTGAGACTCTCAGACAGCACTGTTATCCAGCAGTGTGCATCTCTGCTCACTCAGACACCACACCCCCCATGGATGTAGGATGCAACACTCTGAGTGATGGAGATGTAGATTTTTATAAGTGAACGAGGGAGGAGACAAAGGTGATTAGAACACAATGGCATGTCAAGTCTGTAAATCTTTAAACCATGAAGATGGTTAGATAGTTCAGGAATTGGGCTTCTTTTTATTATGGGCAGTCTTTTCACTCAGATGCCCACATCTCACTGGACCTGTACATGTGTTGGCTGGCATGATTTGCTGTTGGTGATAAGGCGGTCAGGGTGACGTTGCAGGGCTATGCTCGGCTCTCTGTGAGCTCAACGTTTAGATTTGCTCTGTATGGTTTGTACCCTGAATAATCTAGATAATTGTAAAATGTAGACATGGTTTTGTATTGAATGATTCCAGGATTTTGGGTTTAAAGTTGTTGTGGGACGTATATGGTAGTTTGGTTCTTCGTATGGTTTTGAGTGATATAACTTGTACACACTGGGTGAATAATAATGTAAAGGTACACTGAATGAGTAGTAATGACCAACAGCAACAAACAGATCACATCAAGGTAAGTCTGTTGGCTGTGTTTTAATGAAGACCATCGCTGGATTCAGGATCTTCCTCCGTTCAGCTCAAGGTGAGGCGCTGGTTCTGTTTTTCTTTGGTTGGTTCCTGCCGTGGGAATGTCTCGGATTCCAGTCGCGGACGGTTTGTGCTTCCCGCCGTGGAGGAGGTTCTGAGTGCGGTCACTTGATTTTAAGTCCAATGGTTAGCACTAGAACGTTTGCAGTCTTGACAACCCATAAGAAACCCACCTGGCATGGACGGCGGAGTCCCTGAGGGAATCTGAACGTTCTGTATTGTATTTCCGTAACCTCGAGCCGTTACCAACGGAAACTATTTTTCAGCTGTTTCCATTGGGAATTGTTGCCCCTTATCTTAAACAACTTAAGTTTGATATTAAATACATACTGAACGTACGTCTCGTACAATATGTTGATATTTCGGATGGTTGCGCCGTACTTTTAACCACGTTGACGTGACGGGACTCTCGCTGCGTACAAAACCGTGTTCTATTTGCGGGCCCATTTGACATCAGTGAAGGCTGAAAATCATTTCAAGGGTGGAAAGACAATTTTGACATTCTTCAACGGAACCCAGCACCTGAATATGGCTGAGTATATTTGATTTAATATTGATACTGCTTAGTGTTCTTTGTTACTTCAGCTTTTGTACATTCTAAATTGTCATTAATTGCCACAGAAGTTAAACCCTACCCAATGGAATGACGTTAAACAATGACTTTGGTGCAGTTACCAACTGGATAATATCAAAGCTAAAATAATGGCTGTCCTTCCCACATGTTACAGTAGAAAATACTCTAGAACTGTACAAGGTTAAAAAGGTAACATGTAGTTTGTCCCAAGGTGTCTTGCCTCCTCCCACCAGAGCAAGAGACCTCCACCTCCTCACCCAGAGCCAGACCGCCACCTCCTGTCAGGAGTCCTCCAGAACAGGTCAGTGCTCTGGTGTGTGAGTATAGTCTTCTCAGGTCAGTTTCAATGCATGCCCTGAATCACTTCTTTAAACTTGTGGACTGCTCTGTCTTCATTCCCAAAAACGGTTTTTGATCATCTTATGACTTTAAATCTGTGCCAAGCTGTGATTTAAGTTAATTCATACGGGGTTATGAATTATACGGGTTAAGAGTCATATGAGCCATTATTGTTACTAGTGCTACTACGACCGTAGTGGATGAATTGCTGAAATATGTTTACATTTGTCTTGCATTCTACAAGTCAACCCCAGATGCAGGAGGTGGAGTGCGTTGCGTCCCCAGGTGATTTACTGCTGAGACCAACTGTGTTTGTAACCAGACCAGGAATCCATGGCTGAAGGAGCTGATGGAGGAGCCGTTCTGAAGGAGCTGATGGAGTCGTGCTGAAGGCCCTGCCTGGTGGAGGCCCTGCCTGGTGAAGGACGTCTGTCGTGGGGTAGATGGAGCTTGACTCTGAAGTGATCATCACACTCACTGCCACCTCTCGTAGAATACTGCTACCACAAACTAACGGCTGTTTGTACGACGACTACATCTGTTTTACCACATGTTGAAGCAAGACTTCCGCTGTTTGTTCCAGACCACTCCTCAGACTCTGTCTGAGGAGAGCTGATGGAGGAGCTGAGACACTAGAGGACGACTAGGAATCGACCAACAAGGATTCCTCGTAAGTTTGTATTTACTTACATGGTTGAGTTAAAGGGCAAAATACAGCTGTTACTTTGATATGCGTTAACCAACTACCGCTGTGTTTTCTTACTAGAAGGTGTTTCTGGAGCGGAGGCGAGCTGGTAGGGGAGCCGTGAATCTGGAGGATGACATCACTCTACAACAAGGATTGTAAGTTTGTATTAACCTAACAACAAAGTGGAAATAAAGGGCTTAAAAATAAGACAATTACCAAACGTTAGGGCCAGACTCACGCTTTTTGTTCCAGACCGGGACTCTGGCTGAGGAGAGCTGATGGAGGAGACAAGACTCTGGAGGACGACATCACTCTACCAACCAGGATCCTCGTAAGTTTGCATAAAATAAACAGAGTGGACTTGTTGTAATGCAGGATTATTACGGCATACTACTGGGGTTGGTTACCAGACAAACTACAGCTGCTACATTGTTACGTGCCGTAAGAGCCCAACTACTCCTGTGTTTGTGACCTTACATTAGACCCCAACTACTACTGTGTTTGTTACCTTACATTAGAGCCCAACTACTACTGTGTTCGTTACCTTACATTGGAGCCCAACTACTTTTGTGTTTGTTACCTTTTAATTAGAGCCCAACTACTCCTGTGTTTGTTACCTTTTTAATTAGAGACAAACTACTCCTGTGTTTGTTACCTTACATTAGAGCCCAACTACTCCTGTGTTTGTTACCTTTTTAATTAGAGACAAACTACTCCTGTGTTTGTTACCTTACATTAGAGACAAACTACTCCTGTGTTTGTTACCTTTTAATTAGAGACAAATTACGTTTGTAACCAGACCAGGAATCTGGAGGACTGATGGAGAAGCCGTACATCTGGAAGGCAAATCCTGAGGACAACCAGGACTCTACCATCAAGGATTCCTCGTAAGTTTGCATTATCTGGGCATAGTGGACTAGGTAGGGTGCTGGGGGTTCAACTCTCAAACCAATGGTGCCGGGTTCAAGTCCTCAGAATACAGTGATGCGTCCTTGAGCAAGGCGCCCTAAAGCCTGCCTGCTCCTTAATGACTTCTCTTTGGTTCAGATAATGTTGCATCTTTTGAATATTGAACCTAATCCATGTCCTTGTTTGGTCCGGGCAGACGCAACTGAACTGAACATCATCTGATCCTGTTTGGTCGGGGGTAGACACACCTGAGCTGAACCTGCCCTGATCCTGACATCCTGCTGGTCCCGTTTCCTCAGTTCATCTGGGCCTCGTCCTCAAGATGACCTGCTGAGCTCAGTGGTCAGAGGCTGATGGATCAATGACCTCCAGTGGGAGTGACCTTCTTGACCCCACATGTAACCGTGTGCTTCCACACGCCTTTCCCTCACGTCTGTCACTAACCTCACTACTTCACTACTCTCTACTGCTTCCTCTTCTTCCTTCTCTGTGGTTCAAACCTTTGCACTGAAGGCGCGTCTTCCTGCCCTCAGAGGGTTCAGCGTTAGGGTTGTGAGTCAGGGTTTAGAGTCAGGGACAGAGCTGATCAGGGAGGACTGATTTTCCACAAACCTCTTCACTTGCTTTCGGAATGGTGGTGACAATTTGAAAAGATTCATTTGGGAAAATGTTTTCCTCTGCTTTCCTTTACAAATTGTATTACACTTCTGTCAAGTGTTTTTGTTTATATATAGGCCTATTAAAAGCCCACATTGACTTCTACATGTTTGGTGCGGTTCATTTCCTTTAACTTTGGTTAATGTCAAGCACAACTCCTGCAATACATTTAATATACATGATTGTTATTCAGCAATGTTCACGTAATGCATTTTGTAAAAATATGAAACCTCCCAATATTACTACTAAATTCAAGCCTATTCATCTATTTAACAATGTACATAGTGCCCCGCAGGCCATTCTCTGCTACTACCACACGTTCAATCCACCAACCCGTCTCACATCAATGTACCATAGCTACGTAGGTTCAAACGGAAAATGTAGTTTGGTGTGAGACTGTCCAGCAGAGGGAGCTGTCATACACCTTAATTATACAGGAATGTCTGTGTATTTACATTTTAAAATGTTCATGTGCTGGTCTAGTTTGTCTGCAAATAACTGACTCCAGCAACTGGATTGGTCGAAACATATGAAGTGAAATAAAAGCCCAGTTCACCTGATCTGATGTCAGCTGCGGTCAGATTTTGGATCATGAATGTATTGAGTGAACGACGTCTGAACTAAATGTTAACCACCTAACTTGGTGCGTTTCCTGGAGCTCTGAGGACGGCAGGACGCGTGTTTACCTGGTCGATTAGGCCCTGAACGCAGACATCCTAATCACAGACCCCGTGCTTTAATTAGCCCCGAATATAATAAATGAAAAAATATAAGAGCCTAGTCTAGATAGTCCTTCTTGCAATAGAATAAACAGTTTAAAAACATAACCTGTTTACCACCTCAAATGAATTCATCTATCCTATCCCCAGTCAGATGTGTGTGTGTAAAGTCTGTCTCACTTGTATTCATTTTACTCGGACCTATACGGGAAACCCCTGTGCCTTGCCTTGGGACCACCAAAAGGTGGTGTGAAGGGACCATAAGATCAGTTAATGGGTGCAGCCAGAGTAACTTCTATACTATTTACTCATGTTTTCAAATCTCATTTTGAAATAAGTTCTCAATAGCCCTACATGTTTGTCCATTCCTGTTATGATTACTCCCCTCTCAGAACAAGTGAACTTTTCTAAAAGAACAACTCGGCCTAAATACATTTCCTCTAGGTCTACCGCGTTGTAAAAGAATAACCAAACCAAATGACGACCTTTTCTGGACAGACACCAGTCCCGCCTCTCTCTCTCGCCTCTCCTTTAATTTGGAGGATCCCGATCCAGGACTTTCGTCGTGAGAGGATAACGAGGCGTATCGGGTTGGCCATAACGTAATTCGGTAACGCTTTATAATAAGGTGCCTCAATTAACAATTAACAAATATTAACAAAGGGTTAGGTAATGACTAGTTTCCGATTTATTATGGCACCTTATTGTGTTACCTTCAACTATTGAACTTAACTTATTACTTAATTTATTCAGGACTGAAGTCCATGAAGTCCGGATAGTTAAATAGTCTCACACTGTCTTACTTGTCAACTACCATTCTTATCCATGCATGTTGCAGAAATGACAGAAGAAGAGCTGTATACCACGTACAAGGGTGTGTACTTGCCCAAACTGGTTCACTCCACGGAGAGCCTGAAATATTACGAGGAGTTCTCTTTTCGTCCAGATGACATTCTGATTGTAACTTACCCGAAGTCAGGTAAGAGTTTTCCTGGTCCCTCAGTGGAAGTCAATCGCAAATGGAAGCAAAAAATAATATTAATGGGTAGTTTTGCAAAATTAGTTTTAAAGTATGGAGGTGGGACCTTTAAAAATATACGTTGTTATAAATTGTCAACATTTATATATATTGTGTTGCTGTTTTCATCGTGTTTAACATTCAAAAGTAAAGGTTAACCTTCATTGAAATTCTTCCTGCAAATGTAGCAAGAATTTGTGTATGTGTTTGAACATGTAGCAACAGAGCAGACCTACAGAAGATGTGTTAAACACTGTGAACAACAAGTATGGACATGGACATAGACTATGTGGAATAAACCACAATGGGGTCTCCCATTATTGGAAATAATTATTGGAAATAATAACCTGAATAAACAACAACAGATGATGCTAGTATGACACTTTAAGCATATTGTTCGATTTGTGGAGGTGTCCAGGAATTGCAAAGTAATGACAAATAATAATCAACTCTTGGAACGATATTGATCAATCAGGAACAAGTACTCAACCACACTGTGGTAAACATAATAATGGTTTTTAAAAAATGATATCAAAACCAGTTGGCCATGTATTAAATAAGGCAACAACAAAAACACCCTGCGTGATGCTTTCAGGGACAACATGGATGCAGGAGATAGTACCTCTGATCATGAGCCAGGGAGATCCGGAGCTGGTGGACACTGTGCCTAACTGGGACCGAGTCCCCTGGTTGGAGGAAACCAGAGCATGTGACCTTAACCTTGACCAGAGACCGTCCCCACGCGTCTTCATTACTCACTTCAAGTATGACATGATGTCAACGGGCTTCTTCAAGGTCAAACCGAGGGTATGCTATGCTGGAGCCATACAGATTCATTATGGAAGGATAAAAACCAATGGAAATGTCCCTGAACACACGCCTGCTTCTATGCTACACTACGGGACTTGATATGTGTGTGCGTGTGTGTGTGCGTGTGCGTGTGTTTTCTTTGTTATTTAGGTAATTTATGTGATGAGGAACCCGAGGGATGTATTCACTTCGTATTTTCACTTTAGTAGGATGGCCTCCTACCTTGTTACTCCAGGGAAACAGACTGAATTTCTCCACAAATTCCTTGATGGAAAAGGTATATATGGATTGCTTGTGTATACCGTTTGTTCACTTTTACCCTTTGTGTTTGTTTTCACTGCGTGGTTAAATGTTTAATCCAGAGACAGGTATTCTATGTCTTTGGCCACTTGCACAATCATATATGACCAATGTCTTCTCTAACCTCAGCAATTTTCGGCTCGTGGTTCGATCACGTGAAGGGCTGGCTGTCTGCTGCAGAACAGCAGCACATCATGTACATCTCCTATGAAGAGATGGTCCTGGTAAGAAGATGGCAAATAAAGCTGTTTCTTGGATACTTAGATAACTATTCAATGAAAACTAATAACATTGTTTCTACAATCATTTTAAATATAATGGGAGGAAATTGCAAAACTATCCCTGGTTCATAGCGAATAGTGTAGCTCCTGTCCATATCCTTTGGTCAGATGACAGTCGGTTTTGGAAGTGTCGGTTTGTTTAAGTCAAGGAATCATTCTAGATAACAAAGGTCTATCTATAACCTATTTAGGCTGGCAGTGCCACAAAGAAATCTGAATGATGCAAAGAGAGACAATGCTGATGAACAGGATCATGATGGGGATGCTGATGATAATGAATCCTCTAATAACTGTTCTTTGGTAACCTCTGTTGCTTTAGGACTTGGATGCCTCTGTGACCCGGTTGGCTCAGTTCTTGGACACACCTCTGGATTCTGAGATGAAAAGGAAGGTTGCAGAGCGATGTGTGTTTAAGAATATGAAAAAGAACAAAATGTCAAACTACTCCCTGGTCCCGATTGAATGGATGGACTTGAATGTGTCAGAGTTCCTCAGGAAAGGCAAGGGGTTACTAAACACACATTTAAAAATATGGTTAAACATATCCTAAGCCCTCAATACTATGACTTCATTCATCTGATCTTTTATTTTTCAGGTATTGCTGGAGACTGGAAGAATCATCTAACTGTAGCAGAAGCGGAATACTTTGATGAATTTTACCGAGAGAAAATGCAGGATGTAAAATACACATTTGTTTGGGATTAGAAAATATATTGATTGTGTTATCTATCAAGGCCTAGGGCATAGTAGCCAACCCATTGAACAGTGCTATTATAAATGACCACAATCAGAGTCTGAAATTTGTTTTTGTAGGCCTATATTCATTTGGTCTTTTTATCTTAGTTAGGTGTAACATGATAGCTGTCTAATAACGATAAGGGAATTGTTCAGTTTTTTCTCTCTATGAAGTGTGTAACTTTGCTGGGACTAGCTGAGAGAATATTTGAGAGACGCCAAGATCGTTTATTGGCCTGTGGCATGTGCCACCGCGACCACTGAAATACCATGGCATATGCCGTTCAGGAACGGTAACTGCCGTTCTGGAACGGCACATGCCGTTCTGAAATGGTAAATGCCATTCTGAAATGCTAACTACCGTTCTGAAACGGTAATTGCCGTTCTGAAACGGTAACTACCGTTCTGAAACGGTAACTGCACGGCACATGCCGTTCTGAAATGGTAACTGCCGTTCTGAAACGGTATGTACTGAACCGGTTACTGCCGTTCTGAACGGTAACTACCGTTCCCAGCAATGGTATGTGACACCAGCATAACTCCTTTGTACAATTTCAAGACAGGTATTGCCGTAAATGTAAAGCTATATATATTTGGTCTTTATTGACACTATATCACAACATAACGCCGTAGGATTTGTACGTTTCTCTCGTCCGTGCTGTTGTTAGGATATTTCCGATCTGTTTGTTGTTGCTTTTTTTTTTTCGACTACTCTGTGGTGCACTAACCGGAAACTACGATCGCAACTTCGGCCACGGCTCCTCCCCCGCAATAAACATCCCGCTTTGAACGGTGAACTCTACACATAGTGGTTATAAAAAGCTATTAAAACAACAAAATGACTCCATTAATGCAGGCTATGTGGAAAATGCATGGACCTATTAAAGAAAATGCGCCAACGTTGGCTCAGCCTGGCTCCGCCTCTTCCGCTACGTAGATAAGATGGTTGCCGTAGAGCACGAAAAGTGTACATCAATCCATTCCATACCCCGCGGTTTGACCGTTTTGAGTATACCATCCAGGTCCTTTCAGTACACTTCCTTTCGCCCTGATCTTAATTGCAACGCCCTACGTACTCAAACTAAGTATAATGACTGCGGATAGTATGGATATTGGAACACAGCAATAGACTATAGCTCTATAGCCACCTAAACAGACCTGTTTAGGTGGCTAACTACTGTCACCGGAGGAGCAAGTCCGGCTGTTTTCAAAAGCATCTGTCATCACAAAAGCAACAACAAACGGATCGGAAATATCCTAACAACAGCACGGACGAGAGAAACGTATAAATCCCTTTATTTACGGCGTTATGTTGTGATATAGTGTCAATAAAGACCAAATATATATAGCTTTACATTTACGCCATTACCTGTCTTGAAATTATACAGGAGTTATGCTGGTGTCACATTACCATTGTTGGGAACGGCATGTGCCGTTCCAGAACGGCAGTTACCGTTTCAGACCGGCATGTGCCGTTCCAGAACGGCATGTGCCATGGTATGTCAGTGGTCGCGGTGGCACGTGCTACAGGCCAATAAACGATCTCGGCCCTACTGGAATATTTGACTGACTTACCTGATGAATACAAACTGTGATTTCATTAAGATCCATTAAAATTCTTGCAATAAATTATATCTCACATATATGTCTCTTCCCAGTTTTTGGTCGATGACACATTCCATATCTGTAAATAAAAGTTTATAGTCTGATAATAAAAATGTGGGTATCAATATCAACTAATACATCACAAAGCACATAAATGCTTGATCAGATGAAACAGCACCACTTTGCACTTTTGCTTAGCTTTTGTCAAAAATTATTCTTTCGAACTTAATATTGTGAACCAGGTCAGATGTACAATGAATGTGAATTGGTTTACGAAAGCACAAAGACAAGTACACACAAGATAACCCATCGTGGCAAATATTCAAGCTGCAGTTTAGCGCAGTAAATACTATATTATCATCAGACATGGTGCGATTCTCGTTTATATGCATGTTCATGGAGAGCATGTTGTGTTCTGCAGTGTGCTTAGAACTGTTACGGTCCGGCTCCAAGACCACAACAAAACGACCCAAATGGAGGATGGAGGAACAATAATAAAGGGATAATTTATTTACAACAGAACCAAACATAAAACAAAAGAAAAAAGGCAGCGGTGGCTCGGACTGAGCTTCAGCTGACGGCAGGCAGAGAGAGACCGACCAGACTGGCAACCAGCTAATATAGACAACAGGTCACAGGTGTTTCACATCAGGGCCCCGCCTCACATCAGCCACTGCAGGGGGGAAGGGAGAGTACAGAGACAGAACACAGACCGGCCTGGGCCGTCACAGAACACATGCATGGATTCTTCTTTGTTTGTCCTTAAATTGATGTTCAGATAGAGAGATAGTGAGTGAGTGAAAGGACATAATGTGTTAAATTTGATGGCAAAAAAAAAAGTCCTGTCACAAAATACTTCTAATTTAAAATGTTAAAACTATTCTGAATACTTGAAATGCTTCCACATCTTCCACGATAAATGTTCCATCAGGGGTCCCTAAAGTATCTGTTTTGGATCCACTTTTGTTTACTACTATAGATGTTAACAACCTGGGTCAAAATGTTCCTAATGTTTCATTTTTATGCAGACGATACTATAATTTACTACTGCGGTGCCACCCTTGCTCGCTCATTGAGTATTGATCGTCTGCTCATGGTATGAGTGTGGAAGATGTGAATGGAATCTTCACTGTGTTAAACCATGTTTTAAAAGATGCACATGTTCATGTCTGGCCGTAATAGTCTGCAGCTCTGGCTCATAGGTTAATTGAGCCACACCCACTCTGGTGGTCGTTAAGAGGGCCAGAGTTCTTGACTGGAGGAAGGCTTGAGTTGTGCAAGTGACTCGACTGTTGTGGTATTGTTTTAGTAAAGATATATTTTTACCAACAACATTGTGCGTCGAGGAAACTCTTTTTCACAGAGTGATTGTGAGTCACGGTCGGAAACGAGATTGATGTTGTTTTCAATGCCAGGAAATTATTAACTTCTCTGGCAAACTCTTATGCCCCACCTCTAGTTGGCCCTACTGGGGCTAACAACAAACCACCCTTGACCCCAAGTATCAAAGGGCACCTTTTACAAAAACCCAACCAGTGGGATTTATTTACATAAACATATGAAAAGGGCACGACATTTAAGATATACAACAAAGTCCAAAACATAAAGACAAGACAAATCCCAGAGAGGTGACACGACCAGCCAGCAGTCCCATGACCAAAAGCCTCCCCATGGGAAGGGGAATCGGCCGCTTTTAACTCCGGTCTTGATGAGTAGTCCAGGTGCTCCTATTCAGCTCCACTGATGCAGCACACCTGAGAATGGGCTGAGACATGCCAACAGAACAGGGACAGACACAGAAAGCAAGCCCCCTTCTGAGGCTGAAGTGTGCACGTTTAACTTGATTGTGCCCCTGCACCACCCAAAGACAAATGCACTGCCACTGCAAGGCCAGTGGGTTGTAGAGGGGTGTAACACAAACATTGTAACCATGCAAGACAGTTAATGTGAGTGACCGAGTGTCACAGTACAAGTAGCTAGGTATTTTAATTGATGATGGTTTAACTTTTAAACATTTTTTGTTGGCCTCAACCAAAAATAATTGAGGCCATGTCCTTCCCCGAGTGGACTTTGATGATCTGGCTTACATGCAAGCTTCTGCCCAATGCTTGTATTGGCTGGACACTTAACCACAGCACTCTGTGGTTTATTTGTCACAGCCTGCAAAGCTCTCACTCCACATGTCACCCTATATGCCAAGATTCGTTGGACTTCATTGGCCTTTCACAGACTCACTCATTGGCCCATATTCATTCATAAGTACACCCTGGTTTGCTCTCTCTTACCTGTGTGGGTTTATCTCACAAAGGACTAGCAATTATTGTTTGCATGTAAACAACAATATCTACTCTCCGTCCCTAGGGCGTAATGAGTTTAGCGAACAAGCCATGGTGTTTGCATTAAGACCTTCTTTCCCTGCAGTCTGGAACATCTTGCAGACACATCCGAAGCTTGAGGATCTAATCCCTATTATGTTATTCACACATGTTGTAAAGGATTCGGAGGCATATCAAAATGAAATTTGTACTTGCTTTCCAGTAGGGCCTACTAGAGGTGGGGCGTAACAGTTTGCTGGAGAAGTTAATGATTTCCTGGCATTCGAAAACAAGCAAGACCTTTCTCCAGCATGTTAAACATAGGATTCTGAGACGTACTATAAAATGTTTTGTTTTATGTACTTTAAATGTTTGTTGTATGTTATATACTCTTATTCATCAAGTGCTTTTCCAACACTTTGGAAAAGTCTTTTAATGTTGTAGTCAAACCTATTCATAGTGTATTTTCTAAAGACCTTGTGATGTATTCACGCCTCTTTCCACTCACTCCTGTCTGGAAGAAATAAGATCTCTATCACAATTAGCATTTATTGCAGTGACAGTCCTTCCGAAAATATTCCGATGTGTCTACATCTATTTGTCATTGTAATTTACTTGTTTTTCTGTGTTTGTTTTGCTTCTGTAAAAGTCGTTCTGAATATGGCTAACATCAAGCTAAAGACCATTCAATAAAAATTAGTCCCACTAGCATATAGCGTAGTAGAATTGGCTGATAAAAACCAAGCGGAGGGTAACCCAGCCCCTCTCCTGTACTGAGAGTAATCCTGAATATTACTGAGACAAAAAAGGGTTCAGCCGTAGACACATTCACATAATCTGCTGTACCCAAGGTTGCCTACGTGAAAACATGGCACCTTTTGCATCCATTAAGAAAGTAACCAAAGGGCAATCCGTTTCAGGGCCGGATACCGCGATACCATAGGCACGCCCAGGTAAGTATACACAGTGTTGGGAAGGTTACTTTTAAAATGTATCCAGAATACAGAATACATGCCCAAAAATGTAATATGTAACGTATGCCATTTCATCACTCAATCTGAGTATTGTATTCTGAATACTTGAAATACTTCCACATTGAATTGCATTTTATAAGTGTAGGAATGCAGCATCAAATCCTGCTTACTAAACAGGCCTATTCTGGTGGGTTCTTCTGTTCATACTGGCTAAATGTGTCAGGCCCAAGTCTCCCTGAAAGTGAACTATTTTATATAATTTGCTGCAGTGGAACAAAGACTATAAGGGTATGTTCATGAGAGAAAAGATTGTTCAATCATCTGCATTTTTATGTGTTTTCCAGCATACGTTTTATGTGGGTGTCTGTCCAAATTCCCAGACGGTCAGACAATTTGCTGCTAGTCTTGGAGTTACCGCTAATCAAAAAATAATTCCAATAATGCGAGCGGCTAAGCGCGCATTATTAGGTCCAAAGAGGCATATGCTTTGTAGAACTGGATCGGACCGAGGTGCGTTCGCTTTCACATCTCAAGCGGACCTTACCAGGGTTTGTTTGGAAGCGAACTGAGACCAGCTGTTAAGGGAGGTCTCGGTCGGCTGATTTGGTTCACATCGAAGTGAGGTGGTTGCATTCACACCAACGCAAGCGTACCGAACCAAGGGTACCAAACTCGTTTAGTGCGCACTAATTGCTGTTGGTGTGAAAGCGCGGATAAACTGCTGAAACAGAAGTATCGTCAAGTAATCTTTTTGGGTCCCTTGAACTAATCTTAGGGGATTTCGGCTCTTGGTTCGATCACGTGAAAGGGTGGCTGTCTGTTGGAGAACAGCAGCACATCATGTACATCTCGTATGAAGAGATGATCCTGGTAAGAAGACTCCAAATACAGCTCAAAATACCCCTCTGTTTATCATGTACACTATAACAATCTAGATCAATCTTAAAACTTAAAGTGGTTCATACTAAGAAAATGAATAGTCAATGATGTTTTTAGCCCATCACTCTATGTAGAACCTCTAAGGTATACTATTTTGATCCCCAGAAGGGTGAGATATCAAAGGTCTGTATCGAACCTACATAGGCTAGGAGTGGCACAAAGAAACCGTAATGATGCAAAGAGAGACGATGCTAATGATTATTTAGAATGATGATTAAAATAAATACTTTGGTAACTCTGCTTTGGTAACCCCATTTAACAGTATGGTGAATCATATCATTAGCCCTCAATACTATCACTTCTTCATCATTCATCTGATCTTTTCTTTTGCTGGTATTGTCGGGGACTGGAAGAATCATTTAACCATAGCAGAGGCTACGGCTACGTTGATGAATTCTACCGAAAGAAAATGCAAGATGTAAAACACACATTTGATTTGGATTACAACATATATTTATTGTGTTTTCTATTGTTCTTTGGGAAAAGTAGCCAATCCGCAGATTTGACTGATTTGCCGGATGAATACAGATTGTGATTTCATTGAAATGCATTTCAATTCTTGAAATTAATTATATCTGACCTTATTAATGTCTCTGTTCCTGGTTGTGGGTCCAGGACCCATTCTATACCTGTGAATAAAGAAATAATACTAATAATTATAATCTGATAATAAATACTTGGTTGTCAATTTATGCATCTCGTCGATTCCAGTATCAATACGAAGTGGTTAACGAAAGCTCAAAGACAATCTTGCACACAATATACCACATGAGTGAGTGAGAGAGAGCGGGATAGTCTGAGTCTGTGTGTGTATGTGTGACGAAGGTGCTTTAGGAGACCTGACTTTATTTATGATCCATTATGTTTTGATCCTAGGTTTAGGAGCACAATATGACCTCAGACCGAAGAATGATTAATGTACAAAATGCCACACAAGGACACACACTTGCCAAAGTTAAGTGAAAACGTTTTGTTTTGAAAGCTGGAACATCTAGTACAATCTGTACTAGTACTGAATGGCATCTCATTAGGTTGTAAAGCTGCCATTCTGGTCTCTCTCTCTCCCCCAACATCTGAGGAATGACGCGTGGCTGAGGCCTGTCCTGCTGCCTCATACCAATCTACAGAAGACAGAGACGCCTCTGGTGATTAGCACAACGTCTAAGATACATTCACAGTGGGCTACCCAACAACTATAGATGACTATGACATGACAAATTCTAAAAATGTTGTGTTACAAGACTGAGATATCTGATGTTTATTTTGTTGTTCATCTCTGATTATGTGCAGCCAAACCCTGGCCCAGTATACTCTTGGATTAAGATTTGTCATTATCATCAGCAATTCATTTATTCAGTCATTTTATTAACCCTTCAGGACTGTAGATCAGAGACTGAATGCTTCGATAAAGTCTTTCACTGTATGCTTGTCAACTACCATTCCTATCCATGCAGGTTGCAGATATGGCAGAAGAAGACCTGTATATCGTGCACAAGGGTATCTTTTTGCTCAAACAGACTCATACCCCAGAGGGCCTGAAATATTATGATGAGTTCTCTTTCCGACCAGATGACATTCTGATTGTTACTTATCCCAAGTCAGGTAAGAGCATTCCTGGATACCCAATGGAAGTAAAT
>OLKM01000355.1:329897-347397 GCA_900291075.1 Melanogrammus aeglefinus | reverse complement strand
TGTGTGTGTGTGTGTGTGTGTGTGTGTGTGTGTGTGTGTGTGTGTGTGTGTCGTCTGGTATAGAGATCCAGGGAGTAGTGTGTGCATCAGGGTGTGTGCGCCACTTCACTGGTGTACGATCCTCAACCTTTGCACAGCGAGGTCATTTCAATGGCGCTCTATCTGAACATGTCTTGCGGACGCCTCCACACAGACCATGTGCTTCCTCAACCCCCCCCCCCCCCTCCTCCCTTTCCACCCCCGCCATCTCCTCTGGTTCAGATCCACTGCAGCATGTGCTTTACATTTGGGCAGATTTCCACATAAAACCGATGGAAAAGAAGCTGCTATGTAAATCCCCATATGTTGCATTAACCCCTCCCTGCACCTTCTTATGGCGGGGCTACAGTATAAGGGATACAAGCACCCACACCGACATGGGCCAAGAAGGCACAGACACAAAAGCTAGCACACACACAAGTACACGCAAATGCACACATATTTATATTTAGCGACTGGCAAAGCAGATTAAGGCCATGTCTAGACAACCCGTGAATACAAGAGTGCAGTTTTAATCTACAGTTGAGTAGAGACTGGTCCAGGGTTGTACATCTAAGAGCAAACCATGATGGCCTTTAATGGCACCCTAAATGCACATTGTGCCCAGTGTTGTCATTTTAACGAGGTGTCCCACTCTCTCTCTTCCCCTCACTGTTTCTCAGTCTCCCAGCCCGATGACGACTCCAACCAGGCCCCTCCCGAGTACACAGTCAGACCAAACATGAAAGTACACAACATCGGTGAGTGGCAGGCACGCACACACGCACGCACGCATGCACAAAGCACACACGCACGCATGCACGCACGGTTGAGACACACACAAACACACACGCACACGCACGCACGCAACCGAGCACCCACGTACACACATGCGTGCACGCATACACACACACACTCTCTCTCTCTCTCTCTCTCTCTCTCTCTCTCAGTCCGGCACTCACACGCACACACACAAACGCACCCATGTGTCCACCCGTCCACAGACAACCCATGCCACGTCCAAACGAGCGGCTAAAGGTTGCACTCGCAAAAGGTCTACGCTAGCCCAGAGAGAAAGGGAAAACGAGAAAACACTCTCGCAGGTCAATTGCACACCTTCCGTCTCATAGCATTGTGTCTCCCCCACTGCTCTCTGACAACAGGGTCTCTTGTTGGTATTCGTTTGGTCTGGTCTGTTCGTTTCTGAGAGACGCATGCTCCCTGTTACGGAGCGGGAAAAGAAGTGTGACCTACCTGAGATGGAGACTTGGACAGGCCGTGAGTGTGATAGATGGGTGGGGAGAAAGGGTGAGGAAAGGGAGGGGAGGAGGGGGAGGAAGGGAGGGAGGAGGGAGGGGGGGGGAGTGAAATGAAGGGAGAGACAGCAAAGAGAACCAAAGAGGGGGTGGAAAAGAGAAAGGATTGACAGAGATAAAAGGCAGGAGTTTGACGAGGGAGACCAGCAATGGAAAGAGGCTGAGGTAAGTAGGGGAGACAGAAAGGGATGGAGAGAGAGAGAGAGAGAGAGAGAGAGAGAGAGAGAGAGAGAGAGAGAGCAGAGAAAGAGAGAGAGAGAGAGAGAGAGAGAGAGAGAGAGAGAGAGAGAGAGAGAGAGAGAGAGAGAGAGAGAGAGAGAGAGAGAGAGAGAGAGAGCGCTCAGCTGGAGGCGATTGTGCTCTGCGGCAACTCAGACCAGAGCTCACCTAGAATAGAAAACACATACGTACACTCATTCACCTCATAAATCTACACACACAAACAACACACACACACACACACACACACACAACACACACAACACACACACCACACACACACACCACACACACACATTACTTAAATATTAATATATATATATATATATATATTATATATATATATATATATATATATATATATTATATATATATATATATATATACACTTTTAATTAACTACTAGCTGTGATTGCCTTGGTGAGCAGTCAGCCGCCCACGGCCGGCATATCCTACCGGACCCCAGAGAAGGCCAGAGCCTCGACCTTGTCCGTCCATCACTCTCCTCTTAGGACTGCACTCTGCTCCGGGCGCACTAATATGCCGTTGGTCCCAACTTTCCTGCTTCCACATATGTCACGACTCCCCACAACTGCAACTCCTCGGAGGCAAGATTGGCAGAAATGCCCCTGGCAGATGGATGGAAATGTACTTTTTATTTGGTAGAGTAGGAGGAATGATTGCTCTAGTTATGAGGTATTAGGGTGGGTTTGATGGACAACATTCTAGTGTTCAATCCCATTGTGCTGCCCACAGAGTCAGACAGTATGTTCACATCCAGTGTGGCGTTTAGGTTTCACGCTAGAAGCTATTCGTTTTTCTGTAATGGAAAATAAAGTTGAGTTTGGGTATTAGGGTTTGGTGAATGCGAGGTCCAGGATCGAGGCATTGCACAATGCACACCATTCGACAAGGACCAAAACAAAACGTCCACCATCCCTCTTTGCACCCACCAGGAGCCCTCCACACCTCCACATTAGTTAGTTGTCTACGCCCGCAGCTTAGACACACATCGCTTACTATTCAACGTGTCGACCTGCAAGTGTTGATTGGGCACCTCGCTCCCAACAGACAATCACAGACATTGATTGGCTCTAATATGTTCCCTTCTTCAGAAAATAAAAAACAACTTTAGCGTTTTAAGGCGTTTAGGGACTCTGTGTGCAATAGATACACCGTTACTACTACTACTGGTTACTACAAACCTACTGGTCTCTGGACGTGTTACAAAAGCACCCCCAAAGTCCAGACCAAAAAACCCGTCCCAGTCAGTCTCCTAATATGCCTTTGCAGACTACAAACATAACAAAAAAAACGGATTCCACACATTCTCTTTAAAGATAGAGCTGTTGCTGGCGTACAGTCACACGTTCGTAGACACAGCTCGTTTCACTCCCTCTTGTCAGCTTTTGGCTTTGTGTCAACTGTGTTGAAATCTCGTTGACACCTTGATAGATTTAATTCTTGTTTTTTCAATCTCCGGAGGCAGACAAAGCCTTTATTCATGCAGACGTGCTTGAAATAATATTAGTAATGCCCTGCCTCATGTTGTGGCGGGAGCAGGGTTGTGTAATATTCTTGAGCCTTGAAACCTGTTCTTCATAAGTCACCTCACAGATATGTTTTACCTCGCAATTTCCTGGTCTGACGGGATTTACAAACATGTCTCAATGAAAGATCTGAGATGTTAACGGATTAAAAAGGTTGAATTTGTGTTTTTAAAAATATGTTTGTGTATGTGTCCTTTAGAACTAACTCCATGTTTGCATTTTCGATGTAAAATCCTTTTTCATTGGCGCTGCCTTTGTATTCATATTCCAAACCAAATGAATCTCCGAGGGCCCGGGTTCGCCTTCTCTTATTAACGTGTGAAATGTCCATCGAGATGCTGCTTTTCCACCACGTATTACCAAAGGTATGCTCTGAGCCCGTACCTCTTTGCATACCCTCTGGCTAATGGTCCTCTCCATCTAGTCAATGGAAAGGCCACAGCCATTTGGTTTGATTGAATCCCTGTAGGATAAAAACAGCATTAGGGCCGAGAGAAGTACACATGAGGAGAATGGGAGCGGAAGTGGCTTTAATTCTGCTCCCCGTTGGGGATTAAGAAGCCATATGTTACAGCGCTGGTTGGTAATTGGTACTTTGTTGATAATTGCGTCGCTTCTGTCGTCGTTTTCCGTCCGTGCATATGTAGGAAAAGCCTGATTGAAATGCATCACACACTAGCTTCAGAATGATGAATTAATAACACGGTTTAATGGTTGTCTCTCTCTCTCACTCGCACTCTCCCGTCTCTTTCTCCCTTGGTTCTGTTTTATTATGATTTGACGATACTTTCTATCTGTGGCTTGCTGGTCATGCTCATGATTCCCATCTCTCTCTCTCTCTCTCTCTCGCTCTCTCTCTCTCTTATATATATTTATATATATATATAAGACAGATATTTCCAGTCCTCGCTCTCACATGCACGTTGTCATTGTGGTGTCTCTCCCTGCAGATGAGTTTAACCCAGAGGTCCCCAAACTGGAGAAGAGTGTCAGTGGCAGCAGTCCGTCGCGCGACCGCCTCCTCATCACCCTTGCCGCGCTGCTCGCCTCCTCCATGCTGTTGTCGTAGCGACCGGAAGACGAGACCAGCAGTCTCTCTCTCTCTCTCTCTCTCTCTCTCTCTCTCTCTCTCTCTCTCTCTCTCTCTCTCTCTCTCTCTCTCTCTCTCTCTCTCTCTCTCTCTCTCTCTCTCTCTCTCTCTCTCTCTCTCTCTCTCTCTCTCTCTCTCTCTCTCTCTCTCTCTCTCTCTCTCTCTCTCTCTCTCTCTCTCTCTCTCTCTCTCTCTCTCTCTCTCTCTCTCCCTCCAGCCTGGACGTGACTTGTCACCATGGCTTGTCCTTTGGAGTTTTTCAATGACAGTGAGTTTGTGTCAAACCCGAAAACTCAACAGAGGGAAAGTGACGACAACAAAAACAACCACGACTAAACTGGAACACAATCAAAATAAATTTGAATCTGGACATAATCTGCTCAACTGCTACAAAGAGGCCTTTTTTTACAATTATCATAACACAAGACAATTTATGTGCGTTTTGTTGTTGGACATGACGACTGTAAGAATAGCATAGCCTTTCATCTATAGGTGTATTCAACACAACACGGTGAACAAGAACTGATCCTTACTAGATGATATTGATTGATATGACAGAGCTGCTGCTTGGCGTGACGGCCCCCGTCTCGGCTGGGGAGCCAGTCGATTTGTAAAAAGAATTAGGCTAAAATGGGGGCTTCCCGAACTCGAATTTGAGCGATTCCAACTTTTTGCCTCGTCTTCATCGGAAGATACATGCTTATTTGGGAACTGCGAGTTCCCAGACATTGACTAGCGACAAGGGACAGAAGAATACGAAAATTGGAAAAACTGACTTTATGGTGGGGGGCCTCATGACTCGTGACAGAGCTCTGGAAACAACGAAGTCCCATGATTGATTTCGAGATTCAATGTTTTTTTTCCGCTGTGATCCAGTAAAAAAAAAAAGAAAGAAGAAATAACATAAAAGGGACAAGGTGAAGCGTGATGCTGGTGGGTATTCCTGTAGTCCCTCACTGGGGTGAACTGCTGCCATTGTCCAGGAAGATGATGAATGTTTTCAGTGCGAGAGGGGAATGGCTCTTATAGCGATCCTAGGTGTCTCCTAGGAAATGGAAAGACTTTTTTTTTTTCCTTTTTTTCACTGGGCCTTTAAAGAATCCATTTTCACCAGACATAAAGACTTACCTTGAATTTAGGGTATGCACTGTCACAGGAAGTTTACCAGATATTTTTTCTCTTATATTCATTAAGAGTGCCCTCCTAACAACTAGTCCAACGTCTGTACTTCCTGCCTTCACTTTGTACTAATAGAAAAGTACAGACTCTGAACTAACCATTTCGTTGCCACCTAGCGATGGCAGATCTGTCGATGCATTTAGCACTCTGATGTTTTTTTTCCCTTTCTCACAAGACGTCAGATCTCTCCCCTAGCAGCAATCAACAGAGTATCTCCTAATTCCACTCATTTACAGTTTTAAAAATACCTTGTCATGCAGCGCAGGATGATCTGTTTCCTGCGCAACGTTTGGTCCATTTGTTTCACACGTCTAAGAGGCCTGCAGTCAATCAGCGCTGATTGGCTATTACAGTCGTTACAGTCACCATGGAAACGACCCCATACAGTCGCCGCCGTGCGACAGGTGCCTGAGGAGAACTTTGTGCTTTGAGTTTCGCAAAGCAACGCTGCCGCCATTTTGTTAAAAACACAAGTGAATGTGCAAATAAACAAACAAAAAAAAACAACTTTTTGTACTGTAACATAAGATATGTAGGATGGCGTTATTGAGATGACAATGTTTTGTTCGGTATTTATTTATTTCTGAATTATTTTAACAATGGTCTAATTGATATACCTAATTTATTAGTATATACAGTTTAGGCATTTGCTCATCAAGCTAGTTGTGCCAAAATTATGATTTATCTTCTTATTGTGTATTTTTTATTTAAAGACATTTGCTTGTGTACGAGACAAGCAGACCGACCAGATCTTTATCAGTTACTATTGGCCACACAAACGGCGAGTCAACAACATAAACTCAGTAACTACATGCTGAGGTAACAGAGGGACTTTGGGATGTCGGGCACCAACTGAAAGTGTCTGAGGTCATTGAGGGAAGGCAGTTTCGTTTATCAAGAGCTATATGTCCAGGATTTGCAGTGAAATATAAAGCTCTCATGTTGTAATGTATATTTATAATACATGCCTGTCATGGAATGTGCGTATGCACCCGATGCGTGTGTGTGTGTGTGTGTTTGTGTGTGTGTGTGTGTGTGTGTGTGTGTGTGTGTGTGTGTGTGTGTGTGTGTGTGTGTGTGTGTGTGTGTGTGTGTGTGTGTGTGTGTGTGTGTGTGTGTGTGTGTGTGTGTAAAAGAGAGAGGGGAATTGCATATGTGTGCACATTTGTGTGCGTGTGTATGTAGAATGTGTTTGTCCGCGCTTTTGAAGTATGTGGCATTTAGAAATTTCGTACTTGTAAAAAAGATACAATTGTTTGTAGGATTCTGAATATGCAAGTGTGTTTGAGAGGACGTGCTCTTGTGTAAAGTTAGTTTACATTAGGGGGCTTTTGGGAAAGGGGAGAAAAAAGCATTTAATGACGTTAAAGACAACCATAAGAAATGGGTTTACCTTTGACAGGATTCATTCAGAAAAAAACAACTGTAAATTGAATGAAGAATGATTAAAAAATACATTAAAAAAAAAAGCTTTTTGTAAATGTGTTTTATTAATGAGTCTGTAAAAATAACATGCCAAACATTGATGACCGAGCAGCAAGTCAAAACATTGTTCCAAACATATCCAATTGCAACTCCCTTTGTTATGTTGTTATGTTTTCTTGCACTTTTCACCATGTCAGGCAGCCATTTCACACTTGTTTTTGTTACTTCTCTCTCTCTCTCTCTCTCTCTCTCTCTCTCTCTCTCTCTCTCTCTCTCTCTCTCTCTCTCTCTCTCTCTCTCTCTCTCTCTCTCTCTCTCTCTCTCTCTCTCTCTGAACATGAAAATGTACAGTGTATACGTCTCGGAAGTATTACCCCTAACCAGACTCCCCTGTAAAACTTGACAGGGTCCACGTACTGTTCCGCTTAAAACCATCAGGGATTTTCTCATCTCCTGTCTTCCTTCCAGAGAGGTTGCACATTCAGTTCTCACTGCAACGCTGTAAAACATAATGACAACCTTGACAGCCTAACTTACAGCTTAATTTTTTCCTCCCTCCCTCAACCTCTGTCAACTATATAACTGCTCTGCCCCTCTCTCTCTCTCTCTCTCTCTCTCTCTCTCTCTCTCTCTCTCTCTCTCTCTCTCTCTCTCCTCTCTCTCTCTTCTCTCTCTCTCTCTCTCTCTCTCTCTCTCGCACTGTCTCACCCCTACCCTCCTTAATTGTCTCCTTTCAAAAAAGAAAACACCTGCGAGCCATTCGTGTCTCTACAAATCTATCTTCTTCCCCCCCTCCCACACCCGATCAACCCGCCCCTGTCCTCCTTGTTCCTTGGTGCTGTCAGCTCCCTTCTAATCTTGCTCCACAGAAGAAAAAAGCAGCAGACAGGAGGGAAAGAGACAGGCCCATCAGCGGCACTGATGTTCATGTCAGGGGGCCAGATAAGATTTGGTCTCCCATCAGAACCAGGTATCGGTGAAGAGATGCAATAAAAGAGATGGAAAAGAAAGCAAACATTTCCATCAGATGTCAGTTGAATAAATGTAGTGACAAATAATGCAATGTATGCCTTGGATATCAAGCGTGTCTATATTCAAGCTTGGTTCCTATTTGACCATGTTGATAGCTGAGGTAATTGAGTTCAATAATTTAGTTATTCTGGATTGCTTTTCTTGTTTTTTTTAACAAGAAACCGTAATTTGCCCGATCAGAGTCACTTTAATTTCTGGCATCAATCAGTGACTAACGGATGTGACGTGGGGATATTACAACTGTCAAATTGCCTTACGGTTAAATCGATGGAAGTAAAAAAAAAACATCCATGCGCTGTAATTAATGAATTAATATATTAAGCATTAAGATATTCAAATGAAACTATCAGAAGTGTCTCCAACATACACAAATACAGGACATGTCGGTTCCTATCCTCAAAATTATATCGAAACGTCTTAACAGGTGAGGGTAGTCCAAATGTCCTCACACTACGGAAAGGAATTTGTATTACCAAAACACAGAAAGCATTCCTCCCCCCCCTTCTGCGGGGACATATTATCGTTTTCTGAATCATTTACTGCGAGATAAGCCATCTGCATGCGAGTCGAGGGGCGACGAAGTCTAGAGAAGCCCCCTTGACAATGAGCACCATCTGTTGAAAACAATGAGACGGATGCCTCCGGCTCTTACAACTTATTGTATCAGTTCACATCAGGGAGAACGCCAGACATGGGGTCCCTGAATGCCTTTTTACATCGAAAACCCCCATTTCTTAATAAGAAGATGGTTTGATGTTTGGGGGAGCTGACGTGTGGTCTTTAGCAGGACGTCTACGAGGCCATTGGGGTGTTCTGTATGTTTGTAGAGAAGACAAGACAATTGCATGTTGTTAGGAGATGACCTCTGCTCTTTTGCAGTGCTTTTGTCAGGCCATTAGGTTTCTTGTTCGTTTGCAGTCCACAGGCTATGACACGTTAACACCTATAGGTGTCACTAAACCTTACTTTGTAAGGCTCTGAAATTCACTGACAGACTGTAATTAGGGGGAACAGCGTTATGTGGCGCCGTTGGCCCGGGGTCCCTCGAGAATGTGATTGTAAAAAACGATGTTAACACCTGGGATGAAAGGAGAAATAAACATTTCGGATGATACATTCATTCGCCGTTGATTTATATATCTTTTATGTGTAGAATTTCCACTTCGCATGTTATCTTTTCCAGCTGTATTATTTCTAGCTAGGCCTTGATCTATCTTGTGTCATTATATAATACATTATGCAAGTGTTGAAGAGTTGATTTTACGTAGTGGAATGATTGTTTTTTCATTATTTTGGAGATATGGGTTATTTTGAGCTGTGGCTCAGGGCTTTGTTCAGGGTGCAGATAACATTGTCATTCTGCCTTAAAAGGATCTCGTGCACAAAAATAGCCAGGCCAGTAGCATAATGGTAATGCTACTATTGGATAGACTATGCCCACCAGAGCATCCAATAAATGCTGATGCCGCAGAGCAGACGTCGGTGCACGTATGCGGTGCTGATGTGGCTGCTGACCCAATATCGGGTAAGTAACTTGACCCCTCTGCTAGGCCTGTTCATGTACTCCAGCTGATTGAACGAATGAATGAATACATGCATCAATAAATACTCATTTAAAGCCACTTTGTGCAATGGCAGAAATACTTGATATTTGTTGTTCACCGGTAACCCCTCCCCCCCTCTTCATCCGAAGGCCTCCGCGGGACGCTCCCCATCTCGGCCGCCCAGGCCCCACTCGGAACGGCTCGGTGCGGGACAGAGGCCAAGCACTTTGCGGCTGCAAGTGCCAAAGGTGTGTGAATCAGATCTTCCTGTTTGGTCCAACACCTCGTGGTCCTTGTCACTCGCCCAACAGGCCCCCCAATACCTGCAGACTGGATACCCACCACCACGCACCGAGGCTTCTGGACGCATGCATACTGAAGCTGGACACACACACAGTGAACCCTCTGGACGCACACACACTGAACCTTCTGGAGGCACACACACTGAACCCTCTGGACGCACACACACTGAACCTTCTGGAGGCACACACACTCTGAACCCGGGGAGTGGTAGTGCTGTCAGATGCCAAATGGACTGTAATTGAATCGTCCTTATCGGCATATTTGGAAAAAAAAATTATGAAAAACTCGTCAGCACTGTGACAGGCTAATCTACGCCCGTATTTTCGGGGGGGGGGGGGGGGTTGTTTCCTTAAATTTGCTGTCCCCCCACATGCATAAAGAGCTGTATGGCCGCTGGGACGTGTCACTGTGTGCATCGTAATGCGCGGCGCGCTAAGCCCGGCTCCAGGGCTGCGCCTCTGCGCACATTAATTTGGGCTCCTGCCAATCTCCCAAAGATCAGCTGGCTAATGTGTTGACAAGTGGAAGAAACTTATCGCCGAATATCAAACGGAGCACATTTGGCTGTAACTGCAAGTGCAGCGCTTGCAGCACCGTGTGGGTTGATGTGTGTTTGTGTGTGTGTGTGTGTGTGTGTGTGTGTGTGTGTGTGTGTGTGTGTGTGTGTGTGTGTGTGTGTGTGTGTGTGTGTGTGTGTGTGTGTGTGTGTGTGTGTGTGTTTGGATGTGCGTGTGCAGGCTTGTTTGTGTTTGTGTGTGTATATGTGTCCTTGTGTGTCTGCCTGTGCATGTGCAGGCTTGTGTGCGTGCGTGTGGTTGTACTGAAAAAAATGGTTTATAATAATAATCAGGCACGATATGATTTTGACTCTGGGGTAGTTGGAATTGCGGTCGATATGAGCCAATATTTCGAAGCCATTCCGCTGAATGGTTTTGTTTTCAGGCCAGTGCGAATCCACGCAGAAGATTATCAAAGGTGTTTAAATACAGCCCGAAATAACCATTGTGATTCCCAAAATGAAATTAGGCCTTTTAACCTTCCTATTTCGAATGCCATGTGTTATTATCCGCATTCCACTTTATTTAGGAGGGTGAATGCCGCGTATGAATTCTAGATAAGCGACGTCTAAACAGTGCTGGGGGCTGTCGTCCTCTGCTGCTTCACCTCTCGTTAGAAATCACTCCATTATGATACCCCCCGAGACAGAAAATAAATAGATGTTTAAGCTTAACATTTGTCTTGTCTCCAAGTGTTTCTGGGGGGAAAAAGGAGAGTCGAATGCAATCTAAATCACTCTCACACCCTTTTGCTATGCTCTTCTTAAGATGATTGATGATTATTTTAGTTTGTACTATTTTGATCTTAGAAGAAGTTATTTTCTCCTTTTTGATGTTGTTTTTCTCATTTGGTCGTATTCTCTCTCTCTCTCTCTCTCTCTCTCTCTCTCTCTCTCTCTCTCTCTCTCTCTCTCTCTCTCTCTCTCTCTCTCTCTCTCTCTCTCTCTCCCCTCTCTCTCTCTCTCTCTCTCTCTCTCTCTCTCTCTCTCTCTCTCCCCCCCCCCTCTCTCTCTCTCTCTCCTCTCTCTCTCTCTCTCTCTCTCTCTCTCTCTCTCCTCTCTCTCCTCTCTCTCCCCCCCGCTCTCTCTCTCTCTCTCTCTCTCATCTACTTCTACGTCGCACACTTTCTCCCTGCCTCCCCCCCCCTGTTATGCTCACTGCATCTGTGCTCCACTCAACAGCTGGGGACGTGTCCAAGCAAACAGCAACATCAATTGTATTATGGGATTGTGTTTGTGTGGTTCATGTTGTTTAATGCAGACAGAAAAAGCAGAAAGGAATACTAAAGAGTGCAGTGATTCACTTAAGACTCATCCACCTTTGTACTGAGGTGCCATTCACAGATGTTGGACATTTTATAAACTGGAAAAAGGCCACATATTCTTAATTATTCTACTGAATCCAAGTCCTATTCCCAGAACGGGACCTTATGGTGTTGATTGAATAGCTTTGTTGTGGATTTAAATTTGAAGTGTCACTGCAACTGTTGTATTTCTATATTCACCTGTCCACTTCCCTGTTAATAATGTTGTTACAATTGCCAACAGCGCACGCGGTGCCAGAGTTCAAGAAATCAATACAGCAAGTCTGTATTGTGTGTTCTTTCTCTACTTTCATAAGTGGGGTTGTGCACATTCATATCATTGATTCAATGCATTCAATTGCCAATGTTGGTACCTCATTTTACTTTCAGGGATGAAGGGAGTAATGTGTACCCGAGTTCAAAATTTGTTCCTTCTAGATAAAAAAGAATAATAAAACAAAGAAAGGATGATAAATCAATGCCAGAAGAAATGGATAAAATCTGTCAGTTGAAGTCGACAGACTTTTGGAGAGTGGAACCCAAAACTGTCAAATTCTTGAATTCTCCTTTGGCACAAAACCAGTAGGATATCAATAATGGCCTAGCAACGGATCACACATCCAATCAAATTATCTTCATATTTGACTTTACTTCACATCCCAATAGAATTCCTTTCCTTCCAGAAGATGAATTATATCAAAGCAGGAATTGATCCTGCAGCAATAATCCTAAAGGCCAAAGCCAATCTTCCAAGACATAAAGTGCACAGGACTATGGCTATTTTAACAATCATGCAGCCTTTGAGTCAAACCCATGAACTGTTGAAAAACTCAAACCCCAGGGTAGCTTAAGGGTCAATTTGTTGCAGCAACTTCCAAAATCAGAACAGGAAAAAAATAACTCTGATTTTCAAATGATCTATCATTTTAGCCCTGTGATTGGTGCAATAGGATGTGGTTGGCTGATGGAACCACATAGAGGCTGTCTATACAGATTATTTATAAGGCTTGATCAAACATGGGTTCGCCGTCGGGGGGGGGGGGGGGGGGGGGGGGTCAACTTAAAGGCACAGGAAGGCTCGGAGATTACACTTTAATCATGTGTTCAAAGATGGTCCCCTCGCTTGACCGTCCCTAAGTGGTGTTGGGCTGTGTGTGTGTTTGTGTGTGTGTGTGTTTACTTTCAACTTTTTCTCCAGTTTCATTTCAACCTTAAAACGTATTCCTTTCAACACACATTGCGTTGGATATTTTGACTTCAACACGCATTCAAATCGCCAGTTGAACCCACCAAGCAGCAGCGATGCGCTAATGGTAGCAACTGAAATGGAGGGAAGATCCTACAGTCAGTATGTCTCTGCCCTGGCATGGCCTCGCACCGTGGATCAAGGCGTTTCCTTGATGAAAAGCCGCCCACACACCGCCCACATTATGTTCCCATGTCATGTCCACGAGGACAGGCCCTTAAACAGCATGACCCGCCATGGTCTTTGACATTAAAATCAACATTTATTTTTATAATTCCGCAGCCACAGTGGCACAACTCTTACCTCTCTCTCTCTCTCTCTCTCTCTCTCTCTCTCTCTCTCTCTCTCTCTCTCTCTCTCTCTCTCTCTCTCTCTCTCTCCTCTCTCTCTCTCTCTCTCTCTCTCGCTCTCCCTCTCTCCCTCGCTCTCTGTCCCTCTCTCTCACTCTCTCTCTCTCTTCTCACTCTCCCACTCTCTCTCTCTCTTTCTCTCCCAATCTCCCTCTCTCCCTCTGTCTCTCTCCCACTCTCTCTCTCTCTCTCTCTCTCTCTCTCTCTCTCCCTCCCTCTCTGCTCTCTCTCTTCTCTCTCTTCTCTCTCTCTCCTCTCTACCTCTACCTCTTCTCTCTGTCTCTCTGTCTCTCTGTCTCTCTCTCTCTCTCTCTCTCTCTCTCTCTCTCATCTCTCTCGTCTCTCTTCTCTCTCTCTCTCTCTCTCTCTCTCTCTCTCTCTCTCTCTCTCTCTCTCTCTCTCTCTCTCTCAAGATCATCTGCTCTTGTCTGCTGGCGCTCTCTAATTCCCCATGTGACAAATCGGCAGCTAAGAGTCCCGGCCCCGATGTGCTGTCCTCATGAGGCATTCACAGTATTACAAATGCTGTTTTTTTCTTTTGGTTATGTCATTCATCATGTGCATTATGTGTTGGCCCACTCAATAATATGTATCCCTTGAAGCTCTAATGTAGCCCGCAGAATTAGAGAGTGCTGTGTGTATCTAAAGAGGTTGTACGATTTAAACTGTGTCTAATCAAACCCAAAAATATATACAGTATATTTCTTATAATTAATTGTGACCGATGTGGAAGGTCTGGTTTAGTAAATGGTTTTTAGGTAATTGACATTGCAGTGCACGGTTTTAAAGTGGAACAGAAACATAAAACAAATGAAATAAAAATGTCTGTTTGTGGTTCCACTCCTCTGCGGAGTGCGGACTACATCTGCCGCCATTTTGTCTTTTGTCTTTCAAAGGCACTTTTACTCATTTTCAAATTTGAAACACTATATTGTCACTAAATACATTTGCCAGAGTAGTCTGTTACAACCCAACAGCTATCTGTCTGTCTGTATCCCCTTGTGATGTTTGAATCCAAAAGCAAATCCTGTTCAATAAACATTAGCTTGGGTTTAATTTGGCAGCAACTACTCTGTTAACGTAATGGCGGAAGTAAATATGGCTCTCAGAACGTATTTATTATGTTTTAGTTTGGGAACATTTTAGAACATAATACTTATCCTGCTATTGATTTTTTTTTATATATATATGAGGATGGAGTCAAGCCCAGTAGTATGTGTTTCTGTTCCACTTTAAGCTCGGGTGACAAGTGTCCCTCTGTTACCCTGCCTGGGGTAGGCAGATAGGATCCTCATACAAGCCAGAGAACTGGGAGGTTGCCTGGATGTGTTTGATTTGTTGTTGTTGTTTTTCCTCTATAAAATAATGAAGATAATTTGCAAGCCATACTATGTGAAGTGGGTTTGGTATTTCATTTGTCTTGTGTCATTTTGTCACTTCCACAACAAGTGGATCTCTTTTCTGAGAGAAGCTTCCCTCAAATATTTCCATCAATTTACAGAACAACAAGGAAAGTCTTGAGGTATAAAATAACAACCATTTAAAAAAAAGAGACTAAATGACCATGCAGTGGCTTGAAGGAGGTAAAGGCCAGTCCTGGCACTGAACCGCTTTGGATCAACCAGTATTCCCCCAAACAAGAAAAGCACATTCCAGAAATCAACGCTTTCACCAAAACCTTTCTCGGATGACAAATGTATTTCTGACATGGCCTGACACATCCTCAGCCATTGTAACCGTGCCATGTGGATAAAACCTAAAACGGTCGATTCTGACCGCTCATGCGAATGGGCAAATCACTGCTGCGTGGAGACCAGAACAGATTAAAGTGCCGCCACTATGTTTAATTGTGGCAGGGGATCTGACTCACCAACGCCCGCCCCCGTCCCTAGCTGCTGTATTGTGCGTTGACACAATGGGTTTTGATTGGACCTTAACATCAGATGAGCCGTTATGACACATCCCCAGTTTTCTTTTGTTTTCGCCACATTTGACGACGCACAACTTCACATTCACTGCCTCGACATTTTCGAAATTTCCACTCCAATTGTCCGGTGCTTTCACGCCGGACAATTTGCCTCCAGACCCACCGCAGGGGGGGTCCTCTGTGCAGGACTAATTCCATACAACCCTGACCACTACCCAGTGCTGGAATGTCTCCAAACTAAACATAACGAAACCCCATATTCACTCCGGAATCATTTTACCTTGTGTAATTTTGGAATCAACCCCCCCTCCCTCTATGTCTATGTCTGTGTCTATGTCTATTCCGGTAAGAGATGGGTACGATTCCCTTAAATCTAAAATATGTGTTCCGAGAAATAAGACCTGAAAGCCACAATGAATGCCAATTTGTCATCATCCATAGTGAACTGAGGGTTATTTCAAACAGTGTCTCCATATTTTTTTTTGCCATTTGGAAAAGTCCATACACGTAAAGAACAAGGGTTACAGAGAGTAACCCAGCCAAGTGATACAAACATAATAACCTGTGAGCACTAGCCGAGCAGTAATAAAAAGTAAAAAAAAATAAATGAAATGGAATCAGAGATGCAAGATGCAATGTAAGAACATACTTTTTCTCCTTTGCCAAACAAACTACAGTGCGGAGGCATCACCTGCCTCCGAAGGCATCCTATTTGGACCGATGACATCACCCTGGACCGATGACATCACCCAGCACTCACCAAGTCAATCAGGGAACACCAATTGCGTAAGCATTTAAAAAAGAAAAAGTTGTCGCTGCGGTTGTATTTAAGTGTTTGGTTACCATTTAAACGGCCCTGTGGAGCTAGCTCTCACTGGCTGCGGCAAACAGTCCCACAAAGGGCTTGGCAGCGGACCCTGAACCAGTTTTTCCTGTGTGTAAATGCATGAATGGCTGTACGTGTCTTGCCTTCATCAGCCGTGACCCCCAACCAAACTGTATGGGGACAAACCCACGCAGGCCAAGAGCTGTTATGAAACCGCATTAATTTTCATGAGTGGCATTGAGTCAAGGCAAAACTTGTTCACATCTATGCCATTGTGTTATCCTTTAACCGTATACGTGGCTTTTGAAAGAGGAAATATAGTAGGGTTAAAAGCTATAGGGTAAGGTGTGTGTGTGTGTGTGTGTGTGTGTGTGTGTGTGTGTGTGTGTGTGTGTGTGTGTGTGTGTGTGTGTGTGTGTGTGTGTGTGTGTGTGTGTGTGTGTGTGTGTGTGTGTGTGTGTGTGTGTGAGTGGCTGCTTGCCTGGCTACATGCCTAAGGCAGTACTTTCATTAAACAGCATCAAAACAAGTCTGAGCACGGTTACAAGGTTCACCTGTTCTGAAAGCGTTACACAATCGCTGCTCGTTTAGAGACACAAAGCAACTGAACAGCTTTGAAACCAACTACAAATATATAGTACATACAATCTTAAACTAGATTTCTAGTGATATTCAGCAGCCTTAATCCAATGCAATTGCTATGAATGTACTATTATCCAGAGAAATGTAAAAAGAAATGGAGGGTTGGCACCTGAGCCAAATGCATCTAATGTATTTACCTTACTTTCAGTGGTTAAGAGACGCAGGATTTCCTATTAAACACATCAGGCAGAGAAGAATGTTTTGGTCTGCTGCTGTATACAAAGTGTGTACTGACTGTTTACAAAGTCAGTAAACAATGTAAACAACACACCATATGTCTAAATGCACTCCCTACAAGCGTAGGCTAACCCCAAGTACTGTTTGTTAACATTCCCAGTTAGTTTCACTTGGCAGGTGGGTATAAAGAGAGACCCTCTGGCCCAGGCGTGAATCATAATGCAACTAACTGCATTTATAATTCTACTTTTCTCTCACGTTCAAGGTAGAAGTCACACGGCATACAAGCCATGCCAATTAGAAACATGTAAATAAGAAATTGTAGGCGTTAATGGGGGTACGAGAAATTCAGATGGCATCGTTTACAAATGGAAATGGTAGAAAATGACATGTTGGCCTCACACCTGATCGTATTTAGGTGAAAGGTTATGCATTTTTTATCTTCAATTTTAGACTGTGCGGATTGGATGTTGACATTTGTATAACGGCTTAGGTTGGGTTTTGGTTATGTGTCTAGGCTTGAGAGGGGATATGAGAGCCGCATTTCTCTATCCGTCTCCCAGCCTTCAGCGACCCTTCTCTCCTTCTTCAAGGTTGTAATCCAGGCTCCAGGAGCCCCAGAGAAAACACACACTACCCACACCAACAGCCCAGAGACATGGGCCTTTCGGCGCCTGTGTTACTTAACAGCCCTCAAGTCCTGCTGAGATACAGGAACACTCATTACAATGCAGTTAGAATACATGAGCGGAAGAATATCTTAACCAAATGACCCGTAGCAGTGATCGCAGAGCAC
>OLKM01000355.1:327805-329160 GCA_900291075.1 Melanogrammus aeglefinus | reverse complement strand
AACAGAACCCCTCACACACACACACACACACACACACACACACACACACACACACACACACACACACACACACACACACACACACACACACACACACTTAGAGATGCTTTTGAATGTTAGTAAATAGCATGGATGTGAAAGTAGGGGATGAGCGAGGATGATGGCAGACATGTGACAGACGAGGACGCCTCCGTCCCACAACCACGTTGCAGTTGATCCTTACACACACACACAAACACAAACACAAACACACACACACACACACATACACACACATCCGATGAACTGTGCCTGAACCAAAGTTACGTGCGCTTAAGTGTTTTTGCCACGCAGCCTTTTTTTTTGCACACAGCACAGAAAGACTAAACAAAGAGTTTCTCTTCTGCAGCTAATTGGCTTGTTAAAATGTTGCTGTTTATCAGATTTATGCACTGCTTTATGTTTGGATGATTAAACATGTGGAGGCAGCTCGTCTTCCCAGTCCTCGTCATTCATTAAAATGAGTCAGCGTCTGAGCAAACTTAAGCACGCCAAAGATCAAACTCCAGTCAAGTTTGAAATATGTTAAAGCAGGCACTGCGGTGTCTTGTCGACTGAACATCGACGGCCTATTCTGTTTAACTATCGGTCCAACGTTCTCAAACCCCTTTCTTCAGGAGCCAGATTGTGAGCAACTGTTCTGTCAGGACTTCAGTTCAGTCTGAAGCCTCTGCTCCCCCTCTCTGCTGTCCACAACAAGGCTCTCGTGGACAGTTCAATGGCGATGGCAACCGTGAGAAGCAGATGGCTCTTTTAGTCACCGCTCTCCATGTCCTCAATGAGCAACTGGAGCGAGGGTGCCGCGTCTCGCGCGCTAGTCCTACGAGTGGCACCCGCTCGGCACAAACACGATTGTCTCTTTCCGTCCGGGAAGCCCCCGCGGGAGGGATGCGGGCTCTCTGTGTTGTTTATACGTGAGCGTGCATATTCATCATCTGTGCATGTGTTGTCATGTTTTAGACCCGTGACCACGCACTGGATCATCTGTGTTTGTGTTTGACTTTGCTTGGTGTGTGTGTGTGTGTCTCACTAAGGGGGTTGCTGTGGGGGTGTACTGTATGATTTTAGAAGCCTGTTTTCGTTTTGTATCGTGTTGAGACGCAGGAGACCACACAGAGCCGGGGTTGGTCTGGGTTCGGCAGTATGAAGGATGTGTATTGTCAGCAGCATAATGTGGCCCGTGGAGAAGCAATGGTTGAGGGCCCAGCGAGGCGTTGCTGGGTGATCCGTAATATCAGAATCCCAAGAGGCAGCACCTGCCTGTTTATGCAGGCAAGAACACATGGCACGGATAACACACACACACACACACACAC
>OLKM01000355.1:310305-325305 GCA_900291075.1 Melanogrammus aeglefinus | reverse complement strand
CAAAGTCAAGTTTGACTCCGCCTGCTGAGGGTGGAGGAGGGAAGGGAGGGAGGAGGCGGTCTGAAGAGGAGGAGGAGGAGGGCTGGGGGGTGCGCAGAGGAGTTAAAACCCCAAGAGAAGACCGTGTTAAAGCGGATTTGCCCTGTCGTCAGACGTTCTATATCCCTACCAAGAATTCCTCTAATCTCCATCAGAAATCAGACTTGTTTTATTTCGGCGTCTGTTCTGAATAGATCATAGGTGCTATTTCCGTACACGGCATGTGATTTTCTTGAGGAGATGGGGGGGGGGGGGGGGGGTTGAGGATTCAAAGAAACGGGCAAATTACAAATTCCTGGTTTCCAGATTAACTTCCTCATCTGGACTTTAACAACCCTTCAGTTTCACCAGATCTGAAATTATAAAAACATATATTTACTTTTCCTTCTTCTTCTTATTCATCTTCTTTTTTTTTACGAGGATCTCCAAACCAACTGCCGGTGCGTCATTGCAGCTTGAGGTTCCACATTAAAGCAAACATCCTTAAAAAGCTGACATAAATACACGAGTGCCGATGACAGAGTGGCACCAAACCATTGCGACGGGGTAAGCGAGCGACCCCAAGTGATGAGCCATCACCCAACGGGTGACACATTGGTGCCCCGAGATTTCAATCCCATGACTTTCTCCATGTCCCCATAGGATAATGACTAGTGTGTGTCTGTGTGAGTCTGTGTGTGTGTGTGTCTGTGTGAGTCTGTGTGTGTGTGTGTGTGTGTGTGTGTGTGTGTGTGTGTGTGTGTGTGTGTGTGTGTGTGTGTGTGTGTGTGTGTGTGTGTGTGTGTGTGTGTGTGTGTGTGCGTGTGTGTGCGTTAGATGAGAGTGTAGATGCGAGGGGGTCGTTCTCAGGGGCCAGAATAGGGTTTTAACAGGTATCAGGAATAGAAGTGTGCAATTATGTAAGTGCACAGACGTTCGAAGCGCAGGCTTTGTTCAGGTCCTCAAACACATATGTACACAAACATAGGCATTAACTGCCCTCCCACACACACAGAAAAAGAGGAGACACAGAGTGTGTGCATGTGTATGTGTTGGACATGAAAACATTCATTTTGTGAATGAAGTGAGCGCTGCATATATGAGGGCTGATAGGTAATTATAGGCGGACTGAAGGGGTTGGTGGATGGGGGTGCAGAAAGTGAAAGTCTTGGAGATGGCTGTTTTTTTAGAGTAAGAGACGTTTCTACACACACACACGAGGGAACAAAACAACAAGGATTGCAAGGACTATGAAAGGAGGAGACAAGGCGTAGAAGAAAAGCAAGCTCGCATTTCTGTTGATCAAAAGTACACCGCAATGACCTTGTGTGTGTGTGTATTTTTGTGTCCCCCCTCGCCCCCCGCCATCACTGGCTTGAGTGCTGTAATAATGGTAGTTTGCCAGGACGCTGTAATTTTTTACAAATAGTGACTGTCCTTAAGCAGCATTCAACCAAGAGAGGGGATTAAGATACAAAATGGAAAGTTGCGTAGCCGCTAGACAGAGATACATCAGCCTGAGGTGATAAAAGAACCGGAGCGACGGCGAGAGGCGATACAACGAGAGGGAGCGATGAGAGAGGCCGCCAGACAAAAGAGAGACATGGTGATAGTTTGAGCAGAAGAAGGTATAGAAAGAGGGAGTGAGAGAGGGAGAAGTGGAGGAAGCCAGAGGGAGAGGGACAGTGCAGTAGGGGTAGGTTGGAACAAATTTGGAACCACACAGGCCAACCACATACTGAAAGACTGTAATTTGCATTTTCCCAGAATAGCCAGTAAACGAGGGAGAGAGGAGGGCCGGAATAACATAAACTCTTTAACAGCACGCAATGCACACAACAACAACACACTGCTGTCACGCGCACGCAAAAACACACGCACACAAAATGCATACACACACATGAAAAAGCATCTGCACACATACACAGACAACACACTACCACTGTGGTACGCTCTTGTGCGCGCACAGTACACACACATGTACACAATGGTAAGCACACACACACACAAGCACACACACACTGAAATACATATATACTTTTGCTCGTAAACAAGGCAAGACATTCGTGTACATACCCATTAATTTAACATGACTGATAAACTTTTAGGATGGGCTTCGATTGGCTGACTCTAACTTCCACAAAGTCTTGAATGAAAAGCTTACTTAACCTTTGACCTTTTTTTTCCACGTTATTCACATACCACAGTCCCAAAAAACAGCTGAATTAGTTGAACACATATTATCAGACTAGGGGTAATTAGAAGAGTACTTCACTCACCAAACCTGACCACTTCTTTTCAAATAGATGCTTTACCACCCCCGCCCTCCTTGACCCTTTGACCCCTGCAGACGGGGGTCTGGTGCAGTGAGACACTCAGACCCTTGTGTTCCAGTCAAAATATCCCTGGAACCATTTTGGACAACAATATTGGTTGCAGACAGCGCCTGGACTGGCTCCCAGCCGCTGTCTATCACAGGAGAAGGAAACCGATAGGTTAATTACATCTGGAAACAACTCGACACAGATGTGAGACCACTGCCGAAAAAATCAAAGGGACTCTCCGTAGGGCGAGGGGCACTCCCAGGAGCTGCCCATTGGGCAACGGGCACTCGTAGTAGCTGCCCATTGGACGACGGGCACTCCAAAAAGCTGTTTATTGGGCAAGAGGCACTCCAAGGAATTGCCCATTGGGCAAGAAGAACCCCAAGCAGCTGCCCATTGGGCGAGAGGCAGTGCATGAGGAAATAAACACAGGTGTGTCCTTCTTAACAGTAATGGAGGGTGGAGGGGGTGTGAAGCTGAAATTACGTCTGTTAGCCTCTTCAGTCCCATTTAGACGTTAAGTAATAACATGATGTTCCCCCGAGGGAAAGTTAAAGAGTGGACGCTAAGACAGTCACTGCTGTTCCCTGCTTTGTTGAGGTACATAGTAGCATCTTGACGATTCGCTGTTGTAGGGGAATATCTAAGTGTGCACAACAAAAAACGTTTCCCTGCCTTTTGCTACATAAGTAATGGTGGTCACATGGCAGACATGCTAAACGTGCGATTGCTTCTGCAGTTTAAATGGCTATTGTTGACTCGGACGTCGTCTATAAAGCTACAACAGTGCGTCTAAGAGGAGGATATACACAGTGAGCCTAAAAGGAGAACAGTGAGTCTAATAGTGGGATGTAAACAGTGTATCTAATTGGAAGATATACACAGTGCGTCTAATAGGAAGATGTAAACAGTATGGTTAGGGGGGTGGAGGGGGCATGCCTGGCTGTGTCCTTAGCCCACCGCAGATTGCCGTCTCTGGGCAGGTCTAGCGGAGGAAGTGGGTCAGTGGTTGATTTAAAGTGGGTCACAGGCGGCCTTCTGGAGCAGGCCCGGGGGCCGGCGGACGGCAGCGCTGAACACACGCTGGCCCCATTCACCAGCACTGTTATTCCAGCTGTTAATCCCCTGGACCACGCCGGCCCAATAGAGGCCTGTTTGTGTGTGCTGTGTGTGTGTGTGTGTGTGTGTGTGTGTGTGTGTGTGTGTGTGTGTGTGTGTGTGTGTGTGTGTGTGTGTGTGTGTGGTGTATTGGCATTCATCCATAGATAGATGTAAACACAATATATATTTATAGAGATACAAAAGGACAAAGATGCATGGCTCCTTGACAAATACATCAGACGGAATGGCTTTGTGTTACATTTGCTTTGTGGTTTCTTTATGGATAAATATTTGTAATAATAATCACGATAATACTAGGGGGAAAGAAATCCATCAAAGGCTTTCAATGTTATTTTAACATTTTATTCAGCACATCTTTGAAACACATTTCCCAACATCCATTCCTTCCCCCCCCCCCCCCCCGACATGACACGGGGGTGGGGGGGGGGACCCTGTCTGGGGCCACAGAGCTGGTATGGGGACCCCAACCCCTCGTGGTCCTCCACACAACCACAGATTTAAAGAATGCACTAATCCCTGGGTTTCTGTGAGCAATGGCTCGATGAGTTTTATTCTTTAAATGCTCATTATTTTTAATCCAGTTATGAGCAAAAACTGCACTGTGACCAAAACTGCAAGAGTGCAGGTTTTGTTCAAGTAAACCATTTTCTTATTGAAACCCACGTACCAATCAGTGCAGCAAGGTCATCTTATGGGTAGTGCATATGACCACTGTGAGTTGACTCTGTCCGCGGGACTGTCATAATGGCTATATTTATACTGCCAATGATGTCAGACATCTGTGTAGAGAGCCTTGAACCTGACCCGCGGCCGAATGCTTTCCTCTCCCTTTCTCTTCTCTCTCTTCCGTCGGAGTTGGTACATACTAGCAAGTAGTAGTAGCGTAGAGTTTACCCGCACAGACTATCCTCCAAAGGCTCGTTAACGTGAACAGAAAAGAATCTCGTTGAATTAAAACATTCAGGTCGTGTTCTACTGGGCGAAAAACATTGTTGTAGCTTCCATGTTTTTTTGAGCTGAAGCTGACGCCCAACTGGATTTTCCCAGCAGGTGAAAATAAACACTGACAGTATTATGACTGCCTGTTTTTGACCGTGTCAGGTCCTGAGGTCCGAGGTCTTGGCCGGCACTACAAGGCCCCCCCCCCCCCCCCCCCCCCCCCGGGTTTTGATGGGTATTTTCACGACGCACTTAATGTCCTGCGACCAAAGCTTTCTAAATGAGCCAGGACTTGAACCGCTTAATGAAACACCTCACTACCTAATTGGTCAGGCGCTGGACATGCGACGGGATTGGCCCCTGGGAAACCCCTTATGTGAGCGCCGTGTGGTCCGCTGGGCTGTCTGGATCTGTAGTCGCTCCAGTGATGAGTCACACGCCGAGGGCGCACGCCGCCGACAGCAGCCGCCCTGTCTACTGTCACGTGGGCCATTCCCAGCTTGACGGCCTCTCCCTCCCGCTCCCTTCGGTCTGTCTGTCTCTCTTCCTCTCCCTTCTGTCTGTCTCCCTCCCTCTCCCTTCTGTCTGTCTCTCTCTCTTCCTCTCCCTTCTGGCTGTTTGTCTCCCTCCCGCTCCCTTCTATCTGTCTGTCTCCCTCCCTCTCCCTTCTGTCTGTCTGTCTCCCTCCCTCTCCCTTCTGTCTGTCTGTCTCCCTCCCTCTCCCTTCTGTCTGTCTGTCGCTCTCCCTTCTCTCTGTCTCTCTCTCTTCCTCTCCCTTCTGTCTGTCCCTCTCCCTCCCTCTCCCTTCTGTCTGTCTGTCTCGCTCCCTCTGCCTCCCTTCTGTCTGTCTCTCTCCCTCCCTCTCCCTTCTGTCTGCCCCTCTCCCTCTTTCTCTCCCCTTCCCTCTCCCTTCTGTCTGTCTCTCCCTCCCTCTCCCTTCTGTCTGTCCCTCTCCCTCCCTCTCCCTTCTGTCCGTCTCCCTCCCTCTCCCTTCTGTCTGTTCCTCTCCCTCCCTCTCCCTTCTGTCTGTCCCTCTCCCTCCCTCTCCCTTCTGTCTCTCTTTCTCCATCCTCTCACTCTTTGTCTTTCTCTCTCTCTCTCTCTCTCTCCCTCCCTCTCACTCTTGGTCTTTCTCTCTCTCTCTCCCTCTCTTTGTCTCTCCTTGCTTTCTCTCTCTTGCTCTCTCTGAGGTTAGACTTTATCATTACGGGGTTTCCAGATCTGGGTTGTTGCCAACACATCTGTGTGTGTGTGTGTGTGTGTGTGTGTGTGTGTGTGTGTGTGTGTGTGTGTGTGTGTGTGTGTGTGTGTGCGTGTGTGTGTGTGTGTGTGTGTGTGTGTGTGTGTGTGTGTGTGTGTGTGTGTGTGTGCGTGCGTGTGTGTGCGTGTGTGTGTGTGTGTTTATCCCTCGTTAAGTTTTATAAATAACCCCCAAGGTAAGAGCGCTGAGAGAGTGCCGAGGCAATGAGGTGGACGGGTCGGACGCAGGGCTCACGTCCTGCGGTTTTAATTTGATTGGAGATTGAGTTTCCGACCGACAGTAAACAACCCCGGGGGTAACATCCGCACGGGGGAGGGGAAGAGAGGGCAGAGGAAGAGCAGGTGAAGACAGAGGAGCCTGCCCCGTCCTGACAAGTCACAGAGACCAATCCCACCTCCTTTGTTTGGTGCAACCCAAGGCCGGATTTTTACAGGAAACACTAAATAGAATATAAATATAATAGAATATGATGATATATTGTATGTCTCTACTCATTCTTATCGTGGTTAACATTGCCGATATTTCCATGTTTCCCATTTCCAAAAAGGGGAGGCTTGTACCATATGATAACATGATGCCATCTGAGGGCCGTTGGAGCTTATTGTACGGTGTGTATGCCATTAGGTTGAATGTCGGGGGTATTTTCCATTCATTGTGGTACCGTGGTGCACCAGTATTTCCCCCACAATGCTTCCCCTTCTCTGTACGCGGTGACAGTTTATGTCTCGGCTAATACTTGAGGTCCAATTATCTCAGAACCCGAGGTAATTTCCCCTCCTGTGCCCAAGAGAAAGACCCCCAAAAAAATATTTGGCAAACACAGGGGTTAATAAATCATTCCCAAAAAAAGTACACATTGGGAGGACATATTTGTGGCTTTCATGGTAGCTTTAGATGTGTCCTAAGTGCAATATCCAGGCTAATCATATTTGATCCCCCCCCAAGCCCCCTATCGTATGTTTCTCAGCCTTGAAGAGTAAAGAACAGGGCCTAATGAAAGATTGTTATCGCCCGGTTTAAATTACTCAGGTGTATTTGCCCTACCTTCAAAGGCAACTGCACACTGTGCACACCCATACGCACTCACACACTCACTCACTCACGCGTACACGTAGGCTAGAACACACAAGCACACACACGCACATTAATAACCACACACTCCCTAATGCATCCGTGCTTTTAATACCGTCCACCGTAAATAGGAACAGCTACATGTAATGTTATCAAAACCTTAGGGAACTGTAATGATTATAACAATAAATACAGAGATCCCATTTCTCAATATATATATATATTAATATATACACACACACTAACCCTAACCTAACCCTAGGATTAAGTCTTGAATGCAAAAATAGATCAAAATAATAACAATTTTAATTAAAAAGAAATCGACAACACTGTTTTGAGTTAGTTATTATCGGGGGTGAGAATATGAGTCACCTTGGTCTGTGGTGAGTAGTACCTGGCCTGGCCTTGCCTTTCTAAGTGACAAGGGTCTATACTTGGAAGCTCAGAGTATGGCGGCTTGTGCTATAAATCTAGAGCCCAGAGTCTCAGGCCCAGAGCATAGAGCACAGAGATCAGAATCGAGTGTATAGAGCCCAGAACCCAGAATATAGAGATCAGAGCTCAGTGTCCAGGAAAGTCCAGATGGACGGATAAGTACACACTGCACAGTGGGGTCGCTCTTCGGAACACTTACCCGCAATTGATCCCCCATCACTGCTCTTGCAAGTGTGCTTTGCCAATGTCATTCATTTTCATACAATATATATACTGTATATATATTATTTCCTCTGTGTTTTTTCTTCAAATGTAAGAGTTTAAAAGAAGAAATTATGCCACAGCAAGCCGCAGGGTTCTTTGGCACGATTACGTGTGAAGCATTTAAAATCTCGACAGAATCTTGGGAAAAGAATGTTTAAAATTCTTAAAATTGTTTCTGCATCCAACATTATGTCCTCTGGGCTATCGCTCATTAGAAAACACATTACCCCAGTGCCTTGAACGGATTGTTCATGAATAAAATTCTCAATTTAAATGCAGAATGATTTCCCGAAAGGTATTTTTGGCGCTTTCCTGTCCCTCCATGCCTCTCTCTGAGTCTTGGTTATTTAAGATAAACAGGGTAGCCATCTTGTGCTGGGCAGTCCCAGTATTTAGACAAGCTGGTTTGTATTGTATTACATTGAGTGTTTAGTTTAAGCCTTCGTGATGTGGTCAACGCTCACACGAGACGCGTATCAGTAAAAAGACTCAGATTTACGAGGAGCTACCCTCTACGCTAGTCATTCGCATTTGCCCAAAATACATCGGAATAGGAATGAAAGAAATCCTCCCCATTTTGTGTTTTTGTTTGCACGTCTGTTCACATGTCTGTTCGCATGTTGTTGTTGTACCACAAAAAAAAACCGTTTTTCCCTCTTTCTCTCTCTCTCTCTCTCTCTCTCTCTCTCTCTCTCTCTCTCTCTCTCTCTCTCTCTCTCTCTCTCTCTCTCTCTCTCTCTCTCTCTCTCTCTCTCTCTCTCTCTCTCTCTCTCTCTCTCTCTCTCTCTCTCTCTCTCTATATATATATATGCGTTTACATATATCTGCGTGTGCTGCTGTATTTGTGTTGGGAGGGACAGAGGAATGGCCAAGGCCTAGATGGACAGGCAGACAGACTGGCGAGCGAGCCAGACTCTAAACCCAGGGAGAGGCAGGCCAGAATGAACAAATAAGTGAGGACAAGGAAAGTAAGAGACCAAGAGAGGGAAAGTGGAGAGAGGGCGAGCCCCCTTGACCTCACCACACTTTCCTTCTCTCTCTCTCTCTCTCTCTCTCTCTCTCTCTCCTCTCTCTCTCTCTCTCTCTCTCTCTCTCTCTCTCTCTCTCTCTCTCTCTCTCTCCTCTCTCTCTCTCTCTCTCTCTCTCTCTCTCTCTCTCTCTCTCTCTCTCTCTCTCTCTCTCTCTCTCTCTCTCTGCCCTCTACCTCTTTCTCTGTCTTTCTCTCTACCTCTCCCTCTTTGCCAGCTGTGCAGTGCGGTTGCGCAAGAGAAGACGCACACAGTCGCACACACATATACTTATCTACGCATGCTGGCGATGAGGACATAGTTGGCTTGTGCAAGTGTATGTGTGTAAGTGTGTTGTGTACATGTGTGATTTGGCGTATGTGTACGTGTAGGTACAGGAGTGCGTGACAGCCAGGCCCTGCGTGCGGAAAAGATTGCAGCCAGAAAAAGATTGCGCATGTCGAATCAAAACATATCGTTTATCATGTTTATTTTTCCTTCAAGTGCCTGCCTTTATCTGCATAAGTCTGAACTTATGTTCAGACGTGTGTCTGTGTGTGTGTGTTTGTGTGTGTGTGTGTGTGTGTGTGTGTGTGTGTGTGTGTGTGTGTGTGTGTGTGTGTGTGTGTGTGTGTGTGTGTGTGTGTGTGTGTGTGTGTGTGTGTGTGTATCTGTGTGTGTGTATTTGAAGCATACACACACTAGTAGTGTGCTGGAGCTAATTTCTCTGTTGTCCTGTGAAGCTGAGAGGTGAGCTGTGAGCTGAGAAGGCAGGATATCAGCGTAGCAAAATGTCCCCACAAAGCACCCTTCTCTCCATCTCTACCGTGTGTCGGGTCTGTGAACCATTAGCTAAGTTGAGCCCAAATGGAGTAATTAGGAATAAGTGCTGAAAGGTGTGACACTTAGAACTCCTGCTCCTGCTCCTCCCCCAAACTCGCACACACAAATCAACACACTCACCCCCCCCCCCCCCCCCCCCCAAAAAAACAGGTTCTTTCCCACAATCCATTGCAGCATTCTGCGCCAAACAGGTTCCTTCCTCAAAACCTTTGCAGCATTCATCAACAACATGTCCCTTCCCACAATCCTTTGCAGCATTCTCTGACAACAAGTGCCTTCCCACAATCCTTTGCAGCACTCTGCGACAACAGGTCCCTTCCCACAATCCTTTGCAGCATTCTAAGACTACTCTTTTCACCACCGGAGCCTGACTTTTTCCGAGAGCGTACGTCTCCACAAATAGAACGCCGCTGTTAACAGGCGGTGTGGGGATGCAGTGTTTTCATAGTGGGCCCCACTACTGCTGACTGGCCCTGTGTGTGTGGGTTCTTCACATTTATTTAGACCATGTGTGGAGTTCCGCTGGGCCAGACGCACTGGATTTGAAGGAGGTGCAGCCAGTCAACGAGGGGAAATGTCCCTTTTAACACAGCACAAGTCATTCTTATCTTGTTCTACAGTATGTGTGTGTGTGTGTGTGTGTGCACCCACGTTGAGTCCGAGCGCGGGTGGGCGCCCCCCCCCCCCCCCCCCCCCAGGACACATGTAGCCTTCGCCCGCCGCCAGTGTTTATGCAGCAGAGGAGGGGGAACCGGCTGTTTGTCAGCGTTACTGTTTGCCTGTGTTTGTCTCCTTATTTCTAGGAAACCGGCTGGATCTTGGCACCACCGGCCACCCGCAATCTGTGTAACCTCGGTAACCCACACCCACCAGCGCCACCGTCACCTCCTCCTCCTCCTCGCCGGCCCGCCCCACCCTGTCCAGAAGAGTCTTCATCTAGGAATCGATGCGCCGTAGTGGAGGCGTCGGTAACCCACACCCACCAGCGCCACCGTCACCTCCTCCTCCTCCTCGCCGGCCCGCCCCACCCTGTCCAGAAGAGTCTTCATCTGGGAATCGATGCGCCGTAGTGGAGGGGGTGGGCGCGCCAGCGTCCCTGCGCTGAGGTTTTGGCAATGAAGCGAGGGGCCTATACCAACGCGCAAAAGCGCAAACGCAGAGTTGCAGTGGCACACGCGCACACAATCGGTACCGCACACAGGTTCAGTACCGTAAAACGTTTGTTCACACACACACACACACACACACACACACACACACACACACACACACACACACACACACACACACACACACACACACACACACACACACACACACACACACACACACACACACACACACACACAAGTTCAGTACCGTAAACCTTTATTTACAAACACACACAGACGTTCCGTACCATAAACATTTGTTTGCACACACACTTGCGCGCCACGCATACACGTAGCCATGGAAAACAATACACAAACATATTCCACACGCCAAAACACATTTTTATGAAGTGGGCTACACGCACACAGACTCAGAAAAACAAACACAAACACACACCTAACGTGTGTGAGCTTGCAATTACACAAGGGGACTTCCCAAAGCCGGGACGTCTTAATTCAGCGGCAGTAAATGGTAAGGTTGAAACAGTGGACGGAAACCAGCATAGGGGAAAAGACGGAAAAACTCCTCTGCTTCAGCTGAGGTCAGCGTTGGAGACGAAACCCAAATTGACTGTGAGTTAAAACCCTAAATATGTGTCCTGGTGGCTGTCCTCCCTGTGCCCTCACAGAGATACGTGCTTCTCCCTGCGTCAAACCAAGGGCAAACCCCTACACGCCTGTGTGTGTGTGTGTTTGTTTGTGTGTGTTTATGTGTGTGTTTGAGAGTTTGCTCACACAATGTGGAGTGTGGGGCACAGAGTGGAAAGAGGAATCTGAGGTGCAATCTAAACACGATAATACATTTTATATGAATCCTTATCAGTCGTTGCAAACAAACATAGCTGACTGGCTGAGCGTAGACTGTTTGTCACGATACAGGTATATTGTTATCACACACACACACACACACACACACACACACACACACACACACACACACAACACACACACACACACACACACACACACACACACACACACACACACACACACACACACACACACACACACACACACACACACACACACACACACACACAGATAAAAAATACAATAGCTACAAACACATAGTTACACATAAGCTAAGAATACAAATCTATTGAAACATGCACACACACACACATACAAACACAGGCTAACAACGTACAGACTTTTGTACACAAAAAGACACGCACATCAACTAATCCACCAACAAAGCAACCCCATTACACATGCATAAAGACACAAAAACACATGAACACACACACACACACAAACAAGCAGCAATAACTCACATAGACCTACCCACACACTAACACACACACACGCACACACATTGACACGCACAATCACAAACTTGCACAATCAAACACATACATGCCCGTTGACTCACAGAGGCCACACAAACACACACAAAGACACACACAAACACACACAAACAAACACACACACACACATACACGAACAAACAGACATACACAAACACACAAAAGCACACACACAAACTCACACACACACAGAGCTGCCTCCCTCGACTACGGGGGTGCCACCTGGGAGCATTAAGAAGCTGTTAATGAATGGTGTGCAGGGGCAGCAGCCACAAGTGGAACGTGGAGGGGGGGGGGGGGGGAGAGAGGCAGAGGGAGAGAGGGGGTGGGTTGGGTAGCATCTGGGCTGCAGATATGTGTGCAGTCATGTAAAAGAGGCTGCGGTTACCGTTCCCATATGGAGAGGGGAGGGGAAGGGAGGAGGAGGGGAGGGGAATGGAGGGAGGGGAGGGGAGGGGAGGGGAGGGGAAGGGAGGGGAGGGAGGGGAGAGGAGAGGGGAGGGGAGGGGAGGGGAGGGCGGGGGTTTGAAAACATCTCCGGGACAGTCCAGGATGAGCGTGACCTATAGGCCGTGGGGAATGTTCCAGATGAGCGTGTCCATCAGGCGGTCGATGTGGGCTGCGCCGTTAACGCCGGCGATTTACCGTGGTAATACCTTCATGAAATGTGAAAAAGACCCCAAGAAAAACAGAGAAGATGAACTCCTGTTGCCCCCCCCTTGTGCCCCACGCGATCAAATACCACACACACCTAAAACACACACACACACGCACACACGCACACACCCAGGCAGGCACAGCTCCAGACTGATGACCCGAGCCGTGTCCTGGGGGGGTCGTGGAGGGAGGAGTGGCGAGCAGAAGGGCCAGTTATCTTTAGTGACCTTTTAATACCCCTCGGCCCCCCCACTTGTCACACCCCCTCGGTGCCCCCTTATCTCCCCCCTTCACTCTCGCCCGCCCTCTCCCTCCTTCTCCCTTTTTTGATGACCAGAGTGGACACATGGGCTACACGGGTGGCAGTGGCCGGCCTTGTGAGAGAAAGAAAAGCTAAAGCAGACAAAGGGACCCCACCTGTATGGTAATGGACGTGAGAGGGGGGGGGGGGGGGGGAGAGAAAGGAGAAGACGAAGTGTGCCGAGCGAGAGTAGAGTAGACACCATGTGCAGCAACAACAAAAGCCAACAGCCTGTATATTGATTTCCCAACCACCTTCTTTCCATTTCTTTAAGACCCAGAAGTAACAGGGGGGGACGGACAATAGATACAAAGTGTGCCTCTTTCTTTACAGGGGATGGGGAGTGTGTGTGTGTGTGTGTGTGTGTGTGTGTGTGTGTGTGTGTGTGTGTGTGTGTGTGTGTGTGTGTGTGTGTGTGTGTGTGTGTGTGTGTGTGTGTGTGTGTGTGTGGTGTGTGTAGTGTGTGTGGCGTGTTTGGTAAAATTGATTCCTTCACTCTCGCCGGTTGGGGGCCGGCGAGGGGGAATAAAACAATAAGGGTACGAGGACGATGTTGGACAGCAGGCGGCGGAGGAGAATGGACACAAGGCAATAAAGTGCATTGTGCTCCGGCCCTTCCTCCTTAAGTAATGAGCGCGGCAGAGAGTGCAGAAGTGTGCCACTTGTGTGTCTGAAGAAGACAGAATGGTCCGGGGGCTGTAAAGTTCATTCCCCTACACCGCAACCACAACCTTCCTCTTTTTAAGTAATGAGATTTTTCCGAATACAGAGTGGATGGCGTTGCCTCGGCTCCGGAGTAGGGTAGTGTGTGTGTGTGTGTGTGTGTGTGTGTGTGTGTGTGTGTGTGTGTGTGTGTGTGTGTGTGTGTGTGTGTGTGTGGGTGTGTGTGTGTGTGTGTGTGTGTGTGTGTGTGTGTAGGGGGGGGGGGGGGGGGGCGGTGGGTGGGGGGTGTGTGTGTGTGTGTGTGTGTGTGTGTGTGTGTGTGTGTGTGTGTGTGTGTGTGTGTGTGTGTGTGTGCGTGTGTTGGGGGCAGGGGGACGGGGGGGGACAGACGGACTGCCTGTCTTTGTCCAAAAAAAAGAGAGATTGAATGACGGCCATAAAAGTCATTTCCTCGCTGTTGTTTTTCTGTATTTCCTTAGGAGGGAGGAAGGGAGAGAGAGAGAGAGAGAGAGAGAGAGAGAGAGAGGCAGAGAGAGGCAGAGAGTGGGTGGCTGTTCATGTGGAGAGCGGGTGAGGTGAGGGCAGAGCCGGCCCAGCGGTCCCTGGGGGACGGAGGCGGCAGGGCTCATGGGGAACATGTGCCAGCTGAATGGAGGGTGGAGCAATTGCTATTAAGTAGATTTTACAGCACAGCGTGCTTACAAAGATGCCAATCTGAGCAGCCCTGGTGTCATGCATACACACACACACACACACACACACACACACACACACACACACACACACACACACACACACACACACACACACACACACACACACACACACACACACACACACACACACACACACACACACACACACACACACACACGCACACACACACACAAACCCTGTTTTTGTACTTCACACATGCAAATGTATTTCTAATGAACAAAGACACACACATACCCACACTCAGAACCTTGCATGTGTTCTGATGTACATAGTTTGAATCTAAATGTGCTTTTTTATTAACAAACTTCCTCAGGCACAAGTACTTGGATATGTTATTCTCCTTTACATTTTGTGGCAAAATCTCTAACACACGCACACACTCACACTCACCCATACACACATATACACACACGACACACACACAAGCATACTAAACCATTTATGGGTTTTAGCGTTTCCTCGGTTTCCTCTAGCCTGGTTCCCCGGCCATCATCCAGCTCTCTGCATCGCGTCAATCTGTCACATAGTGTGTCTTCAATCTTTACACACAGTATGCATGTACACCATGCACCAAATAAATGCTTTGTTCTCTCAACTGACATCAGCAGAATACTTTACACACACCATATGAGTATATATATAGATATAGTGTTGTAGCTGTGGGTGTAAAACCACCCATCTTGTTAGTGCCCATGTCAGTCGCTGCTCTTGTCAACGTGACAGCAATGGGGAAACGAGGGGGCACTGCTCTGGCCAAAAACTGCCAGTGTTTCCTTCCTCCCTCTCTCCCTCTCTCCTTCTCCCTCTCCATTTCTCTCAATCTCTCCCTATCCCTCCACTTTTCTATCTCTCTCTCTCTCTCTCTCTCTCTCTCTCTCTCCCTCTCTCTCTCTCTCTCTCTCTCTCTCTCTCTCTCTCGC
>OLKM01000355.1:293533-306033 GCA_900291075.1 Melanogrammus aeglefinus | reverse complement strand
CACACACACACACACACACACACACACACACACACACACACACACACACACACACACACACAAGACCCAACTTGTTCCCGTCGCAAAATAGAAGTGTTATGGAGGTGGATGTGCTATCTTTTACAGAATCATGTCTGCAATACTGGGGGCAGAGCCACGCATTGCTAAATACAGGAAAACAAACCTATTGTTCTTTAGAAACTTTAGAGTTGAAACAACAAGTCGTATATACGTAGGCTCACCGCTGGCAGACACGGACAGGAAGGAAAGGAACAGAATACTGTCAGGCGTCTTCGACTGAACACTAAGGCATCCGTACGGCTCACAGTAGGCATGGGGCTGAAAGAGGAGGACTCTTACCTCCCACTGAGAGTGACGGTGAAGGGGATGTGAAGGCCGGTCTCTGGTTGAAGTCGATGCTTTTAGTTGAATAGTAGGGAAGAGGGATTCGGCCACCGTGGAGAAGGGACTGTTTCTATGTACAGCCAATGTGTTCAGTATAAAGCCCCTGTGGATCTACATTGGGAGACTGAGCCGGATGTAGCCAGTGTACTTAAATCGCTGAGCTCGATATGACGCCACAGCTTCTGATTGTTTTTTATTAAACCTTGTTTAAAATATGTTAAATACATGATCTAATATGTGATGAAATAGTTGCAGATATTAACAGTGACCAATTTTATGCCGTTAAGTTGAAGCTAGCCAAAGGTTACTCATTGTTTCAGGAGAATTTTAAACAATGTCAGGTCATGCAGTAGGTTTTTCACCAGACTGGCGTGCTTCATCACTGACATGACTCAACTGGACTTGGAGTTCAATCTTTAAGGTTTTCATTAGGCAGGGACTGTTTCCAAGAGTTGATTCCTTTTTTATAAGTTCTGAATACCGGAGAACATGTACTTCATGAAGACATCTAAAAGGCTAGTTAACCATATAAACATGGTTTCCCCATCGTTTCATCTAGAAATACCAACAAAGTGGCCCATTGTTATCGTATATGTGTGTGTGTGTGTGTGGCTGAATAATGTGTGTGTCTATGCGTGTGTGTGTGTGTGGCTACAGAATGATCGTATGTGCGTGTGTTTGTGTGTGTAGGTGTATACAGAATGAATTTGCACTGTCGTGCTGCTCTGTGATGTCTGTGTGCCTCCTTCTGTGTGTGTGTGTGTGTGCTGTGTGTGTCTGTGTGTTGTGTGCGGTGTGTATGTGTGTCTGTGTGTGTGTTCAAGCGTGAGTGTGTGTATGTATGTGTGCGCATGTGGGTGCACGTGTGTTCCTTTTTGTGTGTTTGCAAATGTGTCATTGTCTGTTCAAATGTGTGTGTATGTGTGTGTGTGTGTGTGTGTGTGTGTGTGTGTGTGTGTGTGTGTGTGTGTGTGTGTGTGTGTGTGTGTGTGTGTGTGTGTGTGTGTGTGTGTGTGTGTGTGTGTGTGTGTGTGTGTGTGTGTGTGTGTGTGTGTGTGTGTGGGTGTGTGTGTGTGGGTGGGTGTGCGATCCAGCATGCTAGTAAATGGACAACAGAGGTGCTGTCATATTCCAGTCAACCTTCAGGTTACTCATATCCTGTTTGGAGAATGGAAATGTTAGGGCTACTCATTCACCAGTTAGTAATATCTCAAAAATCAACTCTTCTATTGGGCAAGCTCTTTCACTTTCTTTAATGTAGCGTACGTTCAACGTGAGCCGTCCAGCTCTCTTGGTTGTCCCCATGGCTATTGGCAAGTGAACTGAAATGGATCGGAGGACTGCTGTTTATGAAGACATAATCCCCCGTTTGAAATGAAATGGTCAGCTGGAAATTGAGATACACACACAAATCTCCAACTGTTTTTTCGTGAATGTGAAATAGGAATTAGTTTTGGACTTTCAGGGATATGTAAGTGGGTTTTTTTTTTTGTTCTAATCATGATTTGTTCGTTTGAACTCGAAAAACAGACAATGATCAGTATGTGTGTTTTCGTTGGAAGATTAGGGATAACTATTCCCAGATGGCTTCAGTAAGAGTGGAGCACGGGTTGGATAGTTCCAACCTGAGTCATTTCACCCGCCCCAGATGTTTCGTAAGATGCGTATTCAGGACCCTAGAACGGTGTAAGCCCAAATGCCTGAAGATAGCAGGATGACAGTGCCCATTAGCAAACCAGCACAAAGTCTATGACTCTGCCGTTGAGATACCTCTGTGTGCTGGTGTGAACATTACTGGCCTTGACAAGATCACAGCCCATTCCAACACCTCATACCTCATTAGGGCTAGCGGGTAGGGATAGTGTAGGGATACAAAAGCATTGATAACTCCCCCCCCCCAGCACAATTAATTTAACACTACAGTTCCACTGATTTGCTCACCACTTCCACCTCCACCTCCAACCCCACACCAACCCTCCCCTTAAAGAGCTAATGGGATAAAGAGTTACCTTTGAGGGCAATCTCGGATCCAGGGGTCCTACTGTGTTGTAGCAGAACTACTGGGGGGGGGGGGGGGGGATACGCTATAGACACAGAGCCCTGGCCGGAAATGTAGATCTCGAGGGTTGGAGCTGCGCCTTGTTCCCTGTTTTGTTGCGGAGCTATTCAACCGAAGAAGGTTGATTTGCATGAGGGGGTGAAACTCCAGAAAGGGCTTTTAATATGTGGAATTTTACAGTACAGTCTACAAGGTGTTACGGTACAGTCTACAGACACTTGTGTGCAGACTGTACAGCTTAGTACTGCTGGCCCAGTTTGTGTACGCCAATCAGACGCTTACAATTCACCCCCCCCCCCCCCCCCCCCCCGCAGCAACACGACTGGTCGAAACTAATTAAAAGAGAAAGTAGGTGAAATGCCTGTTTCACCCAGATTCCTGCTCATCTGCCGTCAGACGACAGAAATTCAACTAAAGTCTGATTTGCGAGGATACCTCCGGAGTCCCACCAGGGGGGATTATCCTCATTGACCTTCTCCCCACTCTCCCACGGCCACCGCTCTTGGCATTGTTAATTATGGACCAGCCCCCTCCAGAGTGTGTTTGTGCTATATATCCGCTCACCTCCGTGAAATGGAGTCCGTCCAGGACTCGAAACTAGGCCACCTCCCTTCTTAAAATACCTGTGAAGCCCATGGAGCAGGTTCAGCCCTGTGTGTTATGTTGGTGTTGTTGTTGTTGCTGTTGTTGTTGTGGATGATTGTTTATTGTGGACTAGTGTCTTTAAAGCCAGTCAGAGCAGTCGGGCTAAAAAGAATGAATGTCAAGTGAACTGGAAACAACCTTAAAAAAAGACAAACGTTTAGCGGTTATGTTGAACACTAGAGTGACTGAAAGCCCTGGGGTCTGGATTATAATGCATGATGATGAAATGCATAAGCAGGCTTTATGCTGAAAGAATATGACATTTTATAACCCCCCCCCCCCCCCAGACACACACACAACACACACACACACACACACACACACACACACACACACACACACACACACACACACACACACACACACACACACACACACACACACACACACACACACACACACACACACACACACACACACACACCAAACACAAACAAACACACAATAAGGATGTGTTGTCATTGTGATCTATTCATCAAATCTAATTGAGTTTTGACTTTTTTAATTACATTCAGACATTAAACATGTCATACTGTGCAAGCCTAAACAAGCCAATAAACACAGGTTAAGAAATACGCTGAGATAAAAAACAAAGCCACTAAAATAGAAGCAGTAGCAGTTACAATTTTGACGAGTTAGAAAAACATCAACACATTGATTTTATTAGTGTACCTCACGTATTTTCAGCTTTACACACAATAAGGTGTGTTATTTCAATGTATATTGCTTTACCAAAACAGAAACATAGAAACAACACTGTGTACTGTACGTGAATGAACTGAAATGGATGCAAATTCTGTTTTACTTTTGTACTATTTTCACCATTATGCAGCTGCGGTCTTGTTTGAGATTAGTATTACAAACATTCCGTGCTAGGCCTATTTAGACGCTTAAATATAATCAATACGCTTCCTCAAGGGAGTGTTGACTTTAGTAAGCGGACAGCCATCTGATTGGCTTGCTGTGCTCAAGGGGGCGTGACGGATGATTGTAGGCGTTTTTACAAAACCGGCCGCCACGCAGGTCACCGCTTTCATTCACTACGGATTTCTCGAGCTGTATGTAACTCAGTTTCAAGTTGTTTACTAAACTGACTTGTTTTGCGCACAGCCTATCTTTTTTACAATAACAAAATTTTTGTGCAAGGACGGAATCCACTTAAAGAAATCGGTTTCGCTGCGCAATATTTGATTTGATTTTGCACGCATCCATTCCTCTCCACGATGGACCTGGTTTGGATTCTTTGCCTGGCTGCGAGTGTCTGCGCCTGGCTGGTCTCATCGGAGCGGCACAGCGTCTACTGGAATAGTACGAACCCCAAGTAAGCAAATCTTAAAATGTGTTTGCATGAGTAGGCCTACTTAATTCAGTTGTCGTTGCACGCAAGCACCTGTTAATGTAATCCTAAACTAAAATTGTGAGGACTTTAAAAAGCGCTTAGGACATGAGTGTTAGGCTATTGTCTTTACAAGCGAACTCTATTTATATTCATTTGAATTGCAAGGGTCTGAATTCATGAATATTCAACGACGAATGCTGTTACTGAGTGTTGTCATGATAATACTGCTGCATAGTGTGGACTTCCCGCACCTCCTCCCTCCCTAGCTCCCTGGCGGACTCTTTAACTTTATGGGCCTGCTTTTATGTGGCTTACCTGTAATGTATTGCCTAACTTCCTGGTATTTAATCGATTTCGCAATATGTAAACCAACTTGTGTGCCGGAATTGGTTTCATCTCCGTTGTATCTAGTGTATTTTTTGTGATCACTATCTCGTTTCCCTCCTGGCTTGATATTTTGTATTAATCAAATGATCAATAGGGTACTTTATATTGTGTAGGGCTGGCTATCAAATGTATTGCCGAGATTTGCAGATGGAATCTGTGTTGCATTTAAAATGAGCCGCTGACGTGTTCTTTAGTTCGCACCATTGTTCCCACCAGATGATAATTGCCCCCCAAAAATACAAAAATTGTCCGTGTGGAACTCGGACCAATGAATGGTATTGAATGCAGTCCTGTGCTCCACACAGTCAACGTGGTATTCTACTGACCATTGTAAAGTGTTGTGTGACACATCATATATCTGTTGAAATACCTATTGCCACACACACACACACACACACACACACACACACACACACACACACACACACACACACACACACACACACACACACACACACACACACACACACACACACACACACACACACCTTCTGACAGAGGTCCCTACCCTTTGTGTGTGGTGGGGGAGTTGATTTTATCTCTTAAATCAAGAGCAATCCTCTGGAGATGACATATCTGTCAGGGAGACCTAAGGCTGCTCATATTTCCAACGGGGAGAGACAAGTAATAATGTTGTAGGACTGAGACGGATGGGGAAACCTGAAGCCCGGGCAGCAGGTCGCACTGGGGGGAGATGGATTGCTCCGGGTGGAGAAACTGGAGCTAAAATAGTTGTGGAGGGGTGGGGGTGATGGTGTCCATAATGAGCGAGGGTCAATTAGAGTCATGGGGGGGGGGGGGGGGGAAATGTCTGGCCGTTCTGTCAGCGGGAAGAGATGTTTTTTTATCCCTGTGCACGTATGTCCCATGTACACACACACACACACACACACACACACACACACACACACACACACACACACACACACACACACACACACACACACACACACACACACACACACACACACACGTGTGTGTGAGTTTAAGTCCATAGGCAAACAAATGCATGTGTATGAAAACCCTTGTACAAAAACACAAAGTAACGCATTCTGAAACATGCAAAACCCACCGACACGTACACTGTACCAACAGACTTGCACTCAAATCACAACACAGCACCTTCCCCCCCCTCCCCCACAGTCTTACACCGTCTCCATCGTGTGTGTGTGTGTGTGTGTGTGTGTGTGTGTGTGTGTGTGTGTGTGTGTGTGTGTGTGTGTGTGTGTGTGTGTGTGTGTGTGTGTGTGTGTGTGTGTGTGTGTGTGTGTGTGTGTGTGTGTGTGTGTCATCATCTCCACATCTTTCCCATCTCTTCATCCCGTCATCTCTTCCCCTGGAAATCAGAACCAAGCCCTTCGGCCAGATGTAGGTGTGTTTCGATTCTCCTTTTTGACGTCACAGCGGAACGACGCACGTTCTTGTAAATATCCCTGTTATCCTTCCCCCTCCTGCCCTCCCCGCCATTTTTTCCCTAGAAATGAGGCTGAAATCTCTTCTTTGAGCCGTAATCCATCTTTAGCAGGAATGAATGCAATGTGGTGGGGGCGGACATTGTTTTTTGTGATAGTTGTGATAGTTCACGATCATCCTTTCTAGATATGGTCTGGGTTTTTTTTGTGTGTGCGTCTGTTGCCTTTTGGACCACATTTGTTCTCTTGGATTGGCTTTTGTGTACAGAGTCATGCAGACCATGGCAATTAATCAATGGAAATTGAATAGAAAGCCCTTGTTAATTTCATTGGTTTTTAGATTGATCATTCAAGGAGAGGCTTAAACACACACACACATGCACACACATGCGACACATGCTTAATCAATGGAAATTGAATAGAAAGCCCTTGTTAATTTCATTGGTTTTTAGATTGATCATTCAAGGAGAGCTTAACACACACACACGCACGTGCGCACGCTTACCCTTTTCCCTACTACTCCTATGCATCAGTTTGCGTGTTCACGCCTTAAGGGGCCCGCTGGCTCCGAAGGTAATGGCTGTCTACCACTCTGTTCTAACATACACAAGTGCACGTGTGTTGTACGCACACACATGGTTTGCAAAACCTTCCTCAAAACACCAGATTGTGTAAGTCTTGGAAATGAAAAACAAAAAGTAGTGTAGAAAGGAGGGTATGAGAGGGATTATGTTTCAGCGTACTATCAGTATTATCTCGTACTGCTTGTTATTTTCTATTGAACTTGCCTCCCCATAATGCCCAGCCAGCTCGTGTTCCTGCATGCCTGTGTCTGTGTGTACGCGTCCCTGAGAAGGGAGTGTCTGTGTAGACAGCAGGCAGCGTGTGTGTGTTTGTGTGTGAGAGGACCAAGGCTTAGGTTAATGTGTGTGCGTTTGTGAGTCACACACACACACACACACACACACACACACACACACACACACACACACACACACACACACACACACACACACACACACACACACACTGACTGATTCACACCGACTGAGAGATGAGGTGTGTCGCACACGTGTGCCCGCATACACCCACAGTCCTCCCAAAAATCTGAAACGCACACACATACGCTCTGATTGTAATGTTGATTGATGTGGATGCAGTCCCTGGAGTGTTTGAGGCTGCCTCCACACTCCTTATGTGTTGCAATAATCCACCCCATCTCTCCCCGTCTTTCACTCTCTCTGTGTTCCTCTCTCTCTGTCTTTCTCGGCTCTGTACCACTCCCTCTGTCTCTGTCAGTTCTGTCTCTCTCGGCTAATTTACGTGTGCGTATGCGTCTCTGTGTTCCTCTCTCTCTGTCTTTCTCGGCTCTGTACCACTCCCTCTGTCTCTGTCAGTTCTGTCTCTCTCGGCTAATTACGTGTGCGTATGCGTATGCGTGTGCGCGTGCGCTGTACCTGTCTGTCCTTTGCTCCACTGGCACTCCCCCTTTCGCTGTTGGCCAGCGTCCCTCTCTTCAGGCAGATCTTGCGGTCGTGCATCTGTTAACTCTTTTGTGACTAACTCACTCAGAAAGCCACATGTCAAAACAGCCGCAATTATGTATCATCTCTCACTTCGTTTTCGTAGTCGTCTCACCTGTAGATGAAAGCATCACATTTCATTCAGGTTATTTTATTTATTTAGTTTGTCATCCATACCCCCCCCCCCCCCCCCCCGCACACACACACAGATGCCCGCTCTGATTAAAACCCCAGGACTTTGGAGTATTTTACACATCTAACGGTTGTTAGATTCGATTTCTTGTTTCCTTTTGGGAATGTGGAAGCGGTATCTCCCCACTGCATTCCCAGGGGACTCCCAGGACTGGCATTTATCTACTCCACTTGGCCGTCTTTGTGCCGCTTCCTATACAAATTGGAGAATTCTGTTCATGGTGTGCCACAGAAAGCCAATGGTGGTGGGTGTGACCAATGGGGGGTGGGGGGGGAGGTCAGAGTTCATTATGTGATGAAGTGGCCCAACCTCTATCAGTCTGTCAGTCATTCTGTCACTCCGGTGGTCCCTGAAAGCCCGGTCCGTCAAACGCGCCCACCCGCATTCACCCACTGTCCCAGACTCTGCCTTTGGGATACGGTTCTTATTCTCCCCCCCTGCCCCCCCCCCCCGCCCCCCGCCTCCCACCCTCCCTCCTTGTCGCCCAATCATCTGCTTTCATCTCAACTTTACAAGCAGCCCTTCTTCTCCGTCTTTTATATCCTCACCTTCAACCGGTGGCGTTTCCCAGGAATGGCGTGGGAGCAAGAGGGAGGGAGAGAGGGAAGGAGGGAGGGAGGGAGGGAAGGAGGGAGGGAGGGAGGGAGGGAGAAGGAATGAAAGAGAAGGAGAAACATGCTAAGAGGTGTGGACTCACTTTCCCTTCATTACCGTTCTTGGCACCCATAACATTGTGTCAGCCAGCACTTTGCCCTTTATTTCCTCCTCTCATTTTCACACTCCCTTCCCCCGCTCCTTTTTATTTTTATTTTTTCCCTCCCTCTCGGCGTCTTTTCAAACTCCTTCTCTGCCCCCGGCTCTCTGGCGTGCTCTAGAGCCACTCCAGGCCCCGCAGCGCCGCCGCCGCCGCCGCCATGTTCGGCTCTGTTTTACCACGGAGAGAGGAGGCCAGGCCGGAGTGCGGCGGTTGCAGAGAGGCTCTTGGCCTGCCCTCCTGAATGTCCGCTGGTGGAGCGACGGAGGCGGGAGGAGCCTTGTACAGGCACTCTAGAGCCGTGAAAGGACAGGAATGACAAAGGTGTGTGTGTGTGTGTGTGTGTGTGTGTGTGTGTGTGTGTGTGTGTGTGTGTGTGTGTGTGTGTGTGTGTGTGTGTGGTGTGTGTGTGTGTGTGTGTGTGTGTGTGTGTGTGTGTGGTGTGTTGTGTCTGGGCTTGTGATTAGAGGCTGAGCCAATAGATAAGAGTGTTCCTGTTTGTTTCAGGCTGGCTGAAGTTTTCCACGTAAAACAACAAACAAATAACTTGTTTCTCTCCCTAATCCAATCCCTTCGCTCTCCTATTCCTGTGTTACCGCTCTCCAAATGCATCGGCTTCCCTCTTGTGCAATTTCCGCAGTTTGTGTCTCTTGGTCTTTCGGCCTCCTCTTCTTTATCTTTGTGTTCACTCACTCTCTCCCCAGTCCGGGCCCTTTTAATCTGGCCTGCTAATCTGTCTGGGGAACTAAATCTGAAGGGGAGAGGGAGACGGAGCACAACCCCAACACAGCAGAGATTGAGGAGCAGACCAACGTTAATCGCTGCTTATGTTGCTACAGAGATCGCTCTTGTTGTTCGGACGTTTATTTCCCCCCCCCCCCCCCGCCGTAGCTGTTCCTGAACACGGCACAGTCCATTATTGGTGTTGGAAACAAGAAACGGCTTCTGTGGCGGTTACAAGCAGTAGATGGTTTTAGTGAGTTTGTTGTGTAATTGTACTGGTGACCGTTTAAAGGGATTATATGTATGTGACCTTTTAGGGTTTGTTACCACTGATAATGGCCTCGCCTTATTGACCGTCTGAGATAGTAAATCAGGGCAAGGGTGTTTCCTGCTCTCTCCCTAGTTGCGTCCGTGGCGTGCGTGCGTGCGTGCGTGCGTGCATGTGTGTGCATGTGCGTGCGTGCGTGCGCTGCTTCTACCATTTCCTTCTCATATCCTGAAAGCAGCCGACTCTCTGAACTTCCTGGTGACGGCCTTTTCCCGGGAAAAAACGTTGGCGTATCCTGTCTGCACAACAAACAATATGGTTCTCACACATAGGAGCACGCGATCCGTGAAGTCCGGGCTGCGTGGTTGCCCCTCAGCTGGTGATTGAATCCCCCAGGACGGTGCTGCTGCTGGCGCACGGGGACATAGGGATTTATAGGTTTCACCTCTCCGCCGCCAACGCTGAAACCCTTTAATAATGATGGATCGTGATTAGTAGCACTGTGCTGGATGGTAACACCCCTTCCCCCCTCCTACCTTCTCTTAACACCTTGACTTCTCCTATCTCTTAAAATACCTCACTCTCTTTCTCTCATCCTAATCTCTCTGGCTCCCTTCTCCTTCTTACTCAGAGATTTTTGGGTTGGCTTTTCAGTCTTATCAGCTGTGTTGTGTGTGTGTGTGTGTGTTGTGTGTTGTGTGAGTGTTTGTGTGTGTGTGTGTGTGTGTGTGTGTGTGTGTGTGTGTGTGTGTGTGTGTGTGTGTGTGTGTGTGTGTGTGTGTGTCTTCCTTATCCACGCACACCAGACTTCCTCCTCCTTTGCGGGCTGGCCGCTCCTCCTCCCACGGGGCGCGCTGTCCAATCATGTTCTGCCATAGTTCTTCAACCAAAACTGTTCAAACGCACACCAAAAAGAACACAAATTCACAAAGGTAGTGTCCAGAAGGGGGGGGGGGTGTGTGTGTGTGTGTGTGTGTGTGTGTGTGGTGTGTGTGTGTTGTGTGTGTGTGGGACATGATCCAGGCAGATTGTGCATTTAATTGTTGTTGTGTTTTGAAAATAAGAGACAATTGGCCTGCGTCGGGGTCAAATATTGTCTCTGAAAAAATGAGACAAGGTGTTGGTTGTGCCTGTGACATATAAACCTCATTTTGTGAGGGCTGTGTTGTTTCCAGCTTCTCCTGTCTTGTTGTCCTGTATGTTGAAAGACTGGCTCAATGAGTTTGGGAAAGTTTCCTTTCCGACTGCAAGGACGGTGCAATCTCTCGGCGGGGGGTCACCCATTCGTTTTATTCCTCCGTCACGATGCCTACGCTAGCCCCACAGGGCTAATGAAATAAAGCCATCGCCGCAACTGTGTATCTGTAAGCAAGAGCTCTAATCTATATGTGATAAGGTGGTCTCCGGCACGTTCCCCGCAGGGAGCGGCAGGTCGCTCGCCCCGGCCTGGTCGGGGTGAGCGAGCGCAGCTGCGCTGTGAAAGCAAATGAAAGTTTATCTTGTGAAAAATCAATCTAGCCCAAATCGATTTCCCCTGCGCGGTCATTTGCCCCGTGAGAAATGTGATGTCTGTGGTGACCTTTCGGTTTCTTTAGGTCTGATGGGCTGCGAATGTCTCCTTGGGGTCCGTGGGGTGTGTTAGGGTGGTGCCCTAGGGGAGGAGGGGGGGTGGGTGTGTGGTGTGATGGTGGTGGGGGGGGGGGGGGGTGGGTAAGGGGAGCACATCAAATCTCCTACGGAGAGGCGCATGCATTCACCGACTGCCATTCCGTGACTTTATTGCAATTATCCAATTATATTAAATGCCGGGTGGGTGCCTGCGTCGCAGATCCCAGCGCCGCGTCTCCGGGGCCGGCCTGGAGCGTCCTCCAGGGTGACCATTCAACGAGCGCCGCCGCAACAAAAAAAACAATGGGGCGGGGAGTGACAGGCTGCGGAGACGAGAAGAGATGAATGGCGATGAATTCGCATAGGAGCCTCCGATGAACCCGTGCTTGAATATAAATGTTTCCAGGAGAGAGCTGAAGAGTGGAGACCATATTTGTTTCTATGGCAACAGCCCCCCCCAACCTAGCCAAGCCGCTATTGTTCTGGCCTTTCCCTTTTCTTTTTTTTCTCTTCTCAAACAGTGGGTTAGGAAACCCACATATTTGGCATACCGGCAGGACGGGTTTTGATTGGAGGAGCAGGGCTACGGGGTGGTTGAGGGGGTGGTGGGCGAGCAGGCTTATTGAGTGATGAAGGATGAGCGGAGAAAGGGAGGCGTGGGCCTAGCGGTGATGTATTTAGGAGCGGGCCGAGGGGGAAGGCGTAGTGGAGGATGCAGCTGACGGGACACTAACCAGAGCAGGTTAACCCGACTCATTACGCCGCGGCCCGGACTTCCCGTTTAAGACACGGTGGTTGTTCTCTTGACTCGGCCTCTCGTTTTCACCGATAAGGCTGCGATGTCTCCGTCATCTCCAAGGTCTTTCAAATTACGCTCGGTTATCGCCTCACTTTACCGCCGCCCCCCCCCCCCTCTGCTCCTGTTGTCCCTATCACACATCAGAACCACACACGCGATAGTCAGGGCTGACCCTTTTCTATTATACAGTCAACACAGGGCTCTAGTGGGCTCCTATAAGCCAGGGGCAAGTAAAGAGAGTGAGTGAGAACACCCCACGTCCACCTCTGGAACAATAGGTGCAGGAGAGGTCTCTCTCTCTCTCTCTCTTCTCTGTCTTTTTGCTCTCCTCTCTCTCTGTCCTCTGTCTCTCTCTCTGTCTCTGTCTCTCTCTCTTCCCCCGCTC
>OLKM01000355.1:269673-288493 GCA_900291075.1 Melanogrammus aeglefinus | reverse complement strand
TAACTGTGTGTCTGGTGTGTGTGTGTGTGTGTGTGTGTGTGTGTGTGGTGTGGGTGTGTGTGTGTGTGTGTGTGTGCGTCTGGGCTGTGTGTGTGGTGGTGTGTGTGTGTTGTGTGTGTGTGTGTGTGCGCTGTTACCTGTCTGTCCTTGCTCCACTGGCACTCCTGCCTTTCGCTGGCCAGCGTCCCTCTCTTCAGGCAATCTTGCGGTCGCTGCATCTGTTAACTTCTTTTGTGACTAAACTCACTCAGAAAGCCACATGTCAAAACAGCCGCCGTTTAATTCGCTATTCATCTCTCACTCTGTCGTCTTACGTAGTCGTCTCACCTGTAGATGAAAGCATTCACATTTCACTTCAGGTTACTATTTTATGGTTATTTAAGTTTGTCCATCCATACCCCCCCCCCCCCCCGCCACACCACACAGATGCCCGCTCTTGAATTAAAACCCCAGGACTCTTGGAGTATATTTTACACATCTAACGGTTGTTAGATTCGATTTCTTGTTTCCTTTTGGGAATGTGGAAGCGGTATCTCCCCACTGCATTCCCAGGGGACTCCCAGGACTGGCATTTATCTACTCCACTTGGCCGTCTTTGTGCCGCTTCCTATACAAATTGGAGAATTCTGTTCATGGTGTGCCACAGAAAGCCAATGGTGGTGGGTGTGACCAATGGGGGGGGGGGGGGGAGGTCAGAGTTCATTATGTGATGAAGTGGCCCAACCTCTATCAGTCTGTCAGTCATTCTGTCACTCCGGTGGTCCCTGAAAGCCCGGTCCGTCAAACGCGCCCACCACCCGCATTCACCCACTGTCCAGACTTCTGCCTTTGGGATACACGGTTTCTTATTCTCCCGCCCCTCGCCCCCCCCCCCTGCCCCCCCGCCTCCCGACCCTCCCCTCCTTGTCGCCCAATCATCTTGCTTTCTATCTCAACTTTACAAGCAGTCCCTTCTTCTTCCGTCTTTATATCCTCACCTTCCAACCGGTGGCGTTTCCCAGGAATGGCGTGGGCGAGCAAGAGGGAGGGAGAAGAGGGAAGGAGGGAGGGAGGGAGGGAAGGAGGGGAGGGAGGGAGGGAGGGAGAAGGAATGAAAGAGAAGGAGAAACATGCTAAGAGGTGTGGACTCACTTTCCCTTCATTACCGTTCTTGGCACCCATAACATTGTGTCAGCCAGCACTTTGCCCTTTATTTCCTCCTCTCATTTTCACACTCCCTTCCCCCGCTCCTTTTTATTTTTATTTTTTCCCTCCCTCTCGGCGTCTTTTCAAACTCCTTCTCTGCCCCCGGCTCTCTGGCGTGCTCTAGAGCCACTCCAGGCCCCGCAGCCGCCGCCGCCGCCGCCATGTTCGGCTCTGTTTACCACGAGAGAGGAGGCCAGGCCGGAGTGCGGCGGTTGGCAGAGAGGCTCTTGGCCTGCCCTCCTGAATGTCCCGCTGGAGCGACGGAGGCGGGAGAGCCTGTACAGGCACTCTAGAGCCGTGAAAGGACAGGAATGACAAAGGTGTGTGTGTGTGTGTGTGTGTGTGTGTGTGTGTGTGTGTGTGTGTGTGTGTGTGTGTGTGTGTGTGTGTGTGTGTGTGTGTGTGTGTGTGTGTGTGTGTGTGTGTGTGTGTGTGTGTGTGTGTGTGTGTGTGTGTGTCTGGGCTTGTGATTAGAGGCTGAGCCAATAGATAAGAGTGTTCCTGTTTGTTTCAGGCTGGCTGAAGTTTTCCACGTAAAACAACAAACAAATAACTTGTTTCTCTCCCTAATCCAATCCCTTCGCTCTCCTATTCCTTGTACCGCTCTCCAATGCATCGGCTTCCTCTTGTGCAATTTCCGCAGTTTGTGTCTCTTGGTCTCTCGGCCGCCTCTTCTTTATCTTTGTGTTCACTCACTCTCTCCCCAGTCCGGGCCCTTTTAATCTGGCCTGCTAATCTGTCTGGGGAACTAAATCTGAAGGGGAGAGGGAGACGGAGCACAACCCCAACACAGCAGAGATTGAGGAGCAGACCAACGTTAATCGCTGCTTATGTTGCTACAGAGATCGCTCTTGTTGTTCGGACGTTTATGTCCCCCCCCCCCCCCCCCCCGCCCGTAGCTGTTCCTGAACACGGCAGCCATATTGGTGTTGGGAACAAGAAACGGCTCTGTGGCGGTTCAGGAGTAGATGGTTTTAGTGTGTGTGATTATTGTACTGGTGACCGTTTAAAGGACTTGTTGTTACCACTGAAAGGCCTCGCCTTATTGACCGTCTGAGATAGTAAATCAGGGCAAGGGTTTTCTGCCTCTCCCTAGTGCGTCCGTGCGTGCGTGCGTGCGTGCGTGCGTGCATGTGTGTGCATGTGCGTGCGTGCGTGCGCTGCTTCTACCATTTCCTTCTCATATCCTGAAAGCAGCCGACTCTCTGAACTTCCTGGTGACGGCCTTTTCCCGGGAAAAAACGTTGGCGTATCCTGTCTGCACAACAAACAATATGGTTCTCACACATAGGAGCACGCGATCCGTGAAGTCCGGGCTGCGTGGTTGCCCCTCAGCTGGTGATTGAATCCCCCAGGACGGTGCTGCTGCTGGCGCACGGGGACATAGGGATTTATAGGTTTCACCTCTCAGCCGCCAACGCTGAAACCCTTTAATAATGATGGATCGTGATTAGTAGCACTGTGCTGGATGGTAACACCCCTTCCCCCCTCCTACCTCTCTTAACACCTTGACTTCTCTATCTTAAAATACCTCACTCTCTTTCTCTCATCCTATCTCTCTGGCTCCCTTCTCCTCTTACTCAGAGATTTTTGGGTTGGCTTTCAGTCTTATCAGCTGTGTGTGTGTGTGTGTGTGTGTGTGTGTGTGTGTGTGTGTGTGTGTGTGTGTGTGTGTGTGTGTGTGTGTGTGTGTGTGTGTGTGTGTGTGTGTGTGTGTGTGTGTGTGTGTGTGTGTGTGTGTGTCTTCCTTATCCACGCACACCAGACTTCCTCCTCCTTTGCGGGCTGGCCGCTCCTCCTCCCACGGGCGCGCTGTCCAACAGTGTCTGCCATGTCTTCAACCAAACTGTTCAAACGCACACCAAAAAGAACACAATCACAAAGGGTAGTCCAGAAGGGGGGGGGGGGGGGGTGTGTGTGTGTGTGTGTGTGTGTGTGTGTGTGTGTGTGTGTGTGTGTGTGTGTGTGTGTGTGTGTGTGTGTGTGATCCAGACAGATGCATTTTAATTGTGTGTGTGTTTTTGAAAATAAGAGACAATTGGCCCGTCGGGGTCAAATATTGTCTCTGAAAATGAGACAAGGTGTTTGTTGTGCTGTGCAAATAAACCTCATTGTGCAGGCTGTGTTTTCCCAGCTTCTCCTGTTTGTTCCTGTTAGTTGAACGACTGGCTCCAATGAGTTGGTAAAGTTTCCTTTCACTGCAAGGACGGTGCATCTCTCGGGGGGTCACCCATTCGTTTTATTCCTCCGATGCCTACGCTAGCCCCACAGGGCTAATGAAATAAAGCCATCGCCGCAACTGTGTATCTGTAAGCAAGAGCTCTAATCTATATGTGATAAGGTGGTCTCCGGCACGTTCCCCGCAGGGAGCGGCAGGTCGCTCGCCCCGGCCTGGTCGGGGTGAGCGAGCAGAGCGCAGCTGCGCCTGTGAAAGCAAATGAAAGTTTATCTTGTGAAAAAATCAATCTAGCCCAAATCGATTTCCCCTGCGCGCGGTCCATTTGCCCCGTGGAGAAATGTGATGATGTCTGTGGTGACCCTTTCGGTTTTCTTTAGGTCTGATGGGCTGCGAATGTCTCCTTGGGGTCCGGGGGGTGGTTAGGTGTGGTGCCTAGGGGGAGGGGGGGGGGGGGGGTGGTTAGGGTGGTGGGTGGGGGGGGGGGGGGTGGAGGAAGGGGGAGCACATCATCAAATCTCCTACGGAGAGCGCATGCATTCACCGGACTGCCATCCGTGACTTTAATGCAATTATCCAATTATATTTAATGCCGGGTGGGTGCCTGCGTCGCAATCCCAGCGCCGCGTCTCCGGGGCCGGGCCTGGGGACGTCCTCCAGGGTGACCGATCACCGAGCGCCGCCGCACAATGGCGGGGAGTGACAGGCCTGCGGAGACGAGAAGAGATGGATGGCATAATTCGCATAGGAGCCTCCGATGAACCGCTTGAATATAATGTTTCCAGGGAGAGAGCTGAAAGAGTGGAGACCATATTTGTTTCTATGGCAACAGCCCCCCCCAACCTAGCCAAGCCGCTATTGTTCTGGCCTTTCCCTTTTCTTTTTTTTCTCTTCTCAAACAGTGGGTTAGGAAACCCACATATTTGGCATACCGGCAGGACGGGTTTTGATTGGAGGAGCAGGGCTACGGGGTGGTTGAGGGGGTGGTGGGCGAGCAGGCTTATTGAGTGATGAAGGATGAGCGGAGAAAGGGAGGCGTGGGCCTAGCGGTGATGTATTTAGGAGCGGGCCGAGGGGGAAGGCGTAGTGGAGGATGCAGCTGACGGGACACTAACCAGAGCAGGTTAACCCGACTCATTACGCCGCGGCCCGGACTTCCCGTTTAAGACACGGTGGTTGTTCTCTTGACTCGGCCTCTCGTTTTCACCGATAAGGCTGCGATGTCTCCGTCATCTCCAAGGTCTTTCAACGCTCGGTTTATGCCTTTCACTTTACCCCCCCCCCCCCCCCCCTCTGCTCCTGTGTCCTATCACACACAGGAACACACACGCGGATAGTCCAGGCACCCTTCATACAGTCAACACAGGGCTCTAGTTGGGCTCCTAAAGCCCAGGGCCAAGTAAAGAGAGAGTAAACACCCCACCTCCACCTCTGGAACAATAGGTGCAGGAGAGGTCTCTCTCTCTCTCTCTCTCTCTCTCTCTCTCTCTCTCTCTCTCTCTCTCTCTCTCTCTCTGTCTCTCTCTCTCTCTCTCTCTCTCTCTCTGTCTCTGTCTCTGTCTCTGTCTCTGTCTCTGTCTCTGTCTCTGTCTCTCTCTTCCCCCCCCTGCTCTTCAGCCCTAGTCCTTGTCCCTGGGCCTCGGCCTGGACTCTAAGCTCCCTGTATTAGCCAGGGTCTGGTGCTGATGAATGGACCAGGGCTGAGCCTCTGCTCCACACAGTAATCCAGACTCGGACCGGCCGATTAGCTGGCATTCCAGTTCACTCAGCCATGCCCGAGAGCCCAGGCCCCCACCCTGCTCCTCACAGGCCACTTTATAATCATATTAATAGGGTTACCCTAACCCTAACCCAAGCGTTTAACATACAAATTAATAAAATGGGAATATATTAACACATCTGGGGGTTGGCATTACAGTTCGTCTATTTTCATTCCTGGAGAGCGTAGAGATGAGTATGGTGTCTCTGGCCGTTCTACAGGATCAGTACAGTTTGCGTAGCCTGTCTTGTATAATTTGCTCAAGCTGGGATCGCGATCGATTTTTTCCGGTCGATTCTCCTGCCACACGGATTGATTTGTGTTCGATCTCAAAAGCACCCGAGAGCACAGCCTTCGGCCGCTTACTGACTGGTGTCTGTCATGTGAGACGGACACAGCGCATCCGGTGCTGACTCGGCAACCGTCCGAGCCTGTTGTTGTATCTTTGATCCAGGGCGGCGGCCATCTTTTCGCTCGCCCTACAGGTTCACAGCATTCCACATCCACTGGGGAGAGAGAGTGTGTGTGTGTGTGTGTGTGTGTGTGTGTGTGTGTGTGTGTGTGTGTGTGTGTGTGTGTGTGTGTGTGTGTGTGTGTGTGTGTGTGTGTGTGTGTGTGTGTGTGTGTGTGTGTGTGTGTTGGGGGGGAGGTAAGAGACGAAAGCAAAACGTTGGCTACAGAGATTAAAGAAGAGAGATTAGGCTGCTGGCCTCAGAAGGTCGTCAATAAATCAGGAATTCACTTTCAGAGGAGCAGGAAGAAGAGCGTCTAGGAATACACACACACGCACACACAGAAGAGTTGATATTCCTCTACAGGTCCGCTACCCCTCTCATTCATTATCACCATTCATTATCTTCCTCATCGGCCAAGAAACACTGCCCAGATTCATCGCACCACATAACCACACGCACATATGCTAAAGCATAACTATGTGCATATGTTCTTTGTGAACTTAAGGGAGACACACACACACACACACACACACACACACACAACACACACAACACACACACACACACACACACACACACACACACACACACACACACACACACACACACACACACACACACACACACACACAGTCTGTGCTTGATATCTGCCATAGTTTAGCAAATCAGCCCTAAAGCAGAGAATGCAGAGCCCCGCCCCATTAGTTATTTCTGCTCAACATCAGAAGAGTCTCCATCGGGAGACCATCAGGCGAGTTAGCTGTTTGTTGAATCGCTGCTTATCAAAATAATTAAGGGAAACCAATGAATTGATTCAAATTGTGTTTCATTGGCTGCCTTTAGCTGCTGTTTGTAGTGTTTAGTTTGTTTTCTCAGTTTTAGATCATTTACAAAGAGCAAGCGATATGGTACGTATGTTCAACTCGCAGCATAACTCTGCATAACTCTGTTCTGGAAAAATAGTTTCACAGACAAAATGATTTATGGTTAAAATCATAAAAGTTCAGCAGAGTTATTTTACAATGAAAGGAATCTGGAGCTCCAGCCCCAGATTCCCTCCTTACACAAACACCGGAGCACAAACACCCCTGGAACCATCTGGAATACACTGGGAATAAGTCCCCTTTCAGAGAGCAGGATAAAAAACTAAAAGGTGGGCGCCTGGGGTTGACGCCTAGCAAAGATAACCCGAGAGGCTGTTCCAGAGTTAATGAGAGGTGCGAACGCCTAACTTAGTCAGCCGAACCTTTTCACGCCCAGGCCGTCTCGCCTTTTGTGAAGTGTGCACGTCTGCTTCTAATCAGCTAATTAAATTGATGATGTGACTCGACGCCACGCGGTTAGAGAAGGCTAAACAAAAGAGTCATCAAGATAATGAAAAGGTATTTAGCTTTAATAATGTGAGGCTAGCCAATATTCCCCCCTCACACACACACACACACTCTCCCCCCTCTCCGGCAATGAGTATTCAACCACTCGGATGGTGAATTGTGAATAGAGCCACTGTATGAAAACGGAGGGCTTTTTCTTTTTCTTTTTATAAGGCAACTGTCGCGAGTGAACAACACTTCCACGCGGGGGGAAGAAACTTCAAAAGCCATTCCCAGCTCCCGCCCTCTGACCCCCCCTCCCCTCCCACCGATCACCCCATCACCCCATCGCTTAGCCCCAGAAGGGGCTGGGCCCCGGGTCTGAGCAGCATAATTAGCCCCCCCCCCCCCGGGTGACTTTAATGCCCCTTTTTGTGTTTTAATTGCAGCCCTCCAAAGCTCTCTTTTGATGAGCACATTGGGACCATACCATGAGCAGTTTAGGAGTTTATAATCTCGGGGCGGGGTGAGGGGGGAGGGGAGGTGTTAGCTAAAGAGCACGTTTTGTTTGTGTGCACTTTCCGCTGTTTGTCAAGCGCATGGTGACTGTGTCGGGGCGCGGGTCAATAAAGAGCGTTTTGTCCGATATTGTTCCGTCGATATGGAATGGTGATGCGGGTGGTGTTCAGGGGGTGGGTCTCCGCCGTGGTCGGCTGTCCGGTGAATGAAGCAGGAACACCAGGCTACTGATAAGACCGAAGCCGCTTGGATCTTTGCTGAACAGTCATTAGATGTTCCATAAGCCCACTGCATGTTGGAGTCGGTTTTTATAATCAACTGCTAGCGCTGGAAGTTTGATGGGCAGAGCTACAAAAGAGCTGGAGAACAGAGCGGCTCTTGTTGGCCCTGGCTGGCCGCCGCTGCCCTTGTAAACGCTGGCTGCTGCTGCCAGCTAATCTGGTCATCAGTATTGGGGGAGTGCATTGGAGCGCAAGGAGGGGGAACAGAGAGGTGTGTGTGTGTGTGTGTGTGTGTGTGTGTGTGTGTGTGTGTGTGTGTTGTGTGTGTGTGTGTGTGTGGTGTGTGTGTGTGTGTGTGTGGTGTGTGTGTGTGTGTGTGTGTGTGTGTGTGTGTGTGTGTGTGTGTGTGTGTGTGTGTGTGTGTGTGTGTGTGTGGTTGGTCACGGTGAATGGAGGAGGGGGTTTGAAAAGGAGCAAAAGTCGGGGCCCCAAAACTATGGAGCCATGCCGTCTGTCTTTGTACCAGGGGTCCCCCGGCAACAAACAACAACACCAGCTAATGAGAGGAGGAGGAGGAGGAGGTGGTGGTGGGGGTGGAGGAGGGGGCACTTTGATCCTAAGTCACACATATGGACCTTGTCACCGGGAAACAAGCGCTCTATTTGGACAGGAAATCTTCTCCAATGTCACCGGTTTGCATTTAGATGACTCATGTTTCTTTATGAGTTATCATAAAATAAATGATCTGGATATTTCAACGGCAGGGGGAGCGGAGGAGGGGGGGGGGTTAGTTTTAAACGTGGCCTCCAACCTCGGAAGCGAGAGTGGATTTAATGTGAAGCTTTTATTGGCTGATGTTTCAGTAGCAGCTTCAGGGCTGGTGACAGCAGTAGCAGATCTGGCCGTGGTAAAGCGCTCTCATTATTCTGCTGGCCCGCCTGCACTCAGCCTCCAGTCGCTGGCTCGCTGGGAGAAGCTGAACCACGGCTCGGATTCATTGCAAAAGCAACAGAATCCTATATTCTCCACACATTCTATGCAAGTGTTGTGTAAATATAGAAGTTCAGTGAGCTGGACCCACACTGCAGGAACCCCCTGGTGTGGAACAGCACGAGATGATGGCAAAGTGTGTGTGTGTGTGTGTGTGTGTGTGTGTGTGTGTGTGTGTGTGTGTGTGTGTGTGTGTGTGTGTGTGAGAGACCCCCGTGTGTGTGTGTGTGTGTGTGTGTGTGTGTGTGTGTGTGTGTGTGTGTGTGTGTGTGTGTGTGTGAGAGACCCCCTCTTTGGCCGGTGACAGAGTAGATCGAATGACTTGGAAGTGTGTGTTGCTAGCCCTCTAGGCTGGTGATGGATGACCACCGCTGAGAAGAGAGAAACAGCCATGAACACACACACACACACACACACACACACACACACACACACACACACACACACACACACACACACACACACACACACACACACACACACACACACACACACACACACACACACACACACACACATTCCCTTCATTCACCCCCAAGGACTTTCTCTGTCATGAGTGGGAGGCGGGGTCCCGGGGGGGGGGGAGGTGAAACATGGCTACCTTTTGGTGATAATCCCCCCGGGGATGAACACTTATCTGTGTGAGAATACCGCTGGGCTGAAAGGTGGAGAATGTAATCGCCATCACACTCAAAAAACGTTGACGCTCGGATAGATTTCAACAAATGCCTGTGATATACAGTTAAGTGACGTGATCGACTACATTGCACCAGTTAAAGATCAGCAGCACTCTTTATCGAATGCCTCTTTGTGCCTGGTTTGAACATCGATCAATTGGACTTTTTGGTTTTGGTTATCTTGACCAAGCATTTTGAGCAGGCCTCAAGATGGAGGGCGACAAAATGGAGGCAAAACAGACAAGATACTGTGCAGCATTCGGAATGGCATCCATAAAATAGGGAGGAGCTCGGTAGGAGGAGTGGACGGAGTGATGGACGCCTGGGCAGACAGCCAGACTGTCTCCGTCCTCCCGCTCGCTTCCTCCCTTCTCTCGCCCTCGGTCCCTCCTCCGTCTATTTGTAATGAGAGGGCGTGTGGTGGGAAAGGCCTACAGGCAGTCACCAAACGTGTGTGTGTGTGTGTGTGTGTGTGTGTGTGTGTGTGTGTGTGTGTGTTGTGTGTGTGTGTGTGTGTGTGTGTGTGTGTGTGTGTGTGTGTGTGTGTGTGTGTGTGTGTGTGTGTGTGTGTGTGTGTGTGTGTGTGTGTGTGTGTGTGTGTCCATCTCTCCCTCTCGCTCTTAATGAAAGGGTTAAAAACATATGCAACTGGCCCTCGCTATTTACATCCCGGTCCCTAATTTAAGTAAGCTGAATGTGTGTGTATTTCTGGGAGTGTTCGTCATTATGCATTTCTGTGACACTGTGTGTGTGTGTGTGTGTGCATCCACAAGGGTGATTCTGGGGCCCGGCAGATGTCGATACTCATCTGCTGCCTTGGCAGACGTAACGGAGTGTCGACGGTTCTCCGTAAACAGCGGCCGGCCTCAATGGGTCCGGGACACAGCGATCAATAAGCTCCCAGAGTCAACTCTCAGCCCAGCCGGCTCACTCAATAGACCCCCGCTCGTCCGTATTCAGACGAGCACGTCCCCCACCCCTCATGTACCTCGTTCTTCACCTCACCTTGTTTCTGTTTATTCTCCGAATCCTATCCACGACACGCAGACGGCCCCCCCTTCCACCCCACCCCCAACCTCTTCCTCTCTTCCTCCTTCCCTCCGTCGATTCGCCCCTGGCCGTCTCCTATGTGTCTCCGACTCTTGATTTCCCCAGATGGCTGCTGGTATATGCCGCCTAGTCGATACGCAATCACCCAATTTTGCCTGAATCCCGGTAATTAACCCAAAAAAAAGCAACCTTTTGGCTAACCCTCCTTCCCTCTCTCTCTCTCTCCTCCCGTCAGGTTTGAGTCGAACAAATACGCGGTGAAGGTGAAGCTCAATGACTACCTGGACATCGTGTGTCCCCACTACCCGCTGGGCGAGGTGGCGTCGCAGGACGCCGAGCGCTACGTCCTCTACATGGTGGAGAAGGAGGACTACGACGCCTGCAAGCCCCAGTCCTACGACCAGATGCGCTGGGAGTGCAGCCACCCGTTTGCGCCCCACGCCCCAGAAAAGTTCTCGGAGAAGTTCCAGCGGTTCACGCCCTTCACCCTTGGCAAGGAGTTCCGCCAGGGCGAGAGCTACTATTATATCTGTGAGTCGTGTCTCGTTGCTATGTTTTTTGTTTTGTCTGGTCGTCGCTCCGTCCCAGAGGCGAGATTGCTTTTCCCCCCCCCGAGAGGAGCTGGTGGGAAGCTTTAGCGCTAGTCGTGCGAGTCGCGCTGCATTCAGCCCGTCGCTGGGTTTCTCAGAGATCCTGGTTCCCTTCTGCGTGTCTCGCTAACCAATGAGTGCACGCTCCTTTGGCAGACAAATAAAGACCAGCCCTTTTTTATTTTTTCCTTGTTTATTTTTGTTTTTTTCAAAGCTTTACGTTGCCATTAACAGGGTGTCGGCCCGGTCTGCTAGCTTCGTACCACTTTGTGTTCCTACTAAACTGCTAGTGCTAGAACAAGCAGCGCTGTGTCCCTGACCAATAGCTGTAATTAGACCAAACGCCACCAATGCTACACTCCCCGCCCCGTTTCCCCAGATGGCTCCCTGGGCTCTGGCTCGTGGCCGTCTGTCTCAGAGCGTCTATGCGTGGCACGGTGCACACACTCTCTCGGATTAAGGCTCCAGGAGGGCATAAGTGCATTAGCCGGCCTGTAATTAACGCCCGGCTTCTTTCCTTCTTCCCCCACCAACAGCTAAACCGTTGCACCACCATGGGCAGGAGTGCCTCCGGCTTAGGGTGGATGTGATCGCTGTCGACGGTAAGTTTCACCTCCGCCCCCCCCCCGCTCCCCTAGTGGCTGGGAGTGGAATCACACACACCCAGTCAGCTCACCTCCTAATACCCTCGCCCCTGGGCTGTTCCCCGCGAGGTTGAGTAACGGTTGGTTCTGTTGGCGTCCCAGGCTCTCAGGAGGCGCGGGTGGCGAAGGGAGGTGGTGGCACCCCCGGGGCAGCCGGGACAGCCGGAGCCGAGGCGGGAGGCGGTGTTCACAACCCGTCCAACAGACTGCCTTTAGGTACGCTGGCCGAGCCACGGCGCTCTCTCATTATCCCGTCTTTTAAACCATTCCGGTTCAGCCAAGTGTGTCGTAAAATGTCGAAGGCGGTCGTCTTTTTCGTTTGGTTCGCTGTTTTGTTAGTATTTCGAGTTTTTCCCTCATTCAAGCGTTGTAAAAGCGTTGTGACGCATTGCCATAAATATTTACCATCGCAGGCCGCCTTTCAACCTGAATAACGTTTGCTCTTGTTCACCTCCGCCCTTCTAGCGGACGACCCCGTGGTGATCCTGCCAGACGTCCAGAAGAGCAAGCGCACCATCTCCGGGGCTGCTTCCCCATCCCTCTCCACCCTGTTGCTGCTGGGGCCGGTGTCGTTACTGCTGCTGCTGCTGCAGCACTGAGAGTGAATGTGGACAAACTATAATTCATAGATAGACTTTTTCGGGGACTACAATGAAGTCAGTCTGTGGGAATGAAACCGCAGACTCAAAAGAAGAAAGACCTTGGAGCACTGAGGTTCCCCAGTGCTGGCCACGGGGAGGGAGAGAAAGATAGAGAGGGTGAGAGAGAGAGGGAGAGGGTGAGAGAGAGGAGAGAGAGAGAGGAGAGAGGGGAGAGAGAGGGTGAGAGAGGGTGAGAGAGAGAGAGAGAGGGGAGAGGGTGAGAGAGAGAGAGAGGGTGAGGGTGAGAGAGAGAGAGAGGGTGAGGGTGAGAGAGAGAGGGTGAGGGTGAGAGAGAGAGGGTGAGAGAGAGAGAGGGAGAGAGAGAGAGAGAGAGGGGGGGGGGGGTATGGATTGACTCACGGGCACTTAAGTGTAAGGGGAAAACTCCATGTAAAGGAATCAAAGAGTGGGAGGAAGCATTTGGGCCTAATTTCATCTTTCAAAAGATGACCGTGTTTATTACCCACCTTGAAAACCTTTTCGTGCCCTCTTCCTAGCAAAACCAAAACAGACAGCGTTAGTACGCCGCTTGGACAAACGACGTACACTCACTGGAAGAGGAAGCTTAACTGGATGAAGTACAATCATGGATGGTGGGACGGAGAAAAAAGTATTTGTACGATGTAGATAAAAGGCGAATGAAAACGGTTGGGCCAAAGATCAGCCATCGCTTCATTGTGTGCTCTATTCCACCCTTGAGTATCGTGTACTTTTGTATCGTGAACGTAACAGTTTTGCGTGGCATTGTTGTCGCACCTGGCTATTTCCTTTTTTATATGTAGCATCGACAAAAGCAGGGGCTGTTTCGTTGTTCCTTTTATTTGTTAATTTTTTCAATGACTGCCACTCCAGAGCACACTCGACCACGTGCTTGTACACTGTAGCACCACACTGCACAGTACGGACAACCCAACGCACCCACAATGCACGGCGACATAGTACACTTGAGGGGAGAGAGACATGGAATTTATCGATGCTAAGTGTACATTCTGTGAAATTTATTTATGCCATTTTGCAGCTGAAAGGCTTTACTGTACGCGCAGTATGCTGGAACAAAGAAAATGTTTACTGTGGGGAAATGAGGACAACTTATTCTTCCCTTTTTTGTTGTGGTTAGTCGCTTGCGTGAAAGGGAGACTGTATTTTTGGTGAAAGTGTGAGAATGGAGACGAGGGAGATCTTGTCAGGGCTTTACAGACCTAGAAAAACAAGCTGTTAATCTGCCAAAAGCTAACACTGATGCTACGTGAAGGAGAGGCTGGCCTTCTCCCTTTTGTTGTATCCCCCCATCACAGAGAAAATGACCAACATTTATACACAGAAAGCAAACGATACAAAACGAGAATAGCAGTGTCACCATGGTGATGTTTTTTTGTTAACAAATTAAATCCATCTGCACACGAACAACAAAGCAAAGGACACCCTGAGGTAAACCACACCAATCCAAAGATAACGTTTTTGCCGGAAATTTGGTTGGAATTTTTTACATTTGGATAATGCAAGTTTGGGATAGAAAGAGGTTACACTCTGCCCCCTATAATCAGTGTGTTACAAAAGAGACACGGGATCAAACCTAGAGTGGCCAAGAGCATTTCCGCTAACAGTGTAAGACTACCATTGAAGTCATGTTTTTTTTTTTTACCATATTTTGTACATTGTGTAAAGTAAGAAAAAGTGTATGATATGTATATAGAGAAGATTCTATTAAAAAATAACCTGTTTGATATGCTCAATGTGAAAGTTTCATGTGAAATTAAATATTTTTTGGAAAACCCAAAACGACTTCTCCCTGATTTAATTTCTTTGTGTCAACAAATGACTTTATAGTTCATCTAATTCAGTTCCTGGTTCAGACTAAGGTGCCAACCGTCGAAAAATCATACCACAGCTCCACGAGATGAACCGCTTTTTGAAGCCACATTTAGCTTCGGCTGGAAGCATCTTCAAACCGCCTCAATCGCACAGAGATAATGGCTCGCACAGTAAAGTGACAGTGGGGTCAAATGAAGAGATCCACAAAGACAGAGGCATGATCCAGGCAGAGAAAGAGGCCTGTCTTCCTCAGTAAGAAAGAAGAAAGGAAAGTCTATTTTCATCATTAAACAGTTGCCTTGAAACTTGGCAGGGGGATTAAATGCACAGGTGTGATCCCATCATGGTCTTTATCTCCTGTTTTTTTTTATGGCGACGATGAGCCTCCAAACCATAACTCTTCATTTTCCCTCTCTTTCCTCCAATCGGTTCCCATGCTTCTGTGCTCCTCTGAAGTGTCACCACGGACTCCATTGTTAGTGTCTCTCTGTTTCTTCGGACTCGCCCTGCCCAGCGGAGCCCCAATGTGGCAGCCATGACAGTAAAAACAGCTGTGGCAACAAAGGGGGCTACTGCTGCTGCAAGGTTCCCCTGTGTTCCTCAAAGGAGGGGCCATAAATTAGGGGCCCCTGCAGCAGTCAGACAGACCCTCTTAAAGCCCCCCCCCCTCCCTTAACAGAACCCAGCTCAATAACAGCTTGTAGTCCGTATTGAATAGAGACGGTCTGCTTTATTTACTCTCTCACTTTCGGAGTAAACACCAGCATCATTGATGAGCGAGTGCAAAAGCTTAGGAGCAGTTGTAAATGTCTTAAGCTTTGCCGAGAGGATGTCGATGGCAAACACACAGCAGCATGGAGAACCACACTCCAGAGGGGCCTGTGTGTTTAACTACCGGCATTGACGAAAAGACACGTTTACTATTTAATGGGCTGTGTTTTTTTATATCTCTTGGATGAATAGTTGGAGTGACTCAGCCTGGATGAAATGGTGTGGATCGTTCTCTCTCAGTTTCACAACGCAACACAGCAATCAGCCAAGATAAAGCGATATTAACGAGGAACCACTTCCATACACCTCTAGTAAACACAGCCATTTGTAAATATAGGGAGACTCAACAACACATCCACCCCAAGACAAACCCCTCCTAAAGGGCCAATCAAACACAGTGATTATACATAATCACACCAATAGGATTAAACTCACTCAAGTGTGTGGTGAAACGGCCCTGGCAAGAGAGATGCAATGTGGATTTCAGATAACTGGTTGGGGGGGGGGGGATAGAGATGGCTTCATGGGCCCGGCCAGCTGGCCCTATCGCAGTGTGTCATTGGACGCAGTTGCCTGTATCTCAGTAACCACGGGGCACCGAGTCCTGACCTAGCTAGCCGGGGCCTGCCAGCTACCTCTCTGTCGAGCCACTGAGGAGCAGATATGATCCGCTACAGGCTGGGCGAGAGGTTATCATCACAGAGTTATTTGTGGCTTTAATCGCCCTCCGTCCTGCCGTAAAAACAAAACGGGGGCAGGACCGCGTCCCATAAGTAGCTGTTTGCGAGGCCGGGTGAGAACAATATAGGGCTGACCTACGGGTGACTTTTTAATCTGGTGCACTCTGTCTGTATAGGCTGCAGAAAGGCACGGCATGCTCAGAGCAAAGCTGAGTGGACATCAATTTAGCTGAGTGTCGTGTGTAAGTGTGTTGTTGTGTGTTATGTGTTGTGTGCAATGTGTAGTCTTTAGGGTTTAACGGGTTGTGTATAGTGTATGTCTAGAGTGTAGAGTGTTGTGTGTTGAACTTTGTGAACTTTGTGTGTACTGTATAGTGTACTTTGTACCGTGTGGAGGGTTGTGTGCAGCTTGTAGTGTGTGGTGTGTGGTGTGTTGTGTGTTGAATGTTGGGTGTAGTTTGTAGTGTGTGGAGTTTTGTGTGTAGTGTGTCGTTTGCAGTGTGTAGCGAGTAGTGTTCAGTCTGTGTCGTTTGCAGTGTGTAGTGTGTGGAGGCATGTGTGTAGCGTGTAGTGTGGGGAGTGTTGTGTGTATGTGTAGTGTGTCGTTTGTAGTGTGTTGAGTGTTTGGCAAGTGCCTTCATTCTCATGGTGGCTCCAGTCCCACGACAGCAGGGATTTTGTTTGGCGTTAGACACACACACTCACACAGACACACATACACACAGACACATACTCAGACACACACACACACACACACATGCATGCATACACACACACACACAAACACACACACACGAACACGCACACACACACACACACACACACACACACACACACACACACACACACACACACACACACACACACACACACACACACACACACACACACACACACACACACACACACACACACACACACACACACACACACACACACACAACACACACACACACACACACACACACACACACACACACACACACACACACACACACACACACACACACACACACACACACACACACACACACACACACACACACACACACACACAGTGACCAGGGGTCATACGGTTGATGAGAAGGTAGGCACCCTGGGCACTGACAATACTAATATGAATATGGAGCCGGCTCTGCACCAATCACATTGCGGTGCGATTGCCCTCCCCTTCCATCCCCCCTTTGGTCGAGGGTGGAGGTATGGCCCCCGCCTTCCGCCCTGTCTCACTCCTTTTCTAGGGTCATCTGTCTTGTTTTCCTGCAAGTCACTGTTTCTTACGTCATTAGGGGTACAAAATAGGTCCAGCCAACCCCATAGAGTTTGTATTATTTTTTTTATTGTTTTGTTAAAATATTATTTATTTTATTACCTAGCCAATCAGAAACTCTCTCGGTATCAGCCCCACCCTCCAACTGTCATCACAGTCAATCACACGCACCTGCAAGGTCTGTCTACAACAAACACTACAACGCCCCCAGCACATGCTGAAAGAACTATAGAAGCTATTGAATAGGTATGTAATTAATTTCAAATATTTTAAACGAAAATATAAAAACAATGCTAGAAACATTTTTGTAACAAAATATGATTATGTGGTATCATTATTAATGTTAAACCAGCAATGAGAATAAAGTGATTTGTTTTGTGGAGCAGTTTAATACTTCTGTTTGATTATTCAAAGCTGCCAACGGTTTGTTTGTACAGATTTGGTCTTTTTATTTTAGCTGCCTTGATCTCGGCCTCATTCAGGGAAATTTAAAAAATAGTCTTAGCTATTTTGTGCTGTTAGGGATTTGTTCCATGGAAGGCAAAGGATACTACTCATGTATATTCATACATGTATAAATAAAGTAGCAAGCGTCTCTCTCCCTGGCTCATTGGTAAATATTAGGTTGTTCATCCAATATAACCAGTTCAACATAATGGTAATAGTACTTTTGCATTTGATTGTGGTGTGCATCTCTGAATAAACTACTTCCCATATCTGGTGTACTTGGCCCACAATAGGATTACAGGCATTAATCGATAATTGTATAGCCTTTCCTATTTCTATGTTGATTCTGCTGATATGTTTGCATCAACATTATTTTATTGGCTGTACAAAATTGTTTTTGCTTTGCAAGATCGTAAGATGCAAGATGTGTTTTCTTGAGGTTGTTATGACCGGTGAAAACCTGTTAATTATTGGCTCATGTAGTCGATAAATTCCCAATATGTCTTCTTCTTCTGTATTCCTGTTGAGGTGGTCAAAGTAGCGTGACATGAACGAGGTGTTTTTTGAGTGTGACTGCGTTGCTGCTGGAAGACAGCATGACAGCTTGATGGCAAGCTACACAATCCTTGGGTTTTTTCTTCCAACACCAGCAAGAGTTGAGCCAAAGGGCACCAAAATAGTTTGCTTTGAATGAACTCTAAAGAGAACAACATTCATTTGAAGGGTCCAATATTTTTTGCGGGCTTTCTATCGTATTGTATCCTTTTAGTATTCGTAATAGTTTTTAAATAATGTTGCTTGTTAGTATAATCATGTACTCGTAGACAGACTTCTGCGGATCTATATCTTCTATTTATCTTAAATTCTTTTTGGTAGAAGATTTCTCCTGCCTATCCATCTCTGTAGCTGTGAGGTTTTGCAATGAAATATGTGGGTGGGTAAAACCTCTTTGTGGAGACAAATGATAACCTATCATTTTAGTCTTGGTTCCTTTCCGAAGTGAACGTTTGCTCCTCCAATGGGGTGTCTCAAACCTAAATTTCTCTCTTTCTTGGTCTCTGCCTCTCTGCCTCTCTGCCTCTCTGTGACTCATTTTGTCTTGTTTGTCCTCGTGTGTCAGGCAGCCATATTCTGTTGTTCCATAACTTCTCTCCTTGACATCTACCTGCATTGCAAAAGTCGGAACGACCAAGAACGAATAGGCTTTGGTAAATGTTTTATTTAAAACCACCGTTCTTCAACCGTTTGTCGGACTGGACAATGTAGTACAGAGGGCCTAATTAATTCAGACATTTATATTATTCATCCATGTACTGAATGATTCATGCATACAAAGATTTTAAATGTAGAAACAATGGAACATTAAGTTAGCACCAGAGATTGGATTTCTAAGATCTGTGTGTCTTGAGTTTTCCGAGAGAAGATGTATGGCTAGCGTACTTTCAGTAGAAGGTCAGCTGCAAAGTCAAGACGGTGGATATTTCTGAATGATTCTGACTCCTCTTCACTGACTGCTGTTTCATGTCAGCGTTGATGTTCGCTCCTCTCCTACACAGTGACATGCCTGCAAAGGACGTTTTGTATTGAGCTTCTGTGTGGATGTTACAGGCTACGTTTTTTTTT
>OLKM01000355.1:195527-265527 GCA_900291075.1 Melanogrammus aeglefinus | reverse complement strand
ATTGTTTAGTGGTCTGCAAGAGCGAAATGTCAATGTTTTCTCTTCCAATGTTTCAAAAGTATATATTTTTTTATTCAGAACTTTAATCCCTTTTTCCTCAAGTCCTCTCTGGCTTCTATTATCTGCGCCTGTAGTTCCTTTGCTGCGTCGTCACAGTCGTTGAAGGTGGCCACTCTGTATCCCACTGTGGCCAGAGAATAGCAGCCGAACGTGACCAGCAGGTACAGGGGCATGGGCCAGGCGACCTCCCGGTAGGTCCGAGGGATGCTCATCTTCAGGATGTCGAACGTGACAAATGCCCAGGCTGCGCCTACTACTGAGACGCCGAACACCCACTCCAAAAGCTTTGTCATGATGTTGGATATTTCTCGAAGGACGACGGGGAGTGGGATTAAGCCTGGAGGGTGGAGTGTGAGAGATAGATGGTTCATTCAGACCACAGCCACAGCAAACACTTCAAAGTGAATAACTGTTCGACATCATGAATTGGGCCGTTTAGTTCACCAAAGATACTTCACGGAGTTAATTTGTTCGAAATACAATAGTTATTTTAAGATCGTTAGAACAATACGAGTACAAACAGATTACTTGCAGATCAACAGACTTACTAACAGTTCATAATTTATCGAAGAATCGGATAATTTAGTTAGCATACATTTGGCTAAAAACAGCCAGATCCGAGCTTGCAATACAAACGGGTAACTATCCTGATCAGCGTCGCTTTTAAAGCGTACGGTAACGGATAACACCACAGTGCAAAATAACATAGTATTATAGTATCATAAAGACTAGAAGCTGCTTTACCTTCTTTAGAAAGCCAGCTCAGCTTTGCGCACAAATATGACGTCCGTCCAATGCGGCTTTGTGGGAAATGGGAATTGTAGTTTATTTAGCATTTCAGTATTGCGTTTGTGTGTGCGTGTGTTGTGTCTGTGCGCGTGTGTCTGTCAGTCTTTCTTTCTCCAGATTTGCCTTTTTTACTTTGTTACTCATGGGAATTATTTATTTAGCATTTCAGTATTGCGTTTGTGTGTGCGTGTGTGTGTGTCTGTGCGCGTGTGTCTGTCAGTCTTTCTTTCTCCAGATTTGCCTTTTTTACTTTGTTACTTCCATATGGACAATTATTTATTTACTCGTATTCTTGGAAAAGTAACATACAGGAATAAGTTATTCCTGTAAAACGGAGGAGGGGTTATTTTGGAACCCCGCACCCAAATAACCCCTCCTCTCTTTGCAGTGCGTTAACGCATAATTAACCCCAACTTTTCCATTAAGTAAGGATAACCATTTAGAAAATTGTGTTGCTTTTACAGCTAGCTAATGACTATCTTCTATAAATGTCCATATAATGCTTGGAATGCTACAGTTGCTACAAGTATATTTGGGGAAATTGAGATCAATTATCAGTAGGTCTCTAAGGGTCACATCTATTAACTCTGTGGAGTGAACTTGGAAGTGACTATCAGTTAGCTAAGAGAGCAAACCATTACAGTTAGAAGGGAGACATAAACACTGCACACTTAGCCGGTCCCTGGGAGCCATTCAAGTGTAGTGAAATCATTAACATTCTTTTGGAGAAAGAAATTTGAGAGTTATTCCTGGTATATTGCGAATGATATATTTACCTATACTGGTGTCAAGAGTGTTAATGATGTGTGTGCATTTCAAAGTGTTGACTCTTAAATCCTTGTGTTGAGTGTGCATAGGCATAGTGTGCATATATATGTATATATGTATGTATATATATATATATATATATATATATATATATATATGTATATATATATGTATGTATATATATATGTATGTATGTGTATATATATATATGTATGTTGTATATATATATGTATGTATGTGTATATATGTATGTATGTGTATATATATATGTATGTGTATATATATATATATGTGTGTGTGTGTGTGTGTTTGTGTGTGTGTGGTGTGTGTGTGTGTGTGTGTGTGTGTGTGTGTTGTATATATATATATATATATATATATATATATATATATATATATATATGTGTGTAATATATATATGTCTAATCCATTGAAACGGAGCACATGTCTTAAAAAAAATCCACAATAACCTCATATCTAGAATGGCTTGATAATATTTAGAACAATTCTATGTGCGTTACCCTAGGCGTGTAAGAATTTCAGTGACTATACCACATACAACTTTGACAATAAAACATGCTGACTTGACCATAATGTACAGTATACTAAAACCATAAATGTGTCAGCCTAGACGTGTTTCATCTAATTAGCATACAGGTGTGAATGCGCGCCTGGATTTGAGGTGGGTCGTTATGCCATCGTCATGTGGTACAGCTGTGTGTGTGTGTGTGTGTGTGCGGTGTAGAGCCTTGATGCGTCAACCTGAAGGAACCCTGTGAGTGTGTGCGTGTATATGGGAGGTTCAGTGGGAACAGGCGAGCTGGTGTTTCTCAGCCTCCTCTGGCTCCGTGTTCCGTCCCAGAGCTCAGGAAACGTGCACTCCAGCTGTGAACCTGGCAGACTCAACACAGCAGTCTGCAACGGGCGAGCAGCCTTGGAACACAGAGGGGGAGAGAGCGAGGGAGAGCAGGGGAGAGAGAGCCATTCAAAACAAAGTGAGCTATTGCGTGCTAAAGGAAAAGGTTGACACGATGCACAAGGCAGACGTTAGCCAACTAAAGAAAAAAGGACATGTGGAGGGGGGATAACATATAGCTGCTGACCAGGACAGGGCGATCGTGTACGATTGCAATGCGAATTGGCAGCTGTTGAATCATGACAGGCGGGGAGAGGGAATAAAATAAAATAAAGAGTGAAAGGTTAGGACACACTGAACGTGTGTCTGAAACGTGTGTCTGAAACGTGTGTCTGAAACGACCGAGGAGGACAAGGGGCGGCAGACAGGGCAGCAGACGCTTTGGTGGGACGGGGGAACCGGAGGGATTGAGCAGGTGCAGCCCCCGAGAAACCTCGAACCCTGGTGGCGTATTAGGCCCCCAGCTGTGGCTTGTTCAGACTTTATGTTCACCCCCCAATACCCCCACCCAAGACCTCTGTGGGGGGGGGGGAGAAAGATTCGACAGTTCCTCTTAGGCGGCTTGTCCAGGCCCTCCCAACACCTCTGTCTGCATGGCTTTGTGTGAAAGACAGACAGAGGGAGAGAGATTTGACAGCTACTCTCAGGTTCCCACGGCAAAGATGGAGTGAGTAGCGTAGCGCAGCTGGCCGGAGAACATGGCACAGACTGGATGGAGGCAGACGGAGAGATGGAGCAGGCAAAGAGGAAGACAGGGAGGAGCTGGCTTGACGAGACAGGGAAAAAGAGTGATAGGAGAGAGACTCCCCTCTCTGTGGCTTCAGACAGGGAGGGGATAGGAGGAGATGGAGATAACACTGGAAGGCGTGGTGACGGAAGAGGAGTGTGTGTTGGCTCTATCTCTCTGGCTATGTCAACATTTGCATGAGTGTAGTGTCCTGATAAGATGTATTATTTTTATTATGAATATGATCAAACTAGAGATAACATTTGGCCAGAGAGAGAGAGAGAGAGAGAGAGAGAGAGAGAGAGAGAGAGAGAGAGAGAGAGAGAGAGAGAGAGAGAGAGAGAGGAGAGAGAGGGAGGAGGAGAGAGAGAGAGGAGAGAGAGAGAGAGAGAGAGAGAGAGAGAGAGGAGAGAGAGAGAGAGAGAGGAGAGAGAGAGGAGAGAGAGAGAGAGAGAGAGAGAGAGAGAGAGAGAGAGAGAGAGAGAGAGAGAGAGAGAGAGAGAGAGAGAGAGAGAGAGAGAGAGAGAGAGAGAGAGAGACGCACGCTGTTTAGGATAACAATAGAGCTTGTGCTCAAAAACAGGAACCCTCTGTTTCCTGGGCTGGAGACATTAAAGTGTGAGAGTTTGTATGAGGGTTTGCTTTCACGCGTGCCTCTGCCCTCCCGTTGGCTGGTCCCAATGTCTGCTTGTGTGTGTGTCCATGTTTTGATGTTTGTGTTGCCTGTCCCGCCACCACCGCGTCACCACCATGCATAGTTTCCCCCCAAGTGCGGGCCAAGGGGGGGCCTCCCCCACCCGACGGCGGAGGCGATGATGCACTAAACACCACGCATCATAAGCGCCTGGTCCCCATTGTCAGGTCTTAGCAGAGGGCATATTACTCCAGACAGCAGCGGGGCTCTGGAAGGGTTCCCAGATTGTTAAAAATAAAGGGGGGTGGGGGGTCTTCATATACATACACCGCCAACAACATGTTGGGAGAACGACAAGACCTGGTGTTAATATCTTGTGTGTGTATGTTGAGCAGGCGGGGGGCGCTCACAGTTGCTGAGTTACGGGGTGTGTACTACTTATAGAAAATAGTCTTGGGGTGGGGTGGGGGGTGGGGGGGGGGAGGTTCAACGAAGGGCCAAGTGTGACCGCTTGAGACCTTGTGAGGAGACCACTTGTCCTGCCCTCTTCACTGCCCCCCTTCCCCAACCCCCGCCGACAAGAGACACACACCTGTTTCAGATGTCACAGCCCAGCTGTGTGTAGAGGGGGCACGATGACACTGGGGGGGGAACGGGTCTCTTTCATCCTCGATTTTTATCTCTTCCCCCTCCCCTCTCCCCTCTCCCCTCTCCCCTCCAACCCCCCCTAACCCCGCTCAACTCGGTTGTCTCACACCCCCCCCCCCCCCCGTTTCTCTCTGCTGTCGTCCGGGATCTCATCATGTGGCCTGGCGCTGTTCGCCGTGGTAACCCTTTTGTTGTTTGCTGACCTTTATCGAACGTCGTCACCGATTAACTTCATGGGTGTATAATTCCCGCCGCCCCCCCCCCCCCCCCCCCCGTAGCTGAACTGGCTGTACACTCGTGCATTCTTCTGGTCAGTGAATGTTAGCCCGTCATTGAGGAACAAGCCCCCGACGTACAGCACACGAGCTGATGACTACAACCCCCCCCCCCCCCCGCCGTCTCCTATCAGCCCACTCCGCAGGGCTGTGTGCTGGAACACAGTGTCCTTCAGTATCCCCATTATTGATAGTGGGGGTAATTGGCATATGCTTACTAACTCCCTGCCTCACCCACCACAGGCTATTTCAAATTGGACTGCACCGTCTCCTCTTGGCCTCTCGTGTGTGTGTGTGTGTGTGTGTGTGTGTGTGTGTGTGTGTGTGTGTGTGTGTGTGTGTGTGTGTGTGTGTGTGTGTGTGTGTGTGTGTGTGTGTGTGTGTGGTGTGTGTGGTGTGTGTGTGTGTGTGTGTGTTGTGTGTGTGTGTGTGTGGTGTGGGGGGGGGTACGGTACGGTACGTGGCCCCCATAAGTCTGATGATGTGGAACTGCGTGGTCCGGTGTCGTTAAAAAAGCAACACAACAAGACAATTACGCCGAGCTCATCTGCATTTAACATGAAATCCCGGAGCGCCGCAGAGCACTGTCCATTAGTCTGGTGGTAGTCGTGGCACTGTTTGTGCCGCTACTCTGTTTTCAATTAATTCCCTTTGGGGAGCTCGCTACCGCTAGCATGTTGTGGTGTATCAGCATCAGCTGCTGCGTTCAAACGTAACCCGATTAGCCACCATGGAGGATCAGGCGTGTAACGCGCGTTGTAGCCACTGTAGCAGAAGAGGTCTCTGGTCTGTCCGCCTTCCGCGTCGATATGTCGAACGTGAAGATCACACGGCCTATTGATCCGATTTTATTGACGAATTGGGGGCTGTGCTTTTGGAGCGACTAAGGCCCTCATTAGAGAGACATTGATGGCTGATACATGGCTACATGGTGGAAATGATCTCATGAAAAGGCATGAGTCGGGCCGACCGATATTGACCGCATGCCGGATGTCTGCGAAGTTGTTCATTATGTGGACAATATCCGATCTGGGTCAGGCTAATTAGGTCTCGCATCTAGGACTGATATATGAAGGCCCTACACATCCAAGGCTGTTTACAGTTCCATCATGTCTGTCTGGACCTGGTATACATTAGTAAATGACTGGTTGCATATCCGAAACACAAATATTTTCTGTGTTTTTATCCGATCCTAATTAGTCAAGTTTGGAACCATAACAAATCATTTGAAGGCACACACTGCATCAGACATTATACTGGTTACAAATACATAAAACATTGAATCGGATGCCTTACGTTATCTGATACATTCGGTCTGGCCGTACATTACAATGCCCAGCTTAGTGCCGTAAAATATGACATTTACAGACTGAATTACTTCAGTCGTGGATCAAAAGGGTAATTCCGTGAAAACCTTTTATTGGAAAAAGTTGACGATTCCGAGATTAAGGCTGTGTAGCGACCGATAGGTAATGATATGCTGAGCGACGGTCAGAACGTCAGACACAGACAGACAGATAGACAGGCAGAGAGACAGACATGCACAGAAGGTAAACAGACAGAAATACAGGGGCTTCAAGACATACAGACAGTAATACAGAAAGGCATCGAGACACGCAGACAGGCAGACAGAGACACAGCCAGGGGTCCTTTCCTATTGACGTGGGGTTTGACGTCACCAGTCCGTCTGGTTTTGTCGAGCACTCAGGCTCTGGACACTGGCCATATTGTCCTAGCGCCCACGCCCACGCCCCCTCTCCCCATCTCACCCTCTTCCCTCTTCAACCTCTTCTGACCTCGACCACTTCACCCCTGCCCCTCCCCCCGGCACCTGCCGACATTTAACCCCCCCACTCGGTCAACATTTGAAAGGTAAGAGGTGATGAGGGGGGGGGGGGGGGGGTGGGGGGGGGGGTTGGTCAGAGGGGAGGGGTCAAGTAGCGACAAAGTTACAGAGGAGTCTCTAGCAGGCGTCCCGGGACTTCAGAGAGGGGAGGGAGAGCTGGTGGGAATAGTTCTCACTTCTCCTTTTCCCATACCACCGACAGAATCAGCCTGGGGGTCCCGTTTTCACCATCTCCCCATACACACCCGCATCATCCCCCCTTCATCAGTGTTTTTTCTTCTCCTTCCTCGCCTCTCTCTCTCTCTCTCTCTCTCTCTCTCTCTCTCTCTCTCTCTCTCTCTCTCTCTCTCTCTCTCTCTCTCTCTCTCTCTCTCTCTCTCTCTCTCTCTCTCTCTCTCTCTCTCTCTCTCTCTCTCTCTCTCTCTGGGCCTTTGCGTGTTTTTCTTCCCGTCTTCCTCCCCCATGTGTGAGCATTCATCCCGGGCCCCTGCGTACGCGCGGGGCCCTGATGTGTGGCGGCGATGTGTGCACAGCTTGGCCCCCCACACGGACGGCCGACCGACCAGCAAGCATGTGTGGTTTACCGTTCCCCCCGAATGACGTCTGAAACCCCCCTACCCTGGCTTTTACCTTTCAAGGATCAAGAAGTTTTACAGCGCAGGTTAGAGGGGGGGGGGGGGCGCATTTAACGCAGCACATTTAACCAAGGTGGAAATCCACTCTGAATGTGCGCCGGATTCTCAGGGCCGGTCTCACTCCCTGACAGACTTACAGCCCAGATATCAACAACTATCAGTCGTTAAACACACCGCCCGGCGCTGGAGAGGACGCTGTTTTTTGGGCCCCAGCTTGTGAGACGACGGTTACGCACCTGTTTCCGTGCGCCGCGGGCTTCGTTTAGCGCGACGTCGCTCCACACTCGCTGGGATTTATACAGAACCATAACAGCCTCGGTGTGAGGAGTTACAAGCCGCCGTGTCAGGACGGAGGGGTGTGTCTGAAGCTACAGCCACGTCGAAGTTACACCCTCGGGTCAGAGTTTCGTTCGGAAAGTTTGATAAAAGACGGTTTGAGGAGATGAGCCGGCTAAGCTACACTCTCACACACCCTCTCCCTGGACGCTTTTTAATAGGCCTGTAAAAACCACTGGTCTGGTTTTTCAGTTCAGGTTACATCACAAAGGTTGTGGAGGATCACCATGGTACAACGCTTTTCCACATTTCCTGTTTAATAGACAGGTAATCTTTGAGCCATATTAAAAGCCTTGCACCGTCCGCAACGCCCTTACTTCCATTTTATCTGAGTGGATGAAATGCATTTTTCATTGTAATCATCCTCATCTTCTACATTACCCCGACCCCGACCCCCATAAATCAAACGACACTCTTGTCTTCAGGCATCCTCACTTTATTTCGTGATATGATATGCTTCATGCCACCCCCCCCCCCCTCCCCGCCCCACCCCTGAGAAAAAAAGGCTCATGCGTGATTAGGCCTGCACAAAGCAATACACAAATCTAATACAAAAACAGAACCGGCCGCCATGCGAGTGTAAATGCTAAAGTGAATTACCTCTGAGCCGCTGGGCTGGCCCCCGCGGTGCGCTGGGTTACAGTGTTTCACCATATGTGCTCCGGCTAGCATTGACTGTCACCCCTCATTTACCAAAGCTAAGGGAGACGGCTGCACCACTGCCTTCAAATCCTCTTAGCTCACATTTAGTTGATTTCCCCCCCCCTCTCTCTTCTCTGCTTTTGATCCATCCATGTTTAAATGTGATAACGGCGGGGGGAATATGTATTATTAAAGCAGGAGTGTGACGTAGCCGGGGTGAAGGGGGCCGTGGCCATCACTGGAAATATAACATTGGGCCCGGCCGTTCTAGATTATAAATTGAAGAAAATGCATTAGAAGGAGTTGTGTGTGTGTGTGTGTGTGTGTGTGTGTGTGTGTGTGTGTGTGTGTGTGTGTGTGTGTGTGTGTGTGTGTGTGTGTGTGTGTGTGTGTGTGTGTGTGTGTGTGTGTGTGTGTGTGGGGGGGGTGGTGTGGGTGTGTGTGCGTAATACAGAATTAATATGGTGTGCCACGGGGAGGGTATCCGTGAAGGGATTAATCCTGTTCCGTTGGAATATGATTGTGTCGTCGTGTGAATGCGTCTCCAGTCCGTGGGTGGTGCTTGATCAAACCCTCAACTCAAGCCCTTGTCCAACACAACACATTTCAGCAACCCCGTACCCATTAATCGTCTGTTCATTTCCACCCACACCCACCCAACTGCAAATCATTCCAGCTGTAGTGCTCCATCACAAGATGGGCTGTAAATGTTTGGACTCCATGGATCTGTATTAAGCCGGTCTCCCATAAACAACGTGTTGAAGTTCAGGCTATAGACAGACCACTGGTGGGACACAGCAAACAAATGCTGCCTGTTTTAAACGTGTGGTGAAGCTGATGGTATTTAAAGACTTTTGGGGTTGCAGGATTCCAGCAGACTATGGTGCAACGACCACCATCCATGAGTGCTCCAGATGACACACACACACACACACACACACACACACACACACACACACACACACACACACACACACACACACACACACACACGCACACACGCACACACGTGCACATATATGTGACACAGAGCAGATTGTGCCGTTTCTTCTTATGAATGTTTAAATAATAACATCACACACACACACACACACACACACACACACACACACACACACACACACACACACACACACACACACACACACACACACACACACACACACACACCAACACACCACCCCTGACCCTGTTTTCCCCATACTTTGTCTCTCATCTTGGGCAACACTACTATGATGATGGCAAAGATTATGGATCTGTATAAATCCCAGCAGGTCAGGAAGAATGCCCATGCTGTGCTCTTAATGCGCTGAGGGGAGGATTATGAGGACCCCTGCATGTGCTGTTGTGGCTGCGTACATACAGGCGGACCACACCAATCTGTTACAGATTTGGACCAAGAGGGGTAGAAAAGGGGTTCAGTATGACTGTGTATGTGTTTCTGTGTGTGTGTTTCTGTGTATGATTTAGAGCCCCATAGTATTCTCAACTATGGTGCTCTAAATCAGGCATCATCCAAGATGGAGGGCCCTGTGCATTTCTTTTAAAGTACCTTGGCTTACGTTGAGACGGTTTCTGAATGAATTCTTTCTTTCCCTTTCCCCTCCTTGGAAGAGTTGCCAAGCAGCACCCAGAGGTTCGGTTGAACGTGGGTCCAATTAAACACACGTGTGGATTTTCATATCGAAGCTCGTAAAAAGTAATCCTGAGCATTTGACATTACATCTACATAAGGAATGCTAAGACTCCACACGTGTAAGGTGTTAATATCTGTATCAGAAGCAGATGGTCTTTATCACACTTGGAGTTTATTCCCACTTGTAGGTGTATTCTGTGTTGAGGTCCCTCGACTGTATTACCAAATAAAACATGTTTTATTCATGGCTGGGCCATTCAACGAATGTGGATGTGGTGGGACCGTTTTAGGAACTATTGTAAATAACAGGAATGCTGTTCAAGCGATTGGACCACAAGCCGGCTTCGCATGGGCTTGTCAGGTTGTGGTTTATGCTGGACGATTCTTATCGTCACGTTTCGGTTATTATGAGAACGACATTTCAAAAGACAATCTGTTGGTGTCTTTTACATGCTCCAATGCCGCAACTATTTTTTGTTTAGGAATCTAATCCAAAACACAACTGTGCAGTTCACAACCCAGTGAGCTCCACATATGCAAGCTGTATGCCATTGCATAGTGTCGAAACTGTGTCGGGTTTAAGCAAATCCTTACCGCACTCTTGTGGCTTAGGTGGGTACTTCTCCTTGCATGGAAATATAAATGCAATCCCCTTGTTAGATTAAACATAATCAACAATCCAAATAAAAACAACAAATATTCTTTTGAAATTAAAAATCATTCTGAGTTCTTTTATTTAATTTATTTTGTTTTGCAAACATTCTGCCAGCAGGTGATATAATCAAATTTGCTAATCATTTCTTAGAAGCTCTGCTCATTTTACAATCAAGCCATGTTAAAACTAATCAAAAGTGTCCTCCGATAATTCAGAAAAACCTTTGAGTGAAAACATCCACCAGAGAATCAAAGTCTGTGTTACCATTGGACAAAACACACATAAGTGCGTATAGACTTTAAGTGCACACATCAACTCAAAACACACAAACTTGCACACAACTCATACTCACACATACGCGACAATTTATGTATTTGGAAATGCAACATAGAAATGCGTAAACAGAGCCATTAGCTAGCAACCAGTGATTAGCGATGTAGCAAGAGGTATAATTAGAATGGTCTAATTACATATATAACCGTCTAATTACAGTATTGCCTCATTGCTCCTTTCTACCTCTAATCTACTATGCTAGTCAATCACAAAAGCGTTTCACAGCCCAGAAAAAAATAAGTTAAATAAATAAATAAATACATGGAAATAACAAAGAACAGTCAGACCTTTTGACTTTGGTTAGGAGTGTAGAACATCAAAATAACATTCCAGGGGACAGCTTTAGGCTGAAATAATGATGCTTAAGAGAAACAACGGTGTCTTAAAGTGTTATGTGGACAAAATTACAGTTAGTGGGACGAGAGGTGAAGAAAATAAGATTGTTTTTTTTGCTTTATCTACATATATGCATTATTTACTATAAATGTATACAATATCGCATAGCTATAAGTGCAAGCGTCAAATTCGTAACTGATACAGAGGCGAGTATATAATGTGCCAGCCACTACCCAAGCAATAAGGTCCTGCAAAAAATGTAAGAATGTAAGAAACGTAATTACATTTGCATATTTGTCACTATAGAAAGGTTCTCATATACAAATGAAATACAAAATCAAAATCGCTGAGATGTCTACCTTTTTTTGTTTGTTTGTTTCTTCGCTCTAGCTGAGTAAATACTCCACAAATATTAATTTTTTTAAAGGGGCCAATACGGCCGCATCATAACCGTCGTCAGTTACTATTCAGATTGGTGCCTCGCGGTTGTATGGTGACCCGTCGGACGGGCGTCGGGTCCGCGTTGCGATTGGCCACCAGCTCCTGCAGTTGCAGCGCTCCTCCACCAATGAAACAGAAGGCGGGACACACGGGGCCGGAGCAGTCCACGTGACCCTCCCACAGAGGCCGCAGGGAGTGGGCGTCGTAGAAGGTGACCCGACCTTTCTCAAAGTCGAGGCACACGCCTAGCCGGGGGGGCAGGGGGTAGGTGACGCCCGCCGGCGCCGAGGGGCTGGGGCCGTTGGCCACGGGCTCCCGGGCACTGTTGCTATGGTGACTGTGGTGGTGGCCGCTGTTCTGGGGGAGGTAGATCTTGCCCATGCCCATGGTGAGGAAGCAGAAGGGAGGGGCCGAGTCCAGCGCGTCCTCTGCTCCGCTGTCATGGCCGCTGTCGGGGTCGTAGCTGCAGGGGGCCAGAGACAAGAAGGGACACCTCTACAATCATCTCCTGCTCGTCGCTTTTCCAACCGTGTCTGACGGCGAGCGCTTTATAAAGGGGGGGGCTTACCGAGGACTGGCCATGTCCTGGGGGAGGTGGAACCACTCCTGTAGCTTGGACTCCAGTCCGACCCCCACCTGTTCAACAGTCACATCAGTGGTTAAACAACAGCGCTTCAAATAGTCGATAAAATGGATACCATGGTGTTAGGCCTTGCCTTGACCAGGTAGGACCCTGGCTCCACGGAGCACGCCCAGTAGTGCCGGCCCTGTGTGATGGCCACGTCCCCCACCAGCAGGTCGGAGGTCAGGTGACAGGACGTGAGGGCCAGGTCGGCAGCCTGCAGGAGGGAGAGTCCGGGAACGCTGCGGGCACAGCGCTGCTCCTTGCTGACGACAAGCCGGTCGGCATGGAGACCCCAGCGGGAGTCCAGGTAGAAGTTCAGCACTGAAGCGGAGGAGGAGGCGGGGTAAGGGAAGGGAAGGGAGGAAGGGGGAACACAAAAAGGGCGATCAAGGAGAGAAGGATAGCAGAAGGACGGTTCGGGGGGGAGGGCATTCATAAAAAGGATACTCAATAGATCAATGGAGGCTTGGAGTGATCGGGGAAACAGAAGGATAAAGGCTGACCAACGGGGAGCGAGGGGGGAGGGCGCTAAACATGAAAACATTGGGGTGAAAGTAAGGGAGAGGGACGAAGAGGGGGGGAGAGACAGAACGCTGACATGCATCTTCTCCCCTGACGGCGGAGAGGAGGGGGAGATAGGGAACCTTGGCGTAATCGGCCTCTGTGTCGCCCGGTGAGGAGAAGAAACACAGACATCCGTCTTTAAAGAAGCAGGAGGACCACACCGTCATACCGGGAGCGGGTACAGGGCGTTAACCAAAAGGACCAGGAATGAACCCAAACAACAAACAGAGAGGGCCATCCCAGGGGAGACACAAGGTACACCGGCAGGACTACAGCTCAGGGACGGACAGCAACAACAACCCTGGATCTGGAATGGGGATCCATGTTGTGGTCCAAGGTGGAGGTCTTAACAAGTCGGTCAGAAACCTTGCCAGCAGGGAGCAGTTCGAATGGTTTAAAAGGATAACAAAGGAAAACAAGAAAGGATGGATGCACTGCACTGCTTACGTTCAGAAGAAGGCATGTTGGTTGGCAGCAAGAAGGTGGAGGAGTGTGTGGGGTGACGGCTGTGATGGAGGAAGGACCAGATGAAACCAGATGGTGTGAGGAAGAGAGGGGGACGGAGGTCGATGAATGTTGAGGATGAGAGATGGGGGTGGGTCAGGAGAGAGGGAGAGAGGGAGAGAGAGAGAGAGAGAGAAGGGGGGGGAGAGAGAGAGGGAGAGAGAAAGGGAGGGGGGGAGAGAGGGGGAGGGGAGAGAGATGGATTGATTGATGGAGAGAAGAAAAAGATGAGAATGGGCAGATGGAAAAAAAAAAGGAATGAATTATTAAGCAGCACTGATCTAGTGCTTCCTGGTGAACTGTTCAAAAACTTGAATTAGCAGAAATGATTTCACTATATATCGGGGAGTGATTGTTAATGATTGTTAAATTGACCTGGTAAATCCAATTAAATTTCAAAAGTAAGATAATGAAATTAAATCTAATCTAATCTATATTTATATATTTCTCTTTGTGGGCACTTGTGTTATCCCCTGCTTAACCAACAAAGTACCTAACCCTAAACCGTGACCCCAAAGCCGTGAACTCGGCGACCATCCCCCGCCCCAACATCTCACCTCCATCTAACGTACACGTTAGCATCTTGGCTCGGCGTCCCACTCTCATTGCACAGCGTGACAACGTGCTCTCCCGCCCACCTTCACAACAACAACAATACCAACAACAACAACAACCACCACTCCACGGCGTTGGTCCCCACCTGGCGCGGGCGGGGTGTGCAGGTACACCTCCTCGCTGTACTCGCCGTAGCCTGCCTTGTTGCAGCCGCGCACGCGCAGCACGTACACGCTGTCCATCTCCAGCCGATCCACCACCGCGCTGGCGCTGCCCACCTCGTCCTGCCGCTGCCAGCCCCAGCGCGCCGCCGCCAGCCCGCCGCGGAAGCCGCCCCGGGAGCCGCCCCCTGGCACCACCCCCCGGCGGCGGTACTCCACCGAGTAGTGCCAGGCAGGGGTGGACTCCTGGGGCAGCCGCCAGCACAGGAAGAGCTGGTCGTAGGCCAGGGTGCGCTGGGTGTCGATGACAGGGGCCAGAGGAGCTGTGTGTGTGTGTGAGGGGGGGGGGGGGGGGGGTTACTGCAGGTGCCTTTGGTGGAAATTGGTGGAGAATTTTTAGGCAGATTTGAAGTTGTGAAATCATTTCTATATCCTGTAACAGTATGTGAATAGATCTACTAAATCATCAAAGTCAAATATTGAAGGCGTTACAGCTACGCCCCTTATTTGTTGGGGGGGGGGGGGAAATGGATCAAACCGGTGCAGTCATGCAGTCTACTTTGAGCCTCTTCCTCTTCCTCACCTTGTATGAAGTGCAGCTCGGTGAGGAGTTTCAGTTCTTTGGAGACGTCCAACTGGAAGTGTCTGAAGGACGGGTCGGCGGCCAGCTGGAAGCACTGGAGGTTCTCGATGGCTTTGCTCAATCTGGTGCAGAGGGTAGAGGGAGACGGGGGAGAGAGCCCTTAGAAACCAGGAGAAGAGACGTGAGCTTGGTGGAGGTAGAGCGTGCTTACTTCGACCAAGGCGGATAAATGGGTGTGAGACGTGTTGGGGAGCGAAGATTAAAGTCAGTTGAGTTTTTTTTTTATTCTGTGTGCTTCTGAGCTAGGCTTTTTTTATGGTTACATTGCAATAAAGACAATGCAGTAGCTTTTGTGCTAATCGTTCTTCAAAAGCGCCATCTTGTGGCCATTCAACTAATGACACTGCTCCATAGAAAGTTACAGACAAACAGGGAAAGTAACAGGTGACAATATAATACAGTATAATTAAGTGTTTTTCACATGAGCACGACTCATCCTTCCAGTCCCTTATTGTACACCAATTAATGCTTTTGTGGAGTTATGAAAGTTATGAAATACATAACAGTGGTTTGGGTAACCAGTGGTTTGAAAGACGATCTGTCCTTTCATGTACGGAAACAGCCTGGAAGAGAGAATAAGAATAATAAAACTTACATTTATATGCTGCCTATTTTCTTCCCTGTAATATATCATTTTCCCAATGCAGCCATCACTTATGCTCCAAAACAAACTGGTAAGCTACAGCCCCATGCTTCTACAACCTGCTAGACAGTCGCCATCAAAAGTGAATTTGATCTGTGAAAGCAAAAGAGGGAGGAAGATCAAATTCCACACAAAAGTGATAGCTGCAAGTAAAACTGAACGCAATGCAAGCTTTTAAACCCTGTGTTAAACTAGAACACCACTTGTACATTGGTTTGCAGTAGACACCGCCCTCTATAGGTTAAACGCTGCTACTGGAAGCATAAACTTACCAACTGTTCACTGAATCATCTGCTGACTAAAGGGAAACCAAACCCTAAAACAATTTATTTTAGATAAAAATGTCTTGAGTAGTGGGCAACAGTTTTAAAAACATGTAATTATAGACTCAAATTGCCCTCTATGGAATAACTTGATGCTATTGCACAGGTTCTATGTTATTGGCTATTTCTGGTCCCCAGGTTACACCAATCATACAACTACAACTGCCTACACTCTCCTAAATGTGATTATTGGGAGTGGCTTGTGATCGAAAAAAGAAATCGAACGGCAATACTGCCTCGCCCCTTCGTCTTGTGTGTGTGTGTGTGTGTGTGTGTGTGTGTGTGTGTGTGTGTGTGTGTGTGTGTGTGTGTGTGTGTGTGTGTGTGTGTGTGTGTGTGTGTGTGTGTGTGTGTGTGTGTGTGTGGTGTGTGTGTGTGTGTGTGTGTGTGTGTGTGTATGCGTGAGTGGGGCAGTAGAGAGGGAAGGGGTACGTAGGGGGTGGGGCCTGACCTGTTGTGAGTTTGCCGAGCGGCCTGCACGAAGCTGGGCGGGTCTGTCTCCTTCAGCATCTCTTGGGTGAAGGCCATGAGGCCGGCGTGCTCCATCAAGCTCCGCCTCTCCGTCACCTGGCCCGCCAGCGCCTCCCCCCGCCGTTGCCGCGCCCCCTCCAGCGACGCTGTCAGGGAGGAGTGGCGCTCAGCCAGCGACGCCGTCAGGTCCCGGATGCTCTGGGCCAACTGCTCCCTGGCGGACACGCTGTTCACCTGGGGGGGGGGGGGGGGAAGAGAGAGAGAGGGAGAGAGGGAGAGGGAGGGAGAGGGGGAGAGAGACAGAGAAAGTTAAAGCGAAAGGCGTGTGTTGCTTAGGCAGGATCCTCAGCTGTAAAGTGCTGCGGGAAACCCTTGTGTTGCAATATTGTTGCCAAAAATAAAATAAAATAAAATAATACGATGATAATGGATGTTGATGGCCACGTTACAATTCTCCACAAACTTTCCCGTTCCCGTCAAGATATTTTTGAATGGAGTCAATAGCTTCGGTAGAAAAGCTTAATAGTGCAGGTTAAAATAAGAAAACCATTGTAAACCATGCAGCATTAGCAACAGCGGCCATCAATCAACCATACATAGGAATAATACAACATACAGAAATGTTATATAAATGTGTGCAAACCTCTGTCTGAGTGATGGCACTCTCTAGCTGGGTTATCTGAGTAAGAACTGTCTCCTGATTGGACAGAATATAGTTCATCTCCTTGGTGATCTTCTCCTGTAAAAATAAACACAGACACACAACAGACACACCATGGGGTTAAGAGACTTAGCAGAGTAACAGTTAAACGGTAACAACGTAGGAAACTTCAAAGCCCACTGCACTTTCAAGTGTAGGGGTCTCATTTATAACCGTTGCGTACGCACAAAACGGGGCTGAAAGTGGCGTATGTGACTTTCCACGCCAAGGTTATGATCTATAAAAAACTAACTTGATGGGAGAATGTGCGAAGCCCTAAGCAATCTCTGACCCATGCATACGCATGGTTTGGAGGAAAAGGAGAATTGGCGACACAGACGGTGAGCTGGTGAACTGAAGTCAGACAGAAGAAATGTAGAGTGAGAAGAACAATTACGTTTTATCATCGCCCTTCATAAGTTTAATTTCAACCCGTATCATGCGTTAAATCTATGTAATCAGAATATTTTAAGTCAACTGCGTTATTTCTCAGTTATAACTCCAGAAACACTTCCTTAGAATCTAATTCAAAATTCTAAAATTCTCTATATTTAATCCCGTCACTCCATACTGTCCACTGACGGCGCGACTGCATGGAATAAAGCATCCGTCCAACATGTGTCAATAACATCATATTTTTATGTGACACTGTAAATCAAATGTCAATTAAATCCCAAGTGTGGAAAACCACATACTCCTCCTCACAATCGTTATATTATTGTCCGTTCCTCTTGATGCTTTTCATGACAAATCAGGCATTAAAATGGGGTTATGTTCAAGAACATTTTGACGTGGGTGATTACAAACTGATTATCCAAGGTGTTCTCGGTCAGTCTTATTACCGTAACCCTATAAAGACAGCGGTGAGCCCCGTGTGTAATGCTGCACCATGGCACTGCTGGCCCCGCTGGAGGACAAATGGCAGGATTCGGAGGGAGAGGGTCTTCAGGGACCATAACGATTTATTGGTACATAAAGATATGTATCCCTTTATGTCAGACCACTTATCTTTTAATTCTGGGACTGTGCGCTCCGTGCCACTGACAGAGTTCACTGCTGCAGCAACATGTTGCCACTCCACTCTGCTTTTTGTTGTTAGTGATCCCAATCCCGTGACCGCCGAACAAAACTACTTTCCGGGCCTCCACCTCACCCACACGTGTCTCCACTTCAACCTCCGTGACATTTCGCTTTTTTGCTTTTCTCAGTCCTTCTGCCATTGTTTCTGACAAGACATAATACTTTCATCTGAGTCTGTTTTATATGCAGATCGCATTCATGAGGTCGTTTGCGTTGACCATATATGGTTAAAAAGGGGCGTGTACAGGGCGGAACGTTGAAGCTGATTCAGCTGCGCACACTTGTAGGCACTCTGTGATTTATAAAGCAAAGATTGCTTAGAGGTGTGCGTATGCAGGGTTTTATAAGTCTGAATGTTTTTGCCGCGAGCAAAACTTGGCCTTTGGGCGTACGTACACTTTTAGTAATGATCCCACGCACAGTTTTATAAATGAGACCCCAGCTCTTTTCAGGCTGCAATTGAAAATAAGAATTTTGTTCTTAATTTGCTTGCCTGGGTAAATAAGGGTTAACAATAAAGCCAGAGTACTATTTCTGAGTCAGACCAGTGTGAACTTCCACATTGGTCCGAAAACTCACGACTTGGGCTGAGGCGGTTGGATAAAGATGGCGTCATCTAACGATTTCTCAGATATTGAGGACCTTTTCTTTTTAACTCGTTCATTTGATAAATAATGAACTACAGTATCTAAAAAAGTCAAAGTCAGCCAATAGCTCCCAAGTCTTGGAAAGACTGGGGTGTCGTTTCAAACACTGTTTGTACATCCTCGAAGTTCTAAAATAGTCATGCGAGGGTCGTTGCTATTTGAGTGTACGCTTATTGGTTACCCGCCTAGCTATATATCCAGGAGGAGAAACAGACTCCACCCATTAAATCAGAGTGAACGAATACAAGAAAATCAATCGACTGCAACATGATCATCCCCCACCCATTTTGAACCCATCATTGACATTGAATTTACTTTTTCCACACACGTTCCCATTAATAACCTCAAACAAATGGGGGTATTAGTACCTTGAGTGCCTGGTATGCATGGGCCACAGGCAGAACTTTGTGGCCCGCGTGGACACGCCGCAGCTTGCACAGCGAGCAGAGCAGACGCTGGCAGGAGCGACAGTAGAACTGCAGCTTCTCCTGGTCGTGCTCCGGGCAGGTCAGTACCTAGGGGCATGAACACATAGGCAATGGCGTGATTACATAACAACACCACTGCATAGAAAATGCATCCAATGCAGGGTAAAGGGAGCGTTTGGTGGCACTGGTCCGAGACATGTCAGTGGGTCAGTGATGGACCTTCCAAAAGGTGCCTTGGCCTTCCTCCCTGATTGGGGGAATGGTTCGTACCGCACCTTGCTCCCTCCCATATGCTCACTCATAATTGGACCGACATGGTAGTGGTCGGAGCAGTCGGGGCAAGGGTTTCTTTGTAGCTTTAAATAGATGTTGTACACATGCTTCTTTGTCGTATTACTGCCATAACTGTGCCAGTCTTGCCTTACTTTCCTACATGAATTCTCACTCTGTCTCTATATCTATTTGTATATCTATATAAATATGAACTGATTTACTCCCTAAGAAATGAATGAGCTTATGATATATTTAGAGGGAAGGGTGCGGGACCTTGGGTCTGAAGTTGAGCGTGGGCTGGACGTGTTCATGCTGGGCACGGGGCGTCCCCCATGGGTGGTACAGCTTAAAACATTCATTGCAGAAGCTGGCTCTGCAGTCCGCACAGCCCTTGGTGGCCTCCAGGGACTGGGGCGGTTTGCAGAACTGGCACATCACTGCCACGCTGCCCAGGTTCACTGTGTGTCTGTACCTGAGAGGGCAAGGCAGAGACAACAGGTGGAGGGGAGAAGAGACAGACACACAGAGACACAGACAGAGACAGACAGACAGACAAATGTCCAGAGGGAGAGAGACACAAACGGACAGAGAGAGAGAGAGAGAGAGAGAGAGAGAGAGAGAGAGAGAGAGAGAGAGAGAGAGAGAGAGAGAGAGAGAGAGAGAGAGAGAGAGAGAGAGAGAGAGAAGAGAGAGAGAGGAGAGAGGAGAGAGAGAGAGAGAGAGAGAGGAGAGAGAGAGAGAGGGAGAGGGCGGGCGGCGCGGCGGGGCGGCGGCGAATATCCATCCAAAGGGAGAGAGACACAAACAGACAGAGACAGAGAGAGAGACCGAGAAAGAGAGAGGTATATCCAGAGAGCGAGAGAGAGAGCGAGCAAAAGAGTGTGTGATTTGGGGTTCTAGCATAAGGACCAAGAATAGCACCAGTACCAAAAAAAAGCGTTTTCACAGCGTGTTAACAGTAAGCGCGTTAACAGGAAGCGTGTTAACCGTAAGCCGCTGGACTGCAATCCAGTGAAAGTGCAACATCGGCTACTCTAGCCATGTTGCAGTGAGCGCTGTGCTGCATTCCTCGACAGCGCAGCTCCGGCTGATTAATCACGGTCCGTGGTTGGAAGCAACACTCGTCCTGCTTCTTTTATTGTGCTCAATAAAGTTTCACTGACTGGCCATATCCCAGCATGCATACATGCAGTATATAGGACATCTGCAGTACGTGTTCTTTGTGCTAGTGTGTGTGTGTGTGTGTGTGTGTGTGTGTGTGTGTGTGTGTGTGTGTGTGTGTGTGTGTGTGTGTGTGTGTGTGTGTGTGTGTGTGTGTGTGTGTGTGTGTGTGTTTGTGCTAGAATGATCTCATTTCGTGGAACCACAAAAAGGGTGTATATACGTCTGTGGTGTTTGTGTGAACATCATTAATCATCAGGGTATTGTAATAGCCTGACATATATAAAGAATATGGAAATTTGAATCCCATGAAATAGAAATGGATGGTACATCATGATTATTAACTGTGAAATCTGTGTGTGTGCGTGTGCGTGTGCGTGTGTATTCTAGGCTGTGCATGTGCGTACCTCTCCACGATGCGTTCCAGAGTCAGGTTGCGGAGGCAGTCTGCCAGCCCCTTCTCCCCCAGCTCCACGTCTTTCCCACAGGGGATGCAGGGGAACATCATGACCAGGGGAGGGCCCTCTTTGCGCCTGCGCCCGGGATATGTTCCAACTCCTTGAAGAGAACCCGGGCAGTACCACAGGTGGGTTACACCGGGAACACAGATGAAAAGGCCATTATTCTGTAGCCATATTGAGTGATTATTCAATGCTTGCGTGACCGAAATGCCACAATATCGACTTCTAAATAATCTAGGTCTATAATAGCACTGCCGATTCTGTCAATTATGTCTCCCTCAATTGACTTTCCTGTTAATTACTTTTTGCATTCACATCTTTATTACTGTTAGCATAGACGGATATATTTTTTCTATATTTTATATTTTAATTCATAGTACGATCCTGTAATTTCTGCTGGGAGACCCTCATTTCCCATCTGGGATTACTAAAGTACACCTATCTTATATTATTACAAAACGAAAAAAATTATCCAGCAGGTACAGCAACAACAAACGTTATTGCAATTGCTAGGTTAGGATTGGCTCAAACTTAGTGAGTGACATCGCCGGTCATCAGTAACCAACAGGAACCACGAGCAGCCTTTAGGAACCACAAAAACCACGACAAACAAGCCTGCAACCGAAATCGGCCTCGCTTCAGCTAACAATATCCTGTACTTAGACAAATCAAGCTAGGGTAGCGTTTCCTCATTATGACACCGCCACACGGACCCATCCCTCCACCGCAACCCCCCCCATGGAACGCCTCCATCCGCACCTGCCCGGAGCAGCCTGTCGATGGGCCGCAGCTCGGCCTTGGGCAGGGGTCTGCGGGCCTGCCGGGGCGAGCGGGTGTTGGGCGTGGTGGCGGGGGAGTTGGGCTCCGGGGGGAGCTCCGGGGGCGGGTAGCCGCTGGCCACCAGCACCTCGGAGGCACACATCAGGCAGACGCTGTGCTGGCAGGGGAGCACCACGGGCTGCTTGACGATCTCCTTGCACACGGGGCAGTGCAGCTCCTGCTCCATGCTCTTCATGTTGGACTTGGGGGACAGAGACACACGAGACAGGGTTAGGGTGGTGGTGTAAACAGTCTGTGGGGAGGGCGGGGGTGTTGAAGTGTGCTGGGAATTTAACAAAAGAAAAAAAAAGAATTAAATGACTCATTCTGGAGTGTCTGAACAGGGGAAAGACTGTCTCTCTGATAGTGTAAGTATTGACTATAACATGGATGAGTCTTCTTTTACATGCAGCATACAGGTGACTCCTCTAGTATAGTGGACACAAGGGCTTGCAGTAGCACTGCACAAGCGCTGACATTCAGCCTTAAAAACAAGTGATGTTTTAAAGCGTCAAGCCACTTAATGCCACTCTACAGGATTGCATGATCTGCGTTTTTTTGTATCCAATGATATGCCTCCTGTACACTGCGAGATCATTATCCCTAATTGCTCAACCTGATGGATTGGTCAGTCATGTGTAGTTTCTCAATCGCCCCATGTCCACTGAGCAATCAAGGAAGATTGAACTCTAAAAAAGGGTTTTATTTTGTAAGCTTGAGTAGATGTGTCTGGGTGGGGTCTTGCAGTGCATTGCAGAGGTTCACTAGAGGGTGACGTGAAGGACTGCAGAATGAACCAATGAGAGACGAGCACCACTGTGTGGCTGCAGATAAAAAGTGACATTCTCCATTCGCCCCTCCTCAATCTCACTCTAGCCACAAAGTCGTCCTAGAAACCGTGTTAAAGACAGACCATCTGAATGATTTATATAAAAGAGTTAATAAACCATAAAAGCCCACTTGATTGGTGGATATAAAGGGTTAGCAAACATCAACACATCCCCTGAGTTAATAGCAACCATCTGTGTTTTTGCTGGGCAACTTTACTCAACAAAATAAAGTTACTTCAGTGAGCACTACAAGGCAACAGTTTAAAAAGGAGAGGAGACGCAGTGCCGGTCGACATGAGGTCTGAGTGTCTTTTTTAGATGCCCTGCTTAAGATAACAATGGAGGTGCTCAAAGATCTGGCTCTGAGGATGCTGTACCATAGAAGCAACACGGTAAGATCGCCGTTGCTAGACACCACAAGCCCTGCCGCACACAGTGCTCTAGATTCTGCTACGATGGCAGGACAGAAATTAACTAGTGAGGAGGAGAAGGAGGAGGAGGAGTGGGACAAGTTGACGGCCGGCCTGGATGTGAAATAGTAATGAAGGTCTTATCTAGGCTTCCAGCATTCTCCAATAGCCTTACATCTGCATTCTACCATCCGACACACCCTTCATCTGAAAGAGGTTTGTCACTTAAAACACAGCCTGTATTGGCCTGATGGGATATCCCTCGACAGAACGCCTATGATGGAGAAAAAAAAACGGACTGCTGACCACGTGACTTAGTTTCGCTACCTGGGGAATGCTGCAGACGGCATTTCTCGATGAGGTGATCGGTAGTGTGAGAAAAATTGGACTGACATGTCATCCACCACGTGTCTTTAAACAGACCTGTGATTAAATGTATTTTATTGCTTTTGCAAGAGAGATAGCCTACTTGCCTACCTTAACATTGACATTTGTGGAAAATGCATGTTGAAGCATCAAGATAAAATACATTTGTAATAGAAATACACACTGGGTCTATACTGCAGACATTAGCTATAGCCATATTGTCACAGTCACAAATCGTTAACAATTTAATAATGTTGATTGCACGTCTGACAAGAACAACATCTCAACATAAAGCAGTTAGGCTAGAATTACGGCAATTAAGAATCATGTTCCCCCCTATCCTCCACCGACGTCTGTCAGTTCCCAATGTCAACTAGGCTAAGGCCCGTTTCCTCATGGCTCTTTGGACATTTTCTATCGCAAGCGGTCCCATATAGGGCAACACATACCCACAGATGTTCCTTAAAAGCCCAACGGTAACCCGCGGTGCTGTGCTGTGGGTGTTGAAGCTGCAAGCTAAACACGCGTTGCGACAGCACATCCTACCTTCACCTGGAACCTGGGCGCCATGATGGTGGGAGCATACGGATGCATCGGCGCACCGAGAGGGCTATACGCTCCTTTAAAAGATGGGAGGGTCTAAAAAAAGATGCTCCGCATCCCAGCCTTTGCAAGTGAACGCGGGGATAGAGTAGTAGGCCTATAGGCACGCGATCGGGCCACTGCATGGTTAATGCATGCACCATTTAACTGAACTAAAAGTAATTTAAAATAGTGGTGGGAATGTGCGCTGTGAATTGGGTTGCAGTAAATTATAGTCGTTTTTCTAAACGGTCGAAAGACCGCAGCATCCCAAGCGGTGTGCCCGCTTCTTGTCTCCATGGAAACAATAACCCTCACCTCTTCTATTTTATTTTTCACAGACCCATCATTGTTACATTCTCTAAAATTCCCCTTTCAGGTTCTTTGGTTTCTTTTCAAAGGCATGGGGATTTACTATGATATTCGCTTCAATATTGACACTAAACAAGCTCATGGATTTTACCCAGTTATTTTGTAAAGTTATATTATCGAAATCAATTTGGCCTATAGCTTTTTCAATAAGACCATATTGAAAGGGGTCTGCGAGGAACAGGTCCCTTGAAAATGGAGACGAGCCTTCAAACCTTTCGAGTGCTCAGGTCAAAGAGGCGTCTGGCAAAATTACAACTATACATGACAACCCACATAATACCCTACACAATGCACTTAAAACCTTATACTTATGTATTAGGTCTACTCACACTCATGCGAACCCAAGCATCCATCTGTGTGACCGCTTTAATATCCGTCTCTGCCATATTAGAAAACGAGAGAAGCCACCGCCAGTGTCGCGTCGAGCCGTCAGCATCTGAACGTGCCTCAGTGGGCTCTCCTCCTCTATCCCATGTGTTTCATCCGCTGGATTTTCCAAATGTTGTAGGACACCGTCATTGTTTGCAGGCGTGTGCTTATTTTGTCTCGAATGGCCTCCGTGTATGCCCTCGTTATTACAGTCTATGCGATCAGAGGAACAAAAAATCGTAAAGGCACGTTGCTTTACACCAGAAAAGAATCCAAGCTCCGCCGACGAAAGAGGCGTCTTGGTGTAAGCACCGCCCCCAACCTGCCTGCCCCCCCAACCTGCCCCTCCCCCCCCCCCCCCCCCCCCCCCCCCCCCCCCCCCACCCACCACACACCCACACACACACACACACACACCACACACACACACACACACACACACACACACACACACACACACACACACACACACACACACACACACAGCTTTATATCCACCTTCTAGCAATCACACGGTATCTTTAGGGTTTACGAGATGCTTTTGAAAAAGAAAAGAGCTGTGTGTGTTTTTGTGAGGCACTTTATTATTTGTAACCTTTTCGAATATCACTATCTATTATTGCCTCCTTTATTTAGTTATTTATTTTCCAAACCTGCCCAGTGAAGAACACTCCTCGATGTCAAACTTGACAACGATGAAGAAACCCTGCAGCAATACACAATATAACAACATATAAGCTACAACCAGTAATTCTAACCCTGCGTTCACACCAAAAGATGCAAAAAGTTGACGCGCGTCACGATCCCATTCAAAGTGAATGTAGAGACGCGTTGCTGCTTTGCTGCCGCAGCATTTGCTGCCGAGAAAACCGGCAGCAAAATTTGATTTGCGGCGCGTCAAAATCTGATTTGCAGCGCGGCATGCCCGTGCCCGGCAGCGGGCACGGGCGGCGGGCGCGTTCACGTATTTTGCGGCGCGTCAAATGCTGCTCGAGTTGAAATATTTCAACTTTTCGGCAGCAAACGCGTGATGACAGCCAATCAGCGTTCAACAGCGTTGCCACTGAGTCGTTGCCACTGAGTGACATGCCGTAACAGCCAATCAGTAATTGTCGTACTGAGTGAATGAATATTGAATAGCATTAAAATGAATGAATTAGTAGTAGTAGTAGACTACTAGTACTATTATGGCGCTTTTCCACTACACCTTTCCAGCGCGACTCGCCTCGACTCGCCTCGACTCGCCTCGGTTCTTTTTGCGTTTCCACTAGGGAAAGTACCTGGTACCAGGTACTATTTTAGTACCTGCTCTGGTGAGGTTCCAAGCGAGTCAAGCCGGTACTAAAATGTGACGTCGACACACTGCTGGCCGCTGATTGGTCAGAGAGTGTCGTCACTCGTCTCATCTTCGGCTTCATACTGCTGTACGGCTTCCAAAACTCTCCTGTACTTTTCTGCTGTGTTTTGTCTCGCCGCCTGCAGCCTTTTCTGACTATCTTCTTTTGCTTTGTTTGTGACAAAAAGCCACAGAACGAGCAGCAAGTACACCACTGCCTCCATGTCCTCCATTGTTTGTGTTTGTGTTTGTGTCGCGCATAGAACATCGCTTGTGTCACGCAGTTTCGCACCGCCGTGCTATGACGACCCCGCCCACGTTGAGTAGGTACTTTTTGTAATGGAAAAGGAACGTGGCCGAGTCGAGGCGAGCCGAGGCGAGGCGAGTCGAGGCGAGTCGTGCTGGAAAAGTGTAGTGGAAAAGCGCCATAAGTAGACTACTAGTACTATTACTAGTAGTAGTATTACTAGACTTCTAGTACTATTACTAGAGTAGTAGTAGTAGTAGTATATATATATAGTAGGCTAGTAGGCCTACTGCGTGTCAGTAATAATCTCTGTACGGCTCCGAATGGTCTCATGAACCCATAAACGACGACGAGCATTCCGACGTCTCTCCCTCTTCCACAACAGGTAAAGAGATATGATGCTCGTAATGTCGGCCATGGTTGTGAATGAATTCAGAAGCACCGCGGGAAAAACTTGCCGTGCCGCGAAACTTCACGCGCTGCAAAACTGCGGCCAAAACTTTTGCCGCGCCGCAAAACTTCGGCGGCAACGCGTTCGGGCAGCAAATGCATCTTTTGGTGTGAACGCAGGGCTACATGCACATGTCTAACATAAATATCTTCAGGAACTTAACCAACCTTGACAACAACAACAACTATATAGAATGATAATGGACTTACATGAATTATGTTAACAGCTTAATATCCTCTGTAACAGGAACGTCTGTAATGTTGGCAAACACAATAAGCTTGACTCCTAACCCTGCGTTCACACCAAAAGATGCATTTGCTGCCCGAACGCGTTGCCGCCGAAGTTTTGCGGCGCGGCAAAAGTTTTGCGGCGCGGCAAAAGTTTTGCGGCGCGGCAAAGGTTTTGGCCGCAGTTTTGCAGCGCGTGAAGTTTCGCGGCACGGCAAGTTTTTCCCGCGGTGCTTCTGAATTCATTCACAACCATGGTCGACATTACGAGCATCATATCTCTTTACCTGTTGTGGAAGAGGGAGAGACGTTGGAATGCTCGTCGTCGTTTATGGGTTCATGAGACCATTCGGAGCTACAGAGATTATTACTGACACGCAGTACTACTATATATATATAGCCTACTACTACTACTACTAGTAATAGTACTAGTAGTCTAGTAATAGCCTACTACTACTAGTAATAGTACTAGTAGTCTACTAATAGTACTAGTAGTCTACCACTACTACTAATTCATTCATTTTAATACTATTCACTATTCATTCACTCAGTACGACAATTACTGATTGGCTGTTACGGCACGTCACTCAGTGGCAACGACTCAGTGGCAACGCTGTTGAACGCTGATTGGCTGTCATCACCCGTTTGCTGCCGAAAAGTTGAAATATTTCAACTCGAGCAGCATTTGACGCGCCGCAAAATACGTGAACGCGCCCGCCGCTCGTGCCCGCTGCCGGGCACGGGCATGCCGCGCTGCAAATCAGATTTTGACGCGCCGCAAATCAAATTTTGCTGCCGGTTTTCTCGGCAGCAAATGCTGCGTCAGCAAAGCAGCAACGCGTCTCTACATTCACTTTGAATGGGATCGTGACGCGCGTCAACTTTTTGCATCTTTTGGTGTGAACGCAGGGTAACAGAACCGGTCAGCGGTCTGTATTCCAATACTATCCTCTAGTGGCCAGTGGTAAACTCTGCATCCCCCCAGTCCGGAAAGCTATGAATGGGAATAGGTTAACGGACTCAGTCCTGTATCCAATGGCCCGTCTCAGGCTCGTAGTGCTACATTTGGGTGGCCTTCTCGCAAGGCACGGCTGTCCAAGATGGGGCGACGGCGACTGCAACGCTGGAAGCGATGCATCCGGGCCGACGCCTGTAGGAACAGGGACATCCCGGGCCCCCGAGACCAGAGGATGCCTCACCAGAGGGCTCCGGTGGAGAGGTGTCCGAAGCCGTGCCACGGGGTCCATCTGCTGCCTGTGGAACGACACACTGGGACATCACCTGTCCGGGGTGGACAGGCAGGGGCTGGCGGTCCAGGGCCGTGGGTGGCTGCAACAGGGCAGTTGGCTGCGGTCGGGCGTAGGGGGTGGCTGGAGTGTAGCCGCAAAGGAATCGCCGGTTGCGCAAAGTCAGGCGCCCCGACCCGTCAACTCTAACCCGATGCTGATCGTGACCCAGCGATTCCACCACGAACCCTGACCTGTCCCACTTGTGTTGACTAGGGCCCTGCTGACCGACACGTTTTGAAGTTTGCTGATGATACGGTTATTTTCAGATTACTGAACAATGAAGAAACTTCACACGGTCCGATAATCGACCACTTTGCAACATGGTGTCAGGATGCCTCCCTTGAACTCAATACCTCTAAGGACATGTTTATTGACTTTAGGCGTAATGTCATAAACATTAGAGGTTGTTAAAGAGTACAAATACTTAAGATCCATTATTGATGACAAGTTGTGTTTTGAGCAAAATACCAGCTTGCTTTGCAAAAAAGGCCAGCAGCGCCTGTATTGCCTTAGGAAGCTGGCCAAGTTTAATGTGGACAAGACTCTGATGACCCTTTTCTATAGGTCCTTTGTTGAGTCAGTGGTCACCTTCTCCTTAATCTGCTGGTATGGGTCTATCACATCATCATCATCATCATCATCATCATCATCATCATCATCATCATGTATAAAACAAAAAAACTCCCTTTCCAAGTTAATTAAGGTGATTAGCCGTATCACAGGTTCTAATCAGAAAAGCTTGGAGGAACTTTATCAGAAGCGGATGCTAAAAAGGGTTAAATCTATCCAAATAGTTCTCATCCCCTACAGGCTGAATTTCAGATGTTGCCATCCGGATCACGCTTTAAACTCCCACGACTCAAAACCAACAGATATAAACACTCTTTTGTTCCCGCAGCCACCCTACTTCTAAATTCCATAAAGAACCGTAGATAACAACTCCCCCCACCCCCCCCCCCCCAACACACACTTTTGGATATTGAGCCCTGCCTTTCTATATATATATATATATATACAGTATTGTATATATTTATTTATTTATATTATGTGTATTATTATTTTTTTTTACATAACTACTATTTAAACAAGGAAATGGCCCGCAATGCTCTCCCGTCGTCCACTCTGTCAGCCATGTCATCATTCCAGCGCCTACAGAAAAATCTAGGCAAGCCTCGTGCCCGGGCTGTAAAAGCACCTTTAAGGTCTTCACGGAGGGATCTCGCGGTTGGAATACCAAGCCTCACCAGATTTGTGTCAGCTATAGGGCCCACCAACAGAAGAGGCAACAACAGCCATCAACCAACAGTCAGCAGGCTGCCATGGAATCGGTGCCGATCTCCCAGATCACATCGATTCAACTCAGAGCACGCCCTGGCCGACGCTGCGGGGGCCGTTTCTGCGCTCGGACGACACACAGCACTCTCAGTAGTCCCACAGCCATCAGGCTCGGGCACCACATTTTCTCCAGGGGTGAATGGAGGCGGGCCAAGCTAAGAGACCACCCCCGAGTCTTAATCACCATCTCGGTTGACTGGTCAGTCGGACCGCGATACAGCATCAACCACCGAGGCTCGGACAATGAAGTGAACATATCCCCCATTGCAGACACTGGCACACAATCTGATCTTTGGTGTCTAGAGGAATTCCTCACCTGCGGATTCTCGCGTGATGACCTGCGTCCTGTCAATCTTAGCCTGTCAGCTGCCAACCGCTCCCCCATAGCAATTTAGGGAGCATTCTTCGCTAGGCTCTCAACAGCCCCAAGCGACAGTGGTGTTACATCCTGCCGCTCGATGGTGTACGTGAGTAGCTCAGTTCGGCCAATGTTCCTCTCTTACGAGTCATTGCTTAACCTCTGCCTCTTTCCTGCGGACTTCCCATCGAGTAACATTGGAGAAGGACCCAGAGACGAGAATGGCCCTGGCGCTTGTGACACACCGATCAAGCCCTTGAATGTGAATGCTACGAGGTCTGCCTACAGTGGCTGCAAAGACCAAAGTACATGAACATTCAGGGCATTTAGCAGACACTTTTATCCAAAGCGACTTACAATAAGTGCATTTGTCATAAGAAGTGCAACAATATATCGCCGTCGGTACAGAAAGGATGTTCATAGAACCAAATGCAAGTACAACAATTGTAGGCTAACCAATTCCCCGTGTTACAGCAATGATAGCAGCTACTGCAGTTGCTACACAGTTGAGTACTATAATACAATACAATACAATACAACACAATACAATTCAGTGTACAATGGTGGCCAGAAGGGGGAGGGTGGCTATGCAGACTCGAGGTGGACTCTGAACAGGTGAGTCTTGAGTCTTTTTCGGAAGATAGTGAGCGACTCTGCGGTCCTGAGAATGGCAGGGAGCTCGTTCCACCACTGAGGTCCCAAAACCGAGAAAAGTTGTGACTTTGCTGAACGACCTTTGCTAGCTCTTAGCGAGTCGTCCAGCTGAGGTAGTTGAGCGGAGGGATCGAGCTGGGGTGTGTGGCTTTAGCAATGCTTGGAGGTAGGCAGGGGCAGTTCCATCGACTGCCTTGTATGCCAGTACCATCGTCTTAAATTTGATTTGAGCTACTACAGGGAGCCAGTGGAGGTCCCGGAAGAGAGGGGTCACATGGGAGAACTTCGGTAGGTTGAACACGAGGCGTGCTGTTGCATTCTGGATGCGCTGCAAAGGTTTAATCGCAGAGGCAGGAAGTCCAGCCAGGAGTCGAGGCTCTCCCCGCAGGACTGTGGACCTCTCTCAAGTTCTGCCAACATGAAACCATGCCACTGAATCTCCATTCCACGTTGCACGTCGCATCCCGGGGGACACCTGGAAAACCGTCTGGGACGCTTGGAACGGCTTCCATAGTGTGCCCCTGTGTGTATCGGATCATCGTCTGATCACCTTTATCATGCCCTTCGGCCACTGGCGCTACACCAAGGCGCCTCAAGGTTTCCTGTCATCTGGGGATGGCTACAACCGTCGTTTTGACACTGTCCTCTCGTACTTCGAGTGCAAAGAACGTTGTGTGGATGACACTATCCACCATGACACTGACCTAGAGCATCACTGGTGGAGTTCCATCGATTTCCTGATACATGTCGGCCGGTCGGGCATTGTGTTGAACCCAGATGAATTTCAATTTGCGGTGAGAAGCATCGATTTTGCTTGGTTTAGGGTGTCAGACGCTACCATAGATCCACCGGAAGTACTTGGACGCCATCCGGGGCTTCCCCATCCGGACTCCCCGACAGATATCAGAAGCTGGTTTGGCCTTGTCAACCAGCTGGCGAACTACGCCCAGTTGCGTGACACTATGGCGCTATTCAGGCCGTTCCTCAGCCGACGCTGCAAATTCTCGTGGTCCCCTGAACTTGGAGGAAGTTTTCCAAGCGTCCAAACAAACTATAATTGGGACCGTCCATGAGGGCGTGGAGATCTACGACATGCAGGGGCGCACCTGCCTCTTCCCTGACTGGTCCAGTCATGGTATTGGCTACTTCCTGCTCCAACAACATTGTAGCTGCACTTCTGGAATACCTGACTGTTGCCAAGGAGGATGGCGGATCACCCTCGCCGGTTCACGGTTCCTATCCTCGGCAGAACAATGCTATGCGGCCATCGAAGGAGAGGCCCTGGCCATGGCCTGGGGCCTGGAGCAGACACGGTATTTCACACAAGGATGTGACGACCTCGTCATAGTCACGACCATAAGCCCCTTGTGAAGATCTTCGGCGGCCGCATGCTAGATGAGATAACAAACTCACGCCTGTTAAGACTCAAGCAACGTACCCTCCCATGGTGCTTTAATATTGTGTACCTGCCTGGCAAGAGCAACCCTGCCGCTGATGCGACTTCGAGGCATCATTCGCTCTCGGGCTCTGCAAACGGCCTCTCATTGGGATCGCCAAACGTACCTGACGCCGTAGAATCAGCACTTATGGCTTCCATCCGTGACGATGCACAAGGACTAGGAGCCCTCTAATGGTCCCTTCTCGCACGAGAGACGGCAGCTGACGCGTGGCTCGGCCACCTTCTGTACCTGATCGAGCATAAGGGTAGGGTTGATGTTAATGACCCTGTCCTAGCGAGTCTGTTGCCAGTCTGTGGGTCCACCTACGCGCAGGATGGCGTCCGCCTATATTACGACCGTGTCGTGGTTCCACCGTCCCCCCGGAAAGAATCCTTCGGCACATCCATGCCACCCACCAAGGAGCTTCTGCGATGGAGCAGCACGCCCGTGCCATAGTCTTCTGGCCCGGGATGTCGAGGGACATCTGAGCCACCAGGTCTGGATGTTCGGACCGTAACCACAATGCTACGTCACAGTCAGCCCCCCCCTACCATCCTCATCACCTTCCATCCCATTTGAGGCAGTGTTTGCTGACTTATTTGATTATGGAGGCCGCCACTACCTGGTTGTCGGAGATCGACTCTCGGGCTGGGTGGAGGTCCTATGCTCCACAGCAGGCACTGATCTAGGAGGCTCGGCTGACTTGGTTCACCACCTGCGCATGTTCTTTGCCACCTTTGGCATGCCGGAAGAACGATAGTGGTCCAGAGTTCAAAGCTAGCCTTACAGAGGACTTAGAAAAAACACTATACAATCAATAAATAACGACTGCAATTAAATCGTTCACTGGTTTCGTCAGAATGTCAGGTATCCCCAGTGTCTCGCGGCATATGTCTATGTCATAAATCCCGTTGATTAGAACATCACGGATATTGTGGTTGGTATAGTCTATATCCTTGCCACACTCGCATACTGAAATATAGGCACATGTCTCCGCCTTCCCTCGCACCCTGGCGGTGAAGGCACGGAATGATTCATCACGTCCCTGGTGCAATTGAGTAAAACAATGTTCATACCTTATGACCATAGAAGCAGCGTCTGAAAATAAGTAAGCCACTCCATACATGTCATCACAAAATATTATTATTCTTTACATACATACATACATACATACATACATACATACATACATACATACATACATACATACATACATACATACATACATACATACATACATACATACATACATACATACATACATACATACATACATACATACTTACATACTGTACATGAACTATGAACTATGAACTGTCATAAAATGTCTTAACAGAAATTAGCAGAAATAACCATTCCGTAACTGCATTTGGCCTCCAATCAATTTTTGGCAGGTGTTATTTTAATAGTAGGCATAAACAATAATATTAGATATACAAAACACATCCAAACATGGGAAGCAAATACTACGTAGGGCCCAGCTCAGATAAAAAAACAACGTAGACTCACGAGGATCATTGCAAAAGTGATAATTTCTTTATTGAAAACACACCCATAAATCACATTCATCATAGTATAATTTCCAAAGACAGGGCTAAACAAAGGCATTAGACATACCAAGCACATACTGTGGAGAAATGTCTATCACGTAATTGCCTTGCCTTATTTCGCTACAAACTACACTTCTTTTGGCCACAGTTGTGATAATTACGTATCAAACGTTAAACTCTATAAGACACAAACCTTTGCTATAATTGCGGACGTACATTTGAGTGTGTATATGCATATTATGACCGTTTAATCTAAAGAAAATCTGACGTTTTATAGCGCTACCGCTCAACGGGCTGCTGTGCGCGCTCCCGCGGCCACAAATCTGATTCTGGCAGACGATCACTTTTGGGCACAACACCGGCCGTGCTTTCAGTCAGTCTTAGCTGACAACCAACCAAGGGACTCCCACTTGCTTCTCCTGACTGCCTGCTTTTCACCGTCAAAAAATTACTCAATTAATTTCCTATGGAAAATAACCTTTTGCTAAATAGCTTCCATGGTATGGGACCCAAACACCTCAAACCAATGCAGAACTGTTCTACTAGGTGGTACTAATTAGACAAACCCATGGATAATATAATTTGGTGCACCGACAATTTCTTTTTTTTTTTAAAGATTCCCATTTATTTCATATGGAAAATCGTTTTTTTCATACTGGAAGCTACTTTTTGCCCAATAGCTGTGGTATGGCACCCAAACACCCCAAACCAATGCAGAACTGTTCTACTACTTGGTAATTATTAGAAACACCCAAGGATAATATATTTTGTTGCACCTACAACTGTATTCGATTTTTTTTTAAAGAATCCCATTAATTTCCTATGGAAAATAGCTTTTTGCTCAATAGCTTCCATGGTATGGCACCCAAACACCTCAAACCAATGCAGAACTGTTCTACTAGTTGTTTATTATTCGAAACGCCAAAGGATAATATAATTTGTTGCACCTACAAATGTATAAGATATTGTAAAGAATCCTATTCATTTCCTATGGAAAATGGCTTTTTGCTCAATAGCTTCCATGGAATGGCAACCGAACACCTCAAACCAATGCAGAACTGTTCTACCAGATGGTAATAATTAGACACAGTAAGGATGATATAATTTGTGGCAATTTTATTAGGTTTTTTTTAAGAATCCCATTCATTTCCTATCGTGAGCTTTGTGGTACCATTTAACTCTGATTGGGAGTATCGTATTTGTCGATCCAGGTTATCCAAAGATGTTCAGCACGATTTGTACCCCACTGGAACCTGACCTGGTTGTTGTAATATGATATCATCTATGGTCGACACAAAACAATAAATTATTCATTATTTTCAAAAAAAAAGAAAAAATAGAGGCAACTAGGATGACCTCCAACTATATCCCAATTTATCGTCAACTTATTGACGAAACATTATAGGACTCCAATGCACCTCATGTAAAGACTGCGACCCAGGACACGGTTGCTATGATTTTGTGTGCATTAATTCATGTGCGTTTCTTTATCAGGCAACCAATTGCACGTCCCCTTTTTAGGTGTTGCTCCATGGGTGTAAGGTATCTGACAGGGTCTTCAGGGCAGACAATAGATGGCTGAAAGCTGAGATGTATAGGCGTTGAGCTCACTGTTTACTTCAGCTGTGTTTACGCTTCACGTTTGTGCTTTTCCAGATAACCCATCCGCACACAGGTAAGAGAGTGGAACAATTTGGAGAAATGCCATACTGATGTTTATGAGGATCTAACATATGCTGTAATCTCAAACAATATGTCGGTTTTCAGGTTAAATGGTTGATTTATATTGACTGTCAATTCCTTTCTAGCTCCCCCGATCATTCTTAACCCGAGAAATATGAGCGACAAGTTAACTGCCCTGGAATCAGGTCTGGCCCTTATATATGGCACATTTTTGAAATATGCATCTAGTGAAGAAGGCGATGATCCCACAACAATTAGCAAGAAGGAACTTTGTCAAATGATTGCAGAACAACTGCCTCACCTTGCAGGGGTGAGTAACACAAGTTCAATTGATATTCTTACATGCATATATTAATTCGATTTTGGTCTGAAAGAAATGATGTGTTGTACTTGCTGACTATTTGGTTAATAAAGGTGCAAACACATGCAGTATGAGTGAGAACTGTCAATGCAAGGGTCTGGCCTCGGGTCTAGCTTCTTTCTGCCATGCAAACTGTAAAATAATGTTACTTGTTGTATGTTGTTCACTGTATGTTTGGATGCATTTTATTGTGTGCTGCTGCAGACATGGACAGATGTCTCCAGTAAAAGATTTTAAATCTATAAAGCATGCATGTTGTGGTTGATGTGCCTCATGCAGAACGACATGGCTGAGCAAGTGATGATGGAGCTGGACTCAGACCTGGACGGCACCCTGAACTTCCTGGAGTACTGTAGCTTGATAACTTCTCTGTCCATGATCCTCCACATTATAGTCTCCGGGGATCTTTCATAGTAAAACATCAATCTAGTCAATAAAATGACATTCAGTGTCGTTGTACTAAGACACTCGTGCCTGTGCTTATTGTCCGTCATCATTATTGGGTCGTTTTCGTTCAAGCACAAAATCACAATACACGAGGCAGGTGTTCCCACAGTCTCCTCAAGGTGTATAGTCTGGCCATGGATAAATAAGGATAACTAATGAATATTAATAGATGAATAAATAATTCTAAAAAAAAAAGTTAAAAAATAAAATGAAATACACACTTTTTACATGCTCGAAAGGGGGTAGAAGGAAGTAAAAAATACTTATCTAGTCCTACCCCTTAACAAATTGATTTGGCTTGGATAGTTAGTATTATTTTATTAGCTTGTCAGTATGATACAAAGCTATAGTATTGCATATATATATTGATAATGAATAATTGTGTGTATATATATATATATATATATATATATATATATATATATATATATATATATATATATATATATATATATATACTATATATATATATATACATACATACATACATACATACATACATACATACATACATACATACATACATACATACATACATACATACATACATACATACATACATACATACAGTATAAGCATCCATAAAATAGCATACAGTGGGACCTTTAATAATAGTAAATTCTGTTTGAAAGTCAAAAAGCAGGGATTTACTTCAGAGGAAAAGGCGCTGTGATTTGTTTTAGATTTATTATCGACAGCCATACATGCATAAATAATCAAATGAATGAATCCAGTGAAATGAAATCACTGTATTGGTTGTGAAATTGCGATACACACAGCTTTTCCCCATAGATATATAGCTTTTTCTACATTTTCTCGATGGAGCCGACTCGGTCGTTCTTGAGATTCTGTTTCTGGATTTGCTCGTCGGTTCCTATTTGGTCGGTTATCGGTGTGAATGAGCCCTACTGTTTTGTGTGCGTGAGGTGCAGATACTCTGCAAAGATCTGCATACTACGTCGCGACGGAGGTCTTCGCAAACGTGTCCATCCTTGGCGGGGAGAACAGGTTACTTGTAGAGGTGTTGGATGAGCAAGGAGGGATGCTCATTCTTCTGGCCAGAGTGCGTGTGGAGATGGCTGGGGCCTCTACGAATAGTCAAATCTTCTAACCTTTATGCCGCCTTTCCTTAACCTTTGTGGAAAACGTCATCGGGTCAAGGAGACATGAAAAGGTGCTTCCTTTCGAACATAGGAAAAGACAGCACTGTTTAAAATAAGTTGGACTCCAGTTTTTCCTAACCAACGTCATTGCAAGACGGCGAGTATTGCTGACCTCTAGTGTCTCTAGCGTAGAACTACAGTTTTCCGAAGTTTGACTACAGCAAGCTCTCTTTCGAGATGCGTATTGATTTTAATCAGGTTGTCGCCAACAGTGAGAAAAACTTAGTTCAGACTTGGCCAACGTGAATATTTTAGGCCACTTGAATCCCAATTCATATGTGAAAAAATAGTTTCTTACGGTTTATATAATTTGCTTAATAACCATCAATAAATTAATTAATTTTGATTCAAATAATATGGTTTTGGAATTATTATCCATTATTATCAATTGCATTTTCTTCTCTTCTTCTGCTTTACCGCGCATTCATCTTTGCATAGAGTCGGTAAACTTCGTCAGTGGCAGGTTTGCTTTAAATATTGCCGCCGTAAAGGATTATGGGATACCACTATCTCCTTTCCTTTCGTAAAGGTTGCTCAGGAGCCCAGAGGTAGATATCTCCGTTCACTCAAGTGGGGAACAGGAATGTGTCTCCGCAAAAAATGACTGGATATCAATCAACGGCTCATAATATCTTTATGCCATGTACTAAAAAAATGTTTTCTCTTTTCAAAACGCCACCTCAAGCGTTTTATTAGCCGTTTTATGTTATTATTTTTTGCTTGAGAAGGGAGGGGTGGGCAGCTGAAAGGAGTCGCAGTGAAACAAATGTTGTTTCGGCCCGGCATTCGAGAGGGCCTAGTGCACGTCTCCGTTACGCCTCGTTTCCACATACGTATGTTTTTCGTATCCGTACTTCCGTAAATTTACGGAAGGGGTCGCTAGTGCTTTACGTACGGACATGAATTTATTTACGGACAGCCAAAAAGATGGGGGAACGCATGATAATGGCCGTTTTTCGGAGACCGGTACTGTGGAATATGAGGATCGACATCTACCGAGATAAAAACAAAACCAACCAGCCAAAAACTGCCTTGTCCAGCATGATGCCCTGCGTCTCTGTCATCTCTGGCGATTGCGCCAATATAGATAAGCGATGGCGAGCACTCTCACTCGTGTTGGTGTCATCGCAAAGTCTATTTAACAAAAATAAAAATGAGCGCTAAAATTATTGAGGGAAATCACAGCAGTAGACTATAATTATATAATTAGGGGTATCCATAGCCATAAATTAGGCCTATACAAATAATACAATCAATATACAATCAAATCCGACTGTATTTTATATTAAACTCATACAAACGAATGATCAAACAGATATCTGACTGTTATTTATGTAAAACATATGATATATTAAACTGATCTATAACCATTATAACCATTTCATATCAAAATGATGAAGTAGGCCTATAGAGGATCGGAAAATAGAAATAGGCCTACTCACAAGTTGTCTTTCAAACTCAAAAGCAAGCGAGCTAGCAAAACTTTCATCCGGTATCTCCGTAAAACGACGGCGAAAGTTCAATTTTTTGAACGTATATTACGGACATACCGGACAGAAATTTTACGGAGGGGAGGAGTCTCGGAGGAAAAACGGACATTACGGAGAATCACATCGGAATGAATGGACTTTCGGTCGGAGACGGTTGGATCGCATACGAGAATGTACGTATGTGGAAACGAGGCGTTAACTTCTCGTGTCCGAGGTTTTTTCCCTTTACTTTACATGAATGACGTTGATGGTTTTTAGGCACTGTGGTGACTTTTTATCACTAAATGTGTTTGAGTGATAAAGAGATTTTTAGACTGGTTTAGCTGCTGCTCAATGACTCTCATGTTCCTCTGCTTGCGATCATTGCGATTCACCATTTATTGATCCATTTATTCAAAAGATCCAAAGACAAAGAACAGGTGCATTACGGTATCATTTTATAATATTGTTAATAGCCTAATAAACATTTCAGTTGTGTTAGTATTGTGGCGAATATCAAAGGTAGAGGTGTGCTATATTGTTTCAGTGACTTTATTGAATAAATCCCGAGACCACCATAACCACAACAAAGCTCAACGAGCACCCCGTAACCACCACAAAGCTCAACCGTCTTATTAACTCCTCCACTTACTTCCGCACCGCAAAGCATGATGGGAACACATCAACCATTAGCAGTAGTGGTGGATTTAATGATTCGTTTCCGTGACCCAGTTTGTGTGAGTCAGATCGCCAAGAGGAGTCAGTTCGCCAAGAGGAGTCAGTTCGCAAAGAGGAGTCGTTCGCAAATCGTCTGCAGTTCGTTCGTTTAGTCGAGTTTCCGGTAGCACTGAGACTCGACTGAACTGGGAGGAGTCGTTCGCGAATTGTTTGTTCGTTCAGCCTGGTTTCCGGTAGTGGTAAATCGCATCATGGAATGCACGCAATTGCATGGTTCTCAGCTGAGTCAGTCAGACTTAGTGCTACCGGAAAACTCGACTGAATTGGGAGGAGTCGTTCGCGAATCGTTTGTTCGTTCAGCCTGGTTTCCGGTAGCGGTGAATCGCATCATGGAATGCACGCCATTGCACGGTTCTCAGCTGAGTTAGTCAGACTCAGTGGAGTCAGTGCTACCGGAAACTTGTTCGTTCGTTCAGTCGAGTTTCCGGTGAATCGAATGGTGAACAAGAAGAACGAGAGAAATGAACCGGTTCGGTTCGTTCGTCCTAAAGACTCGTTCATTCGAACCGGTTCGCGAACGAACGAGTCAACACTAATTAGCACTGCTAATTAGTGTGTTAACCCCGGCGCTACATTGCCCCCCAGCAGAATGTCGCCTGTCCTCAGCCGACAGCAAAGTCCTGATAGCGAAGGGCAGGCCGCCGCCGCCTGTGAGCCCGTGGGGTTGCATGCCCCAACCCCCCACTGTCTGTTCGAGTCGGAGGACTCGTCGGTGTGAGCGGAGCCGTGCTGGGTGAGCTGGGTGTGTCAGGAAGTACGGCCGCCTGGGGTAGGGTGCCAAGCGGTCTCTGTGTAGCACCACCACCCGCCCACGGGCACGCATCTTCACCCGAAACACACCCACTGGCTGGTCAGCTTGGGGGAGACCCCCTTTTTCCGGGTTGGGTTGTAGACCCACACCCTCTCCCCAGGCATGAAGGAGCGGCCCTGGCAATGGAGGTCATACCCCCGCTTTTTTCGTGCCCCCGCCTGTTCCTGACGCTGCCTGGCAAACTAGGTCCACAAGCGTCCGCAGCTCTCTGCCGAACATAAGTGTGGCTGGCGTGCACCCCGTGCTTTCTTGCACCACTGAGCGGTAAGCCCACAGGACAAGGGGTAGATGGCGGTCCCAGTCTCGCTGGTGTCGTGAGGCGACAATGGCCAGTTGCGTGGCAAGCGTCCGGTTGAACCGCTCCGCTAGCCCGTGCAGTTCTTGAGGTGCCCCAAACCGACAGAACATCCCACACACCAGACGCTCGGCTGTGGTCACCGCACTCTGGTCGGGGACCGCATACGCCTCCGGCCACTTAGTGAAATAGTTTATGGCCACGAGGACGTAGCGGTTCCCACTGTCTGTGGTGGGGAATGGGCCCAGGATGTCCACCCTAACCCACTCCATGGGGGCACCCACCTAATATTGCTGCATAGGGGCATGGGAACTTCCAGTCGGCCCCTTCTTAGCAGTCCAGGAGTCACGGCAGTGAACGAAAAGCTCTGTGTCCTTCCTGCAACCAGGCCAGTAAAAACGCTGGCGCAGCTTGTTGAGGGTCTTGGCCACCCCGTAGTGTCCTGCCCCCACCGAACCGTGGACCGCATGTAGCACCCGTTGGTGCCAGTCCTTGGGCACCAATAACTGCCACACATCTCTCCCCCAATCTGGTGCATGCCCGACCCTGTAAAGTAGTCCATCACGCCATGCCATGGTGGCCCACTCTTGAGTAGTAGGTCTTGGTTTCCACGGACAAGGCAGAGACAGCCTCCTGGGGGGGGGGGGGGGGGGCAGTGTGGGGTCACTGTCCTGTGCCTCGATCCACCGAGCCACCTGACCCTCAGCCTCCTTGAAGCTGAGCAACCAGGTCAGGGACGCGTGATCCATCTGGAGAAGGAAACGCTGGCCGTAGAGGTAGGGGCGAAAGTGTTTGAATGCCTCAACCACTGCCAGGAGCTCACGTCGGGTGACGCAGTAGTTCTGCTCGGGGCGAGACAAGTTGCGACTGTAGTAAGCCATCACCCTCTCGCCCCCTGCTCCCCCTTGTGACAGGACTGCCCCCAGTCCCACGTCACTGGCATCCGTGTCCACTGTGAATCTGCGGCCAGGGTCAGGAAGGGCCAGGATGGGTGCGGTTGTCAGAGCAGCACGGAGCTGGGCGAAGGCGGCTGCATAGTTGTCTTCCCAGCTGAGCTCTCTCCCCTTGTCCGTGAGACGGTGCAGGGGGGCGTCAATTGATGTAAAGTCATAGCCATGCCTTCTAGCCCCATCACATGGCCCAGGAACCTGGTCTCGCGCTGCAGTAGGTTGCACTTTTTGGGGTGTAGGCGCAGGCCTGCACCCCGAATGGCTTGGAAGACCTGGCGGAGGTTCTCCAGGGCCAGCTCAAAGTCCCTGGCGTGGACCAGAAGTTCATCAAGGTAGACCACGCACTGTTTTCCGTGGATGTGAGCCAGTACCCTCTCCATAAGTCTCTCGAACGCGGCGGGAGCATTGCAGAGGGCATCACCTTGAACTGCCAGAGCCCTTGGCCGATGGTGAAAGCCGTCTTGGGTCTTGCATCTGGTTCCAGCTCCACCTGCCAGTAGCCGCTCCGCACATCTAGTGAGCTGAACGACTAAGACCCTGCGACTTTGTCCAAGGCGTCATCTATGCGGGGCAAGGGATAAGAGTCCTTTCTGGTTACATCATTCAAGTGACGATAGTCCACACAGAACCTCCAGGTGTCGTCCTTCTTTTTCACCAGGAGGGCAGGGGCAGCCCAGGGGCTGTTGGATGGCTCTATCACCCCTGCCTTAGCCATCTCCCGGATCATCTGCTCTGCTGCTTCTTGTTTGGCGAAACCTAGTCGGCGGGCTCGCAGTCTAATGGGCAGGGCCGTGCCAGTGTCAATTGAGTGCTGCACCAGGTTGGTTTGGGTGCAGTCCTAATTTCATGCAGCAAAAAGGTCTGTAAACTGCTGGAGCATGTCTCGCAGCTGTTGACTCTGCTGAGCATCGAGTCCTTCACTGCTCCACTGGTACAGTTCCTGGATCACATTGTCAACATCTGACGATGGGAGCTGAGGAGTCGTAGCCTTCACGGAGGTCGCTGTTGTCGTCTCAGAGGATGGCGGTGGTGGCTGTGGAGGCGGCGATGGTGCGGCACCTGGTGAACACAGCTGGGTTCTTGTACACCCTATCTTCCCCCCGGCGCTGGAGGGTCAGCGTCTCCGTGCCGAAGTGAATGGTGTTCCTCGACACATCCACCCTAGCCCCCCAATGATCCAGCCCGATGATGCAGGGGATAGAATTTCGGCCACCCAAAACTTGTGGGTGGTTTCGGCGTTCCCCACCTTCACTGGCAGCGGGATTTTCCCCAGCATCCCAGCTAGTTCTCCGGTCACTGTTCAGATCTTACAGTTGGTGGGCATCCATCCTGTCTCTTGAAGCACCCCTGGGCGCACAATGGAAATGGTGGAGCCCGTGTCCACGAGGGCCCAGCAGGGGTGTCCCTTGATGGAACAGAGGAGGTAGAGGCCGTTTGCGTTCCCACTCTACCAATCTTGTCGTTGTTCTCAATGGGGTCTATGGTCAGTCGGTCTGGTCGAGTTGGCGACGGATAAGCCTCGAAGACGACCCTTCCCTCGACGTTCCCTTCTTCATCGCTGACGTCGGCCAGGCACACCTGGGGATCTGGTCTTTTGCATGGGATCATAACAGCCTCCACCCTCTCTGCCTCATCCAGCGCAGCATTGAGGCTGGTCGGTGCCATGATGAGGAGATGTTTCAGTCTCTCTGGTGTGAGGCCATGGATGAAGGCGCCCAGGGCTAACTCCTCAAGGGCTGCTTCCTTAAACGTGGGGTAGCTCCGACAAGCGCACATCTGCAGCATAAGTACCCAGCGTCTCACCCTCTTGGCGGCGCCGGCGGGTCAGCTGGTCCCGCATGTTGTCCTTTGAAACCCGTTTCCCAAAGCGTCGTTCCAACGCAGCCGCCAGTCTAGTCTAGTCGCTCGGTGGGCGTAAGGTCGAGCAAGACCTGCTGCGCCTTCCCCTCTAGTGCGAGCAATGTGGGCAGCAGTGGCTTGGTTGTTCCACTGGTTATTCGCTACAGCCAGTCCAACTTGCGCTAGGTACGGCTCCAGGGCTGTAATGCCGGCGTATCGTGAGAGCTTGAAGGTGTCCCGTGGTGCTGGGCTGGGGATGGGCATGCTGGCAGCAGCGGCCGGCGGCGAGGCGTTCGGCGGAGTCCTCCCGGCGGCGGTCGGCGACGTGCTCTCGGCGGCGACGATCAACGCAAGCTCTCCGCAACGGTCCGCGACGTCCTCTCCACGGCGGCGGTGAGCAGCGGTGGGCTCTCAGCTCCGGTCAGCGGCGCTCTCCTGATGGCAGCAAGCCAACGGACAAAACTCGGAAGGGTTGTTTATAAAAGGGGCTCAATCATGGACGTAAAAAGAAGGCTCAATCCGTTTTGATTTTGATTTCATTGAACACAGCCCGTTCTTTCGCACAAACAAAGCCATTGGAAACACATCTAAAAGCACTGATGAATGCATATGTAACCTAGTTCCTGTTAGGGACTCTTATTCTGAAGGAGGAGAACGGAAGTGTCTGCGTGTGGGTCGCTGTTTTGACTCTGTGTTGGGAGCGCTGGAAATAAAATGGATCGCCCCATTCAGTGAATGGACCTTACCGATTCTTCTTTTATATATTACCCAAGTATAGGCAACAATAATTTGTACATTAGATTATTATTCATAGATTAGAAAGCAGAAGGAGATCGTTAATATTTGGGAATAACATGGGAATGAATGAAACGTGCATGCGCATTTAAAAGACAGCGTTTACAGAAAGGGGAGGGGGGGGGTGCTAAAAAACAAGAATATTTCTACATCCGGTTCGTCATGAAGTAGGGTGTGGCTAGGCTCCCATGCGGAAGCATATCTCCTTGATGTTGCCCAGCGCCACTGAGCAGTTTACATAGGAATGGATGGGCGCCATTTTGGAATCCGGTGTCCATTCTATAATATGTCCATAGGCGTAACTATGCTAAAGGAGGGTGCATCAAGGCTCCTTTCCTAAGCATTTTTAGAATTCAAACCGCCTTTCCTCCAAGTAATCCGGGTCATCTCCATAGGAAAGGAAATTTCCTATGCAAAAAAGAGAATTCGTAGAGACCTGGATTAACCTGTGCACACTGATTACTCAATATGCACACTGATTACCTCACACCCAGCCCTAGAGTCCAAATGACTCAGCCAGGCGAGGCTGTTTAGACAAAGCCATCATCCACACACACTCCCACAGTGGCCATTGAATCCTCAACTGTCTGACTGTGATAACCAGGGTGTGGTGAGCTAACTAGTGTAATCTTCCAGTTGTGCTGCACCCAGGTAGCTGCCACACATGTGTATCCTTTATGATGAGTATATAACACGCACTTGTGCGCGCAAACACACACACACACACACACAATGCAAAAGTATTGCATTGAAAAGCACTGTATCAACACTTAATTACCACAACATAAACAAATGGCAACTGGTGCAGTTATAGTTCTATAAGAAGTATAGTGTTCAACAAGGTCATATATACTGATTTGTTCATATTAAAACCTGTGCTATAACAAGGGCAATTTCCTTATACAAATAGTAAGACAGCTAATGAAAAGTTCCTTCTATTGCTTGTGGGTGGAAAAAGGACTCAGAACACTGAGCTTGACGGTTCACTCCAGTGGAGGCTCCTCCCCCAGGAGGCTAATACCGTGGTGCCCTTCATTGTAGTCACAAGGGGAAGTGGGGGCACAGTAGGGGGGATGGAGAAGTGATATAGACCTCCTGCCTTTTCATAACATCAAGGATTCAAACTAGTCGAATGGTCATGACAGGGAGCCAAGGGAGGGAGATGAGTATAGACAGATTGACTGAGAAGGCATCATAGGTCATGATGACGAGTCAGGCGGGCAGTGGCGGTTCTACGTCCAGTTACGCCCCGGGCATAACTGGACAAAACCAGTTATGCCTTAACCCCCCCCCCCCCCACCCTACGGACTTCAGTGGGGGTTTTCATTCTGTCTAGGCACGGTGTTACGTCTTCGCTGTTTCTAACAATGATACGGACGCAGGTGAACGGTTAACTTTTTATTTGTGCTAACACCGAACCTATGACACCGAACGTACAGCCGTGTTCCCGCTGCTTCAGGTGAACTCAAGACAACAACAACATTACCCATAATTCCTGGGTCCCTTACTACTACGGCAGCCCTAGTAGCTCACACATACATTACACACGGCACCTTCTCAACGAGCAGGTGCGCCTGCAGCCAGAGGGGGCGCCAAAACACCATTCCTCACACAATGTTATTTACTTCATTGAAAACCGCAGCGCGTTTTTTTTTCTGCTCGTGGCGCCCCCCATGTGATTTGGCGCCCGCCCCCCACAAATATAGTGCCCCGGGCGGCTGCCTGGTTCGTGAGGCGGGAGACATTGGGTCTGACCTGGGAATACAAGCGCAGAGCTGTCTTAAATAGAGGGGTGGTGCGCACATCCAAAGGTAATCCACAGGTGCTATAGACCATGTTGAATATAAGAGAAAGGAGGGTCTGCACACTGTTTTAATGCTCCAGAAGTGGATTTGTTAACAGGCAACGTTTCGATCGCTAGGGATTTTCATCAGGCATGATGAAGATCCCAGCCATGATGTCTCCTGCCGCAATAGAATGGTAAAGCCGAGGGTCGTCATCGGCTAAACGTTTGCCTAATCATTTAGTGAAATTACTGCTATCCAGATACAGTATTGCTATTAAACCTGTTTAGTAAATCCACATAATTTGGAACCCATTTTGGCCAATCCGAGACTAGCTCCAATGCATGCAAAAAAAATACGAAGCATGCTGCCATGATCATCAAATGGCAACATACCAACCCGGTATCACGAGATCTCGTGCTCATGCGCACGAAACGCGTTAATCTATTGAATCGTGTCCCAGAGTACGATTGTTCGACTTTTTTCGTGAAACGCATCACGAAATGTTAACCAATGCATTCTGAATGCATATCCTTCACACTATATTCTTCGTCCTAACTATCAAACCAAACATCCTTCACATTCGCCGAGCGACGATTATGAAAGTAAAATGCACATTTCTCACTAAAAATGTTTACATAAACACTTTTAATGGCGTAACCCGCCATTAAAAGCGTTAAAAGCGTCTATCGGTGACTAGGCCTACGTCACGGATAGACGCTGTGAGCATCTTTCCTATTGGATAGTTTTTAGGGCTATTTTTCTGTGAAAATGGCGGACATATACTTTTTATTCTGGGTGGAAAATATATTTTAGCATAGTTTACTCCATTAAAAGTGTTTATGTAAACATTTTTTAGCGAGAGAATGTTGCATTTTACTTTCATAATCGTCGCTCGGCGAATGTGAAGGATGTTTGGTTTGATAGTTATGACCAACAATATAGTTGTGAAGGATGCACATTCAGAATGCATTGGTTAACATTTCGTGATGAGTTTCACGAAAAAAGTCGAACAATCGTACTCTGGGACACGATTCAATAGATTAACGCGTTTCGTGCGCATGAGCACGAGATCTCGTGATACCGGGTTGAACATACATATAGGCCTGTGGTGACCCACAACTACAATGCTAAAGGTACGGCCACACCAAACGCGCCTAACCTGACGCTTGATCATTGTGTGTCACAAAAATGGTTCAACGCTTCCACCGCGCCAACGCAGCTAGATGAGCCCGCCCATTTTCTCCCGCTCATTCTCTTTCCAAAGACTCCGCAAACATGAAGGTCAAATAATCTCGGATATAAATAACAATAATCGGGTTAAATAACATGGTATACATGGTATATAATAACAAATGGTGTGTCTGTTGTGTTTCCAGCATTCGTAGTGTTGATCAGCAGAGATATAGTCCGCCAAGACGTTGAGGTTGCTTAGCAACCAGAGACGCTGTCCATGCAAGTGAATGGAGCGTTCGCTCTTCGTCATAACTATCAAACCAAACATCCTTCACATTCACCGAGCGAACATTATGAAAGTAAAATGCACATTTCTCGCTAGAAATGTTTACATAAACGCATTTAATGGCGTAACTATGTTACTATTTCCACCCAGAATAAAGAAAGGTGTCGGCCGTATGCTTCTGTGCAAGCTCTCTCTGCCAGTGACGTCGGGTCAAGCTCCACGCTCATTGGCTATCGCGGCTAAGCGTCACGCGTAGGAGCGTTGAAAGTTCAATTTTTTGAACTTTGCACGTTGGTGCATTGGGCGCGTTGGTGCGTTTACGTGCGTAATTACGTGCGACTGCCGTGTCTAAAGGCCCATTTATGCTCAACGTTAAATACGCATACGGATACGGACGGAGCCTTTCGTCCGTACTCTGCGTTCATTTCGTCCGTTTTTCGTCCGTTTCCACAAAGCTTGTGGATACGCACCAAACGGAGCAGTACCACCGAAAACCGTGGGGGCGCTGTTACCGTCACTACCCGAAAAATTCTCCGTCCTCCAGCCGCGATGAATGGGCTCTTTGCACAGCTCCACTACTTCCTGAACTTAATGCTGCTCCTTTATTTCCTGTCTTACATTATTGGATAAACTGATTAATCCAGGTGTGTCTGACCATTGTGACTACTCAGACACACCTGGATAAATCAGTTTGTCCAGTAATGTAAGACAGGAAATAAAGGAGCAGCACTAAGTCCAGGAAGTAGTGGAGTTGTGCATAGAGCCCATTTAACGGCCTTACCGACCACCGCCTCTTACAACGAGCCCGTTTTCTTCTTTTATTTATTATGTACATAATCAAGACCTCCTCCATAGTCGCCATGTTTGTTGTTTTCTTTTTACAGCCTATGGTTTGTTGTCATAAACTTTTGACTCTGCGCTTCCCCCTAGTGGATGTATTGGTTAACATATATGCCAACGTAAAGGACGCATGAAAGTATGTGAGCAGTGACGGTAACAACGTTTGAAACGGACGTGTACAATTGCGTCCGTACGTGGAGCATAAATGAGCCTTTACGCCCCTAACGCAATAGTATCTGTCTGCGTCCTGCAAGACGGAGGCGTAACTTGCACTAGGAGGCGTAACTTGTTCTTTTCTAAATCGCGGTCCACGCAAGATCTTTCTCTTTTCGCGGTAAACAAAAAGCGTTGTAAATCACGGTTCACACGAGATCTTCATTGAAGTCGGGTCTTCCGATATTCATGCCGGTAAGTAAATTTACCAGTCATTTATTACCGGTCATTTATGTACCCGCGCACCACTGCTACATACAGATCACTTCTGCGATTTAGAAAAGTACTAGACACGCCTCCGACTACAAGTTACGCCTCCGACTACATGTTACGCCTCCTAGTGCAAGTTACGCCTCCTCCGACTACAAGTTACGCCTCCTAGTGCAAGTTACGCCTCCTCCGACTACAAGTTACGCCTCCTCCGACTACAAGTTACGCCTCCGTCTTGCAGGACGCAGACAGACCCAACTACGCGACGCTTCAACGCGTGTGTTACGCGTCTATGCGCCTATACCAATGGTTCCCTATGCAAACATTTCGATTTTCAACGCCCCTAACGCGAGTAACGCGTTTGGTGTGGCCGTGAAGGTGATACGTGACTGATGGCGTTTTCTGGCGGGGTTGGCTTGCCATAGAAAAATTCGCCCGATACGCGTCTCTACGTTAACTTTCTATGGGATCTTGTCACCCCGTCGCGTTTGGTGTGAACGCAGGGTAAAAAGTTCACCGTTCAAAGCAGGATGTTTATTGCGGGGAGTGTAGGCTACTCATGGAAGTATGGATATTGTAACACAGCATTGGTCTCTTCCAAATAGGCCTAATATATTTTACACGTTTGATTGTCAGTTGACCTCATTTTAACTTCTAATTTCAAAAGGCACTTGTCAAGGACGACTGTTAGATCAATATAGCCTAGCCTATATGTTTAGTAGTTTTATAAATAATCTACTTAATTCTTGTTGTGTGGAATTACTTTGATCAAAGCATTGCAAGGTTCATTTGCGATGTGATTTACTGTCCAGCTTACTTTACCAGAAGCCTGCGCCAAAGATCATTGCCACATATTTTCAACTCAACTCTCCACACTGCAGGGCGGTGCCTGGCTATAAAATCCCAGCCCTAGAAATTCTCAACTCCTTTACGTAAGCGAACAGTCCACATTCTTCTCTTCTCTCAGTCCAACAAGGTAAGAATTGATTCAATTGGTCGCAACCTGATCCGCCTTTGCCTGCGGCTAGCTGTTTTCAGTATTCGTCTATTTCAATAGGGGAGTTTAGGTGTAGGATTTGTAAGCCTACTTAGTTCAATCAGTGGAGCCCTAGTCAACTGTACTTTTTCTTTACTTTACTTTTATTTATTTATATATAGGCTATATTTATTTATTTTACGACTCGACCCGATTGTCTATTACGGAGGCCCATATGTGCATACCTCTTTGTTATTCCATCTAAGTTAGTTCAATTCACAGTTTAAGATTAATCCTATAATGATGAAAATAGAAGCCTGAGCCTACAATCCGCCATCAAAGTACTGGCTATAGGCGACTGTATTCAATTATTCTCTCTTGTCTAAAATGCGCTATTCGGTGTGATTATAGGTGTTATAATAACCACACGTTTGATACACAAAGACGAAGGTAGAGGGTGTGGCTGGCTATGGAATCAGGACTGGACTATGGACATGACCACACTGGAAAAGTTGACATAGAGACGCCTAGCTTTTTTCCTTAACGTATTTTTTCACAATGTCCCGTTTGAACACGTTTGAATTGTTTGAAGTTTAACCTTAGATTCTGTATTAAAAATGGAATAGTAAGTAATAGCAATTGTACCACCATGCCAGGCTATGCCAATTGCCAACTTATAAAGTTCATGCCTGTCTTGTCGCCCTGTAGTTGATCATTAATACAACCACGATTTTCCACATAAAGTGAATCCAAACGTCACCCAAGGAGCCTGATAGTAACATGACGTTTTTAATCTCATGTTATATCCATGCTTATTGTATGCAGCCATGTAGCAACTCTCTCTCAAGGGCCTATGCACTGATCGACACCCCGTAGAGGTGGCTCTCTCTCTTTGTTTACTCCATCGTCTTCTTCTTCAGCAGATCAGCTGTCACCATGCCTTCAGAACTGGAGAAAGCCATGGAGTCCCTCATCATGGTGTTCCATCGCTACGCGTCCAAGGAGGGCAAGGGCAACGGCATGCTGAACCGGCGGGAGCTGAGAGAGCTGATGGAGAACGAGTTGAATGGCTTCCTCAAGGTAAGAGAGAACGCGGGGCTCCGTAGTCCTTTACCTGTTCACGCCTGTACCTGGTGCTCTGCCGGCAGATTATAGTCTACCCCAATACTAGAACCGGCCGTTTACAAAAAGCTTTACCCCTGTGTCTCCCTTTCTCCCAACGCCATGAGAACCATGAGTCTGACATGGAGTATTCTAACACTCTCTTCTCCCCAACCCCTCACCCCTCACCACCACCCCCCTTCAGTCTCAGAAGGACCCCGCCGCGGTGGACAAGATCATGAAGGACCTGGACACCAACGGCGATGGCCAGGTGAACTTTGAGGAGTTTGTGTCTCTAGTGGTCGGACTCTCTATCGCCTGCGAGCAGTGTTATAAGATGCAATTGGGAGGCAAGAAGCATTAAACCCCACCTGCACCGTCAGCAGAGAGCTGGAGGAGATGGAGGAATAGAACATTTCAAATGTCCCTTGCTTTCTTATTTGTATTATGATCCATTAAACTCAATAAATATTCCTGAACCCCCAAACTGTGATATATTGTTGTTATGGGTTATTGTATGGACTTTCTCTGTACTTGTGGAATCCACTTTTTACACTTATTATGGCAATTTAATCCAACTTGAGTTAGTTTTAGTTATATCCCTATGCGAGAGAAAGGGGTCTGTCAGCATTCAGTTTTAATTTTGTAAATAGCCATGTGATAATAGGCTAAAGGTGTGGCGTATGAAGGGTTTATCTTTCTCTATTTCTTCTGCAATTGGCTCTAGTTTGGAGTAACACGTCCACAGGGTGTGTTGTTGACTCATACCACTGGACTCGATAGCACCACACTCAGGTATGATGACGTAACGTCAGAGGGCACTTCCTGAAGGAATCCTCAGTGTTGAAGGAACACACCCAGCACATTGCAATCTCCCAAACACTCAACCCATTGACACACACCACACTGATGTCCTTCTGGTGAGGAAAGGGGGCTTGCATCACGTGCTTTGCAAACAACCAATGGTTAATATTTTTTGCCAGAAAAAGTAAAAGAGGAAGCAGACCTCTGGGCAGTTTCTGAGTCACAGGACATAGCAGGCTCATGAGGCTTTTTCCGCAAGAGCCATTTTCATTGTGCTTCACATTGACCTTGTGGAGAGGTGTGGAAACCAAGTTCATGAACCTTCTATTCCCTTCTCTACTTCCCTTTTATGTTCGTCTGTCTTTCTCCCTTCTGAGTTTTTGTGTTTGTTTTTGTCTCACATTCATCCCTTCTTTCTTTCATTTGTTTGCTCCCGTCTTTGCATCTTTCTTTCATGAATGTTTTTTTTTCCGAGCAGAAGATCCAAGATAATTAAAGAGTGTGTCTTACTTCCCCCCCCCCCCCCCCCCCCCCGCCCACAACCCCACCCGCCCAACTGCTCCCTTTTCTCTCCACATCTTGTGAGCTCTTCAAAACTATTTGTTCAGGACTATGTGGCCTGCCAGTGTTACTAGTTACAGGGGCCAACCGGAGGGTTGCTAAGTTACGGCTGAGTGGGTGCGGCCAAGGGAAATACAGCTCATGAGGCTCACACTGCGGCCACACCCATATCATGCACACTTTCAGAGCTCCGAACAGGGAATTCTCTTCAGACTGTAAAAAAAAGCTTTATCTGTAATAAAATACAGTAATTGATTTACCCAATGTTTTTTTTTTCTTTTACATTTTTTGTGTTTCCTGTTGATGTTGTTGTATGGTGTTCACCTGAGGAATTTATTCTCAGGGTTTTCATGTTTTCTAGTATCTCAATTAGATAGGACGCACTACAGTTCTGATTAATTTTATCCTTTTATCTATTAGTGAATTTTTGTTCCCAACAGACTCTCATCTCAATCCTTCTCTTTCGCTCTTAATAACTCTATATATGCCAAATAAGTTATCAAATCTTAGAGATACATTTTAGATTGATTAAATGCGCTGACAGTTCATTGCTCCAGCCAAACGGATTACACTGAGTGGAGCGGATTACCACTCCAAGATGGCGGCCCCGTGTCTCGTCAGCGCCAGTAGGCGGTAGCGTTCGATGCTCTGTCTATGATATAAAATGTCTATGGATTCATGTAGGCCTATTTAACAATGTACATACTACCCCGCAGGCCATTCTCTGCTACTACAACACGTTCAATCCACCAACCCGTCTCACATCAATGTACTATAGCTACGTTGGTTCAAACGGAAAATGTAGTTTGGTGTGAGACTGTCCAGCAGGGAGAGCTGTCATACACCTTAATTATACAGGAATGTCTGTATTTACATTTTAAAATGTTCATGTGCTGGTTTGTCTGCAAAAAACTCTGCCTCCAGCAACAGGATTGGTCTAAACATATGAAGTGAAAGAAATAAAAGCCCAGTTCACCAGATCTGAGGTCAGCTGCGGTCAGATTTTGGATCATGAATGTATTGAGTGAACGACGTCTGAGCTAAATATATACCACCTGGAACTTGGTGCGTTTCCTACCTGGAGGACGGCAGGACGCGTGTTTACCTGGTCGATTAGGCCCTGAACGCAGACATCCTAATCACAGAGCCTGTGTTTTATTAGCCCCAAATATAATTTTTTGGTTAAAAAAATATAAAAGTACAAATATTTGTGATTATTTATAAGTAGCCTAGTCTAGATAGTCCTTCTGGCAAGAGAATAAACAGTTTAAAAACATAACCTTTTTACCACCTCAAGTGAATTAACCTATCCTATCCCCAGTCAGATGTGTTTGTGTGTAAAGTCTGTCTCACTTGTATTCATTTTACTAATTTTACTTCATTTTACTTTGGGGATAAGCAGCACAGCAGTCCGGTAGCTATTTTAAGCTATAATAAACTGCGTATTTTGTTTATTTAGGTGAAGCATTATGAAAAAAAATTCATGCAAAATAAAGCATCAAAATAATTTTGGCATTTTCATTTTCCGTCTGGGCTAAGCCCCGGATGTTTATGAAATCTAGAACATATTGACATATTGTAGTAATACCTACCATGATGGGATCGAGCGTGCAGGGATCAACACACACACACACACACACACACACACACACACACACACACACACACACACACACACACACACACACACACACACACACACACACACACACACACACACACACACACACACACACAATCATTTGTCAGGGCACGGACTACATCATCCAGCTCACGTTGCGTGTTATCTCATTAGCATCTGTACTTCGGCCACGGCACACCTCTCCCAAGTGTGCCGTGGCCAAGGGGCTGTTCCGTGCTGGAATCAGATGGCGTTGTCCACTAGTAAACGTTCTAGACTTTAGGATGCAAATGAGCTCGGGCCGTGGCCCCTAAATAGTGGCTGATAATTATGAAATGTTGTGTATTTGATATTTCTGATTAGGGCATGGTGTTGGTCAGCGAGGAATGGTAGGCTGAGCATAGCAGCGTAAAGAACATTATGTGTTCTAACAAATACGGTTATTGTAAACTGGAGGTGTGTGTGTGTGTGTGTGTGTGTGTGTGTGTGTGTGTGTGTGTGTGTGTGTGTGTGTGTGTGTGGTGTGTGTGTGTGTGTTGTGTGTGTGGTGTGTGTGTGTGTGTTGATCCCTGCATGCTCAATCCCATCATGGTAGGTATTACTACAATATGTCAAAATCTATATTGCCTATCCTGATATTATATCTATAAACCTGCCATTTATTTGGTTTTACATGAGTTATCCTCATTTATCCATGGCCAGAGTATACACCTTGAGGAGACTGGGGGAACACCAGCCTCGTGTTTGAGACTGATGAGTTGGTGATTGTGCTTGAGCGAAAAGGACCCAATAATGACGACAGACAATGAACACAGGCACGAGCGTGTAAGTACAACGACACTGAATGTCATTTTATTGAGTAGATTGATATCTTATGTCTTCAGAAGCGTTCTCAATCATGTAGAGGAGCTTGGCCATATCTGTGACCATTTTGCAGTACTCCACAAAGTTCAGGGTGCCGTCCTGGTCTGCATCTAAGCTCCCCATCAGGAGAGCAATCTGTTCCTTCTGCATGAGGCACAAGCACAACAACATGCATGCATTATAAATGTAACATCTTTTACTGGAGACATCTGGCCACTTCGGCAGCAACACACAATAAAATGCATCCAAACGTACAGTAAACAACATACAACACCCCATAAGTAACATTAGTTTACACATTTTGCATGGAGAGAAGAAGCAAGGCCCGAGGCCAGACAGTTGCATTGACAGCTCTCGGTGCTCATGACTTTTATTTTGCCAGGGTCACAAGTCCCCTCCGTCTAAGCTCGCCTTGAAGCTCATGAAGAGGAGCCCGAAAACTGGAGGAATTTCTGGCCGAATGAGTATGTCTACGTTGGCATTAAGTCTACGATCATACAACGATAAAGAGCATGGATACAAATTGAGAATCTCAACAAATGAAATATCACAACAAATGAAATGTCAGGACCAGATTTCATTGCTCCTGATTGGGTCTCGATTACAATACATGGATGCATGTTTGTGCACCTTCATTATCACCACAACTAAATACATGCACGTAGGGATTGGACTTGTGTGACTCACCCCTGCAAGGTGAGGAAGTTCTTCTTTCATCATCGTTGCAAATTCCTTTTTGCTAATTGTTGTGGGATCGTTGTCGCCTTCACTGCTTGCATATTTTTTAAATGTGATATATATTAAAGCGACAGCGGCTTCCATTTTTGTTGCCTCCATGTTTCTCTGGTTAAGGATGATCGGTGGAGCTGGAAAGGAATTGACATTCAATCTAAATCAAACATTCCAAAAAAAAAACCTCAAGCACATATTTGTTGAGATGACAGCACATGTTATATCGCCGACATCGACATCTGTGCTGTACAATCCTCCAAATTGTTCCCCCCCCCCCTTACCTATGTGTGGATGGGTTGTCTGGAAAAGAGGTGGTAAGGTGGGTGAGAGCTCACCACATTTATAGCTCAGCTTTAACCCCTCCCATTGGCTCTCCGTCCTTTGTCCTCCCTTAATGTCACCATGTCAGATATCCATCATCCATAAGCAATGTTGACACTAGCTGAATACTTATTGTCTCAAACTCGTCATTCAATACAAGGACAAAATGCCTTGAGGGCCAAAGCAGTTTAATTGAGTTGAGTATTCAGGTGTATTCAGATTTGGCAGCTCTCGGAGGACACAATTTCTAATGCTCAGAGGAGAAATTCTATGCACCGAATCTGTCAAGACTTGCCTGAAGAGATAATTTGAGATTGACTCCCACTGTAGAGTGTTAAGCGTTGGTGCCGCAACATCCAGGCAGGAAAATATATATTCAGAAAAAGTCCATCAAAAATGGATCCAAGGTGGGTACAAAGCACAGTGTTCATTGGTCGTCCCCTTGTCTTCTATCAGGGACATTTGCATTTTAGAATACATATTTACTCTTACTTAATTATGTACTTTCTTATTCTTATTCTCTTGAATATGAACTTGACCATGGAGCTGCGTGTTGAAGTTTGCATTTGCTCGCTCTTTTGTGCCACTGAACTTTAATCGCATTTGTGGAAAAAAAAAAAAGTTGAATTCAGGTGTGGTGAAAGAAGATATTTAGAGAGGACTCCCATTCAATCGGTTGCGTGGGCAGACACAAACACACACACACACACACACACACACACACACACACACACACACACACACACACACACACACACACACACACACACACACACACACACACACACACACACACACACACACACACACACACACACACACACACACATCGGGGCAGGGGTCTCCTTGCAGGAAGTTAAAAGCTGCCTTTTGTGGAGAACGAGGTCGATCAGCATTCAGTTTTAATTTTCTAAATAGCCATGTGATAATAGGCATAAGGTGTGGCGTGTGAAGGGTTTATCTTTTTCTGTTTCTTGTGCACTTGGCTCTAGTTTAGTTAGAGCAAAACATCCACAGGGTGTGTTGTTGACTCATACTACTGGAATCTATAGCGCCACGCTCACTAAGGTTTGATTATGCAACATCAGAGGGCACCTTCACACCCTGCCCTATCTCTGAAGGAATCCTCAGTACTGAAGGAACACACCCAGCACATTGCAATCTCCCAAAAACTCAACCAACTGACACACACCACACTGATGTCCTTCTGGTGAGGAAAGGGTGCTTATGAGCATGGTTTTTACATATATTTCATTACAAGTGATCAAGGAACTAGAGCTCTGGGTAAGTGTTTTCAGAGTTTCTGAGTCACAGGACATAGCGGGCTACAGCGAGTATGTTCCGATGTTTTCCCTGCCACAAGAGCCGTCTTCTTGGCTCCTTGGAGGGCGATAAGAGGAGTGGAAACAGGGTTCATCAACCTTCTATTTCCTTCTCTGCTTCTCTTTCACTCTCTTTCTCACTGCAGAGTTTGTGTGTTTGTTTTTGTCTTACATTCATTCCTTCTCCCTTTCATTTGCTTGTGCTTTTCTTTCATAATTTTTTTCTTTCCGAGCAGAAGATCCAAGATAATTTATCTTCCCCTTTGTCTCCACATCTTGTGCCACTATTGTGGCCTTCCAGTTTTACCAGTTACAGGGGCAGACCGGAGGGTTGCTTGCTCAGTGGGTGTACAGCTCATGAGGCTCACACTGCGGCCACACCCATGTCATGCACTCTTTGAGAGCTCCGAAACAGAGAATTCTCTTGGGAGACTCTAATAAAAACTTCATCTGATATAGTCTCGATTTACTCCATGATTTTTGTTTTACACTTTTTGTGTTGCCTGTTGGTGTTGTTGTTGTTGGTGCATGATGTGTACCTGAGGAATTTGTTCTCAGGGTATTCCTCTTTTCTGTATCTCAATGAGTGCACTATTTCTCTCTTTCCTTCTGTTTCGCTCTTGATAACTCGATATGCCCAATTAGTTATCAAGCTACAAAACGCATTTTAGATTTAGTGTACACACATGTTGGCCTCACAAACTATCACTATTCCTCCTTTGGTCTGAATGTTACTGTTCCCTTATTGAACCACCAGAGGGCAAAACACATCAAATCTAAAAACTTCCTCATTCTGAGATTTTTTTAGGTTTTAAAATATATACTGTATTTAAAATCTAGGTATTGAAATTCCTTTTTACATGACTTAAACAAACTTCCTCAAATATGTCAATCTATATTCTAATATTCTGATAATAATCCATAAACATGCTGTTTCCTGCACAGAAGAAAGTGTATGGATGTATACAAACTATAGGGCACATGTAGGCCTAATACCTTATATGCGGTTTGGATTGGATTGGTTCAATATCCAACTGTTCTACATTTAAGAAGTTCAAGGAAAGAAAAACTTGCATGCAGCTACATTGAAATAATATTCAAACTGCCATTTTGCAAATGATGCCTGTGCATAAGGAATTTCCCTAGCCATTCTGTTGTTGTTTTGGTCAAATGATTTGCATTCACACATTGATACGCATGTCTAGGCCTTATACTCAGATGCCACTCAATTCCTTTTGTGGAAATACTAATAACATTTCTCTAACGTAAACCAAATGAACAAACAAAGGGTGGTTCTGCACCCATGGCTAAAATGTCAATTATATGTAGAAAAAACACCAACTCATGTACTGTTAAACCAGCAGGGTTACGAACACTTGTATGAGATCTTTCATTCATCGCTATGATAAAGCACACTCAGGTTTTAAGTTCAGTCTATCTCTGGGCTGTAGTTCCCAAACCAGTCTTTTATGTTTGCCTTTTCCCCCCTTCTGTTGCTGACAATTGTGCTGCTCAGTATAATTACGACGAGTGAGTTTGTTGTGGTGAGTCCCAGTGTTCACGCCCAGACCTGATAGGGCCTTTTTGGGCACCCTTAATCCACCCTTTTTCGGTTCATAAGGATGTACTTAGGCTACAGTCTTAATTTGCACAAGCAATGGTATCATTGTGCTCCATTTTGTGTGAATGCATTATGGCATACAGCTCTGTAGGAAAGGTTCACGATTAAAAATCCAAAATAACTATCAAAATATCGAAATAATAACACATTCATGGTGATCGCGTCATCTTGAGTATGACAAAAACATCTCTGGTATGACAAACCATAGATTAAGGCTTGGTAAAAACCTTTCCATTGGAGAAGCGTTTTAAGAAAAAAGCCATCACTATGTTTCTGCAAACTTTAATTGTCTTGCACTCATCAAGTAATACAAGGGCAACATGTGTAAAATGCCTTGAGGGCCAAAGGAGTTTTTTTCATGTCATAGCTACAATTATTATCTAACCGTAAGATCAACAGGACGGTTGAGTAGGCCTATATAACTATGGATTATTTTCTGTTTTCCTTTCTATGAAAGGAATACCAAATGTTAATAACGTGCAACAACGTATTTTAGGTTGAGCAGCTCTCATTGGAGAACATTTTGTTTTGTGTATTATGTCCCATGCCTTGAATTCTATTCACCGAATCTGTCAAGGCTTGCCTGAAGAGCTAATGAAGGATTGACTCCCACTGTAGCGTTGGCGCCGCAAAATCCAGGCAGGAAGTGCAACACCGATGATCAGCATATCACTTTACACAACTATTGAAATATTTATTCAGAAAAAGTCCATCAAAATGGATCCACGCACACACAGGCATCAGTGTTCATTTGTCGTCCCCTTGACCTCTATCAGGGCCATTTGCATTTTATAATATATATGTAAATAATTTTTATAATAAATATATCTTTATTCTTACTTAGCTTAATTTATTTTCTTATTTTAATTTCTTTTGTATTACTGTAAAATGTTGATTTAGATGAAATGTTCCTTTCCAGCTCAACTGATCATCCTTAACCAGAGAAATATGGCAGAACCAACCGCAACCGCACACACACCCACTCATGTGCGCACAGTCCACACACACACACACACACACACGCACACACACACAGACAGACACGTACACACCGTGCACACTCATGTGCACACACAAACACACACACACATAACCTAATGTCAGCCATACCTGGCAGGAGTCCCTTTAGTGCCAACCTACATGTCTTTGGAAGAGTGAGAAAACCAGATTGCCTGGAATTAACGTGCAGAAAATATAGGGAAAAGACATGCAGAGTGTTTGAAATGCAAGCCATTCATGTACACCATTAGTAAGTGAAACTTGTCCTCGTATTTTGGCAAGACTTCCAAATGAGGCTCCATGAGAATAGGTGTAGGAAAACCATGCATAAGGATATTATGAAGATACCTTTTTTCAATGAAATGTAAAGCAAAGAGCGAAGGATGAATTGCACATGATCATAAATTAATAGTTGCGATAACGGTGGGCATTTTCTGTGCCTCCGGCTAAGTCTCCATTTGGGACTGCTTTGGTTTTTAGAGCACAGTGCTGTGAGTCACTAGATAAACGGCCAGAAAAATAGCACAAGGGAGGGGGAACCCAAACATCCCACCACAGCAGGCTGAGTCATCTGGACCAAATTTTCCATTTCCATTTCACCTCACAAACCGTTTCTGTTAGAAGGTCTTAAAACTTGGGTGAAGGAGCAAATATCTTACGCAAAAAGGCAGTAATCTGTGAGCCAAATGATAAAGTGAGTATCCGAATGGGTGGATGTGTATGGGTTTCATAGCGCAGGCTATACACAACCCTCTTTGATCCTCATCGCTTTTTTTGAAAAGTGGGAAACTGGTTGAGATGTCTGATTTTAGCATGGGATATTGTTTGGTCTGTTACTTTGAGAGAGGGCATGGTCTACTAAAGGAAATGGGCATTTTCCGGCTTACCACAACCACTATCAACAATAAAAAAAAATAAAACGTTTTTTGCTTCTGTCTTCAAGGAAGTATAGCCACCAAGCAGTAATTTCGAAAAAGTTATACTGAAGAAAACATGAGTATAAAGCCTCCAAGACCAAGTTATTGGTCTGAGGGTTTTATTGTGTTTATCTCAACTATTGCTTGCAACTCTTTTCCGTGCAAGAAAAGCAACACAGGCCGCCCAGATTGTGAAGGAAAGACACATCCCGCAGAATGCGAACTTGTGACTATCGTCAATTTATGTTGAAACAGGCCACAAGCATTCCAACAATGAACTGTTATGTGGCTGGAAAGAGGCTGGAGGATTTAAAAAAAAATAAAAAAGCAGTTGACCAACTGGTGCCAAGTTCCAGTTCGTCCACGAGCAAACATACTTAAAGGGGCAGCACGCCATTTAACTTCAACTTAAAACCCAGAGCAGTCTGCAGGTCAACAATCCGAACACATTAATATTGGATAATGGGTTATAAATCTTGGAATTCAAATCCTGCTCAGATACAGGTTCCAAGAGGCTTGAGGAGGAGGGGGTTGTGAGGAGGGGCTTTGATAAAAGGAGGATAAAGGGTGTGGCAATATATAGGGCATCCCAACTGCCTTTTTTCCGTTATTTCGACTGCGCTTGTCTTTCACCTCCTCATCCGCTTGCTCTGAACGTGCCCCGGGTCAACTCTGGTGAGTGCAATGAAAATAAGTGATGCTATGATTTGAAATTCCTGCCCGCTGTCATTTGCTGCATGTCCTCCCCTCTCTCTCTCCTATACCTTCCCATCTAACTCACTGTATCTTCATTGAATAAAAAAGCAAAAGAATGCGGAAATAAATCTTACAAAAAACTTCAACCAGCATGAGTGAGCATGATGATGTTTTGTGACTTGTGTAACACTACTTCAGTGAACCTCCCTTTCACTTATAATACTTTGAATAAATTGCATCCTTCAGGAAACGTTTTCATGTTTTCATAACATAATTATAATTATTATAACACGGAAGTATTATGGAAGAGTGACTCTTGAAACACGTTCTCCTGAATGTACTGTATATTTGTTCTCCTGTGGACCGCGGATGTTCAAAGGTACACCATCTTGAAATTACCTTTGGGATTTCACCCATACCTGGGGAGGTGCTGTTGCCGTAGCAACACCAGCCTATGTCAGGGGGCAGTGTTACATCTGTATTTTAGACTATAGTGAGACCAGTGACCTAACTAACTAGGATAATAACACCTGCTGCTCCCGTGGGGTGGTTGGTGGTTTATTTATATCTATCATTGGGGAAATCAAATTATAACACTGGAAAAAGATGAGTAATGTCCCTTAGAATGCTAGAAGCTGATTTGTTCACAGTAGCAATTTAGATGAGATATGTGTCTCAGTAGACACAAGATTATACATTCTGCAGAAAATATTCTGGAGTAGCCTAAATGTGAAAGAAACCACAAGGTTTCTCTTCACAGATGACCTTCACCTCTTTCTCTCTCCCTTCTCTCTTTTCTCTGCAGCCACCATCATGTCTGTCATGGAGAGCATTGTTTATCTCATCGCTGTCTTCGAAAAGTATGCTGGGGAAGATGGGGACAAACACACCCTGTCCAAGCCGGAGCTTAAAAAACTGATTCAAACTGAGCTGAAAGGTTTAATAGAGGTAGGTCATGGGAAAGTGATTCTACGTAGGCGTGTTTGTGATGAAATGTGTTACATCCTGTTGTGCTGTTTTGCTCTTATGATTTGATGCCAGTTTGCAATATTATCAATATCTTTAAGAACTCTATACAAATTCAACGTTCTATCATAGCCCCCCTAACCCTAACCCATGTGAAAGAGTATAGCAGGCATGTTATTGTGAAACACTTTCTGTATGTGCATTTCCACATTTGCATTAAAATTGCTTAACCAACTGAACTCTTTTACCCATTGGATTGTTGTCCTTTTCTCATCCAGCAATCCAAACCAGGTCAGGTAGACAAACTAATGGATGACCTGGACCAGAACAAGGACAAATTGGTGGATTTCCAGGAGTACATGTCTTTCGTGGCTGCCGTAACAATGAGTTGCCATGAGTTCTTTACAGCGCAGTAGGGCACTACCGCCATCTGGTGGTCATACTGTGTTGTTTGAATGCAGCTATTGATCCAACTAGTCAGAGTAAACTGTACTCTACTGCTAACATAATAAAAAATATTCAAAAACATCCGCTTGGTCACTTTTTTTTTACCCAAATGAATGTATGCTACTGTACATTTCAACGTAAAACGCTTAGACTATTTTGGATAGATACCAGCACATACATTTTGTAGCATCCACATTTTGGCAACCACATGCATTCAGATATGACACCACAGGGGTCAAACCTCATGTGGCCCAAAATAATAGGATTAATGCAATTCAAGCATAATTTCCAGTAAAAGGTTAAATCATTTGAGCGGAACAGGGAACTAAGGATCTCATTGTATTTTAAATTGAGTGGATGATGCTGATTTACCTGACTAATGTGTCATTGCTGTATTGACTGTGTACACTTGACGCTGACTGTTTTGTTGTAGGCAAATATATGACACACTGAAATCCTAATTCATAAGAGCAAAATAAAAATAAATGTTGGCACTTCAGTGTGTGTGTGTGTGTGTGTGTGTGTGTGTGTGTGTGTGTGTGTGTGTGTGTGTGTGTGTGTGTGTGTGTGTGTGTGTGAGTGTGTGTGTGTGTGTGTGTGTGTGTGTGTGTGTGTGTGTGTGTGTGTGTGTGTGTGTGTGTGTGTGTGTGTGTGTGTGCGTGTGCGTACACCTGGTGTGTAGGGTTAGAGTCACGAGGGGGAGAGAGTGTGTGTGTGTGTGTGTGTGTGTGTGTGTGTGTGTGTGTGTGTGTGTGTGTGTGTGTGTGTGTGTGTGTGTGTGTGTAGCTGGTGTGGTTTGAGTCAAGTGAGTGAGTGCGTGTGTGTACACCTGGTGTGTAGGGTTTGAGTCACGAGAGGGAGTGTGTGTGTGTGTGTGTGTGTGTGTGTGTGTGTGTGTGTGTGTGTGTGTGTCGTGTGTGTGTGGTGTGTGTGTGTGGTGTGTGTGTGTGTGTGTGTGTGTGTGTGTGTAGAGTGTGTGTGGCTAGTGTGGTGTTTGAGGAGAGAGAGAGAGAGAGAGAGGAGAGAGGGAAGAGAGAGAGAGAGAGAGAGAGAGAGAGAGAGAGAGAGAGAGAGAGAGAGAGAGAGAGAGAGAGAGAGAGAGAGAGAGAGAGAGAGAGAGAGAGAGAGAGAGAGAGAGAGAGAGAGAGAGATATTTTAAAACTTTTGGTTAAATTGCTAGAACCCTAAAAAATGTACTCGCGGGGAAAGTTCCCGCGATGCCTCAGATTGCAACGTTATTTCGATGAATTGCCTGTGCGGCTGGGTTGTGTCTCGTGATGCGACTGAGAGCGGGGGGGGGGGGGGGGGGTTAACAACGGCGTCGGTCTGGAGAAGCTGAGCCTGAGACACAGAGAGAGCGTGTGTTGTTTTGAAATTGCTAGGAGTGGAGGGGTGGTCAGGCCCTGTTTAAAAGATGGCGGATGTAGAAGGCGATGAAATCCAGTCGGCTCTCCCTCCAGCAACCCGTAACGGACCCGATGTCGGTAACGCGGGTCAGAATGTAACCACGCTGACGTCAGGTCCAAGGGTAGTGAGGATTGTCAAGTCGGAATCTGGCTATGGTTTCAATGTTCGTGGTCAAGTGAGCGAAGGAGGACAACTGCGAAGCATCAATGGGGAATTGTATGCCCCCCTTCAGCATGTCAGCGCTGTTTTACCCGGGGGTGCAGCAGACCGGGCTGGGATATCGAAGGGTGACAGGATTCTTGAAGTGTAAGTGTGCATTAATCAATTCAGACTATGTTCGCAGGCAGGTAGCTAATTGGCTAACGCTTGATGGCCATACAAATCTAGGCTGAGAGAGGAGCCTAAATTTTAGCGTTTTCCCGGTCGACCTCAACGCATTTTCCGGTCTCTAACTTTCTATGATCCATGTTAGGTGGACCGTTAAGTCCACCTGAGCAAGAATGTTACTGTTATAACGATCACCCACAGAATAAATAAATTATGACAAAGCATTACCTGAAAGATTTGACAGAAACGGATATTTGCCTCTTGTCGCTGTACCTATGTATCGAAGTCCCGCCCTGTCTTGGCTCTGGTGCCTGTATCGCTCATTTGGAGCATCCCGTTCCCCGGCATTCCATCGAAAGACGGAGATGCCTGAGTATCAGGATAATACAAAGCTATCTCAACGTTTTACCACCAAATGTATAGTTGAAATACAGGGTAATGACATGGTGTTTGTGTTCCCAACCCCATCACTATGTCAGTTCGTTTTGGTGTCACTGTGAGAAGCAAGCGAATGTGCTTGCATAAGTTGAGGACGGACTGTGCATGTTGATTAGCTTTAGCTTCTCGCAGCTAGCCTGGCAGCTAATGTTTTGTTTAGCCCGACTGGCGCAGTCGGTTGTTAAAACTTTTAAATCCCGATTCAATTCATATTTGGTTCTGTTTTGGGATCTAATTGTAATGGACCAGACAACCATAGCGTATGTCATGTCCTACTTTAAGCCATTATTGTTTATGTTCAGTTCCCACGTAACGGTGTTAGTTACTATGTAATAAGCACCCAATACGGGTTAAGTGCTTTTCAAGCACTTAACATTTTCCGGTTTGATAAAAAACAATGTAGTTTGTTTTATGTCCAAATCAGGAGAATTAACGTCAGTAGATGAAATTGTCAGATCTTAAGTTTTATTTGTCATTTGTGGTGGATGTCCCACTCCCAAGCTGTTTGTTTGTATCCCTGTCTACTCCATGCCCAAATATCAGTATCATTCGTATGAGAATCCTCTCAATCCTGTTCCTCTGCAATATGTCATGTGGCTGCGACAGGCTTGTTTGGCATCAAGCTCTTTGTGAAGCAAATTTCAACCCAATTATGAGTATATTTAAGTGGCAAGCTGATTCTCACTGCCAGGTTAATGAAAATGGGCATACTTAGGATTTATCAAGGAGAATTTAGAAATCATCTTCCTGTGATCAAATGGCTGCTTGGGCCCTGCAATCTTGATTTGCTTCAAGTTCATCCTCAATGGAAGGCCATAAGACCTTCTAGTTTCTTATGATGCTGTTAAGAATTTAACATGGTTGATGCAATATACTGTAGGCCTACTGGCACAATAAATATTAGAGACAGGCTATATGTGAATTTGCGAGAGATTTTTAAATCCTGTGACGGTGACACTATTGACATCACACCCACTGTCCAGTGTTGAGTAGCAGACCAACGTTTTCTCATTTAAATAATTTAGTTGGGAGTGGCATCCCATTGATGTTTATTATGTGTCTATATAGGATGCCAAAGCATGACCTTTTTAAAGAAGAAGTGAAGAAGAAACAAGGAACACTGATTTGCTGAGATGGCATAAAGTGTTTTCTGCTGAGCTTCTCCAGTCACACGACCTGCGCCGTAGTTTCCATGTGACTCATTTACCACCCTGATTGTCTCACAGAGACTTAAGGCAAGAAACAAGAGAGGGTTAAGTGCAGTCATCAGGTGTCGTCTTTCAAATGTGTCAGCAGGTTTGCTGCTGTCAATTTGTACAGCAAGGGCATTTGTTATCTAGTATAATCATTGATGAAACTGGATTCTGCTGACTCGTCAGCATTTGTTGCATTTAATCAGTTATTGATTTGTCGTGGATTTTTACTGTACTTGGTGATGGGGAGACAATTAGAAACAACTTGAATGGGATTGAACTGAAATTAACGAAATAATAATAATCATGATTGAATAATAAATGACTGTGAGGTGGACATGAAGTACAGTGTTCTTAGGGGATAGGAAGAAATCAACAGAGAAATGCTGAAACATTCTTCCTACAATCAACTGATGCATTTGGTCCGTTTACATCTCCATGCAAAAAGAAGAACGCGTTTTTTTGGGCCTCACTGGTTTGAGTGAATGAACGGTGAGACGTATTCCGTGGGGCAAACGGATCCTTGCATGGGCTTTCCCTCCTCCTCTCCCTCCCTCTGTATCGTGGTCCTGGTTCGACCGTCAGCAGGGACACCTGATGCTGCTTCCATCTGGCCTCAGCAAGTGCCCTAAGGATTTAGGTAGCTCACAGCCACACAGGCTATCGTAGAGGCTCCCCAGCTGGCTTTGCTGCACTCAACCTTTGCAGAAGTCAAGCTTTTCAGGATGGGGACTGTTGTTACAAGTATTTATTAGTGTTTTAGTTTCACGTGAATTGGATGGATCACTGAATGTAGAGCCACCCATGTGGTATTGTCAACCCTCTCATTATATACAGTTTGCACTAGCATTTGAAGTCTTTCTCTGCCGTACAGATGGAATCTCCCAAAAACAATCTCCCAAATGACAAGGGGGTTGTGTTCACAAAACAAAGCGAAAAACTGTCCAACAAATACGATCGCCTTGAAGGAAAGAAAACAAGGAAATGGGTTCAGACAACAAAAATACACAAATGAAGCCATCGACCTTCCATGGCCCCTGTCCTTTGTGTTCACTGCCCGCGTCTTTCAACAGCAACAGCGTGAGCGTGGAGGGGGCCACGCACAAGCAGGTGGTGGACCTGATCCGGGCGGGGGAGAGGGAGCTGGTGCTGGCCGTGCTGTCGGTGCCGGCCCAGGAGGCAGAGGGGCTGGAGGCCGGCGACGAGGGCGCCGTCAACCCCACCTACGACTACGGGGACAAGCAGGCGGTGCCCATCTCAGTGCCGAGCTACAAGCAGGTGGAGCAGCACGCCGAGAGGTTTGTGGTGAGTAAACTCCCGCCAGGCTGACCTGCCTGCTTTTACTTTTTCATGCACTGCCAAAACAATGTGGCCGGCGGGGCGCCTTTGAATATACGGTGATATATATATGTAGGTATAATAATCTTTTTATTCGTTCCTCCCTTTCGCGCTTCCTCGCTCCATCCTTCCATCACCGCTGTCCGTCCACGCAGGTGTACAACGTGTTCATGTCCGGCAGACAGTTGTGCTCCAAGCGCTACCGAGAGTTTTCCATCCTCCACCAGAACCTGAAGAGGGAGTTTGCCACCTACACCTTCCCCAAGCTGCCCGGGAAGTGGCCCTTCTCCCTCTCGGAGCAGCAGCTGGACGCAAGGCGCCGGGGCCTGGAGGAGTACCTGGAGAGAGGTGTGTGTGTGTGTGTGTGTGTGTGTGTGTGTGTGTGTGTGTGTGTGTGTGTGTGTGTGTGTGTGTGTGTGTGTGTGTGTGTGTGTGTGTGTGTGTGTGTGTGTGTGTGTGTGTGTTGTGTGTGTGTGTGTGGTGTGTGTGTGGTGTGTGTGTGTGTGTGTGTGTGTTGTGTGAACCCGCTCCATAAGAAAGAGGCCAGTAGGGTTAGCTAGCGCCGCCATGGCAATAAGGAATCTCTTTTATGAATGAAAAAAAACAACTGCTGATACTGATGGTCAGTACATTTTTTAAGACGGGACATCCTCTGCCTTTTAACAGTTCCCAATCAATGCGCTTTGAATAACTATCGGCTAGGTGTTTGCTTAACATGAAAAAGCGATATGTTCAAAGCAACAAAAATCAAAACAGTAATGTTATCGATGAAAGTAACCATCGTTGTTGTGACTTTGCTATAACCATCATAAACTACTCTGTGCTCTCCCGTTGTTAAAAAATACACCGGGTGATGTGGGCGAGGCCGAGGAATCTTACCACTATCGTGGCTGTTCCTTACACATTTATCATACAGGACAACCAGTTCAATTAAGTACCTTCATTGTAGGACTCGTTTACAGCTGACTCAAAATCACATCTGCCCTCCAGTTGCCTGTCACTGTCAGCCATCTCTTATCAAAAAATAAACTGCTTCCGAATTAACCCCGGCTTTCATGTGTGCTGGTGGTGTGAGCGCTGGATACACACTGCATGACATGTGTACCCACCTTTCCTCGTTCATTTTCAAACTTAGTTTTGGTAATCGTTTGCCCCTCCTTTTTCCTTTTCTTCTCTCTTTATTTCTTTCTCTCTTTGTGTCTCTCGCACCAGTCTGTTCAGTGCGGGTGATTGGGGAGAGCGACATAATGCAAGAGTTCCTGTCTGAATCTGATGAGGTATGCTTGGTGTTTTCATGACTATTTAGGTAAAAAAAGCAGTATTTCATATTTTCAATTTTGCAATAATTGATTTGAGCTTTGTTTCTTTTCGATAATTTTTCCTTAATGTGCCAACTTTTCCAATTCATACCCTTGGCCTTGTTACTTATAATTAATTGACTGACCAACTGTTTGGGTGCAGAATTACAACGGCGTGTCAGACGTGGAGCTACGAATAGCGCTTCCAGACAAGACTACAATCTCAGTCCGAATACGCAAGAACAGCACCACAGACCAGGTCTACCAGGTAGAGTCTCTCTCTCTCTCTCTCTCTCTCTCTCTCTCTCTCTCTCTCTCTCTCTCTCTCTCTCTCTCTCTCTCTCTCTCTCTCTCTCTCTCTCTCTCTCTCCTCTCTCTCTCTCTCTCTCTCTCTCTTCTCTCTCTCTCTCTCTCTCTCTCTCTCTCTCTCTCTCTCTCTCTCTCTCTCTCTCTCTCTCTCTCTCTCTCTCTCTCTCTCTTTATTTATTTATTTAGTTTTTAATATTATATATTAAAATACACCACCTTGCACTAAGAGTAGACATAATTGCTTGCAAATCCCAAGTGATCCATGGATTGCGTGTTTGTGGTTTAATCTCCTACCTCTCCTCTCCTTTCAGACGTTGATGATAAAGGTGGGGATGGACAGTATCATGGCCAGCTACTTCGCCCTCTTTGAGGTCGTCAACCAGTCGTTTGGTAAAATAACTATTTTATCGAGGCTGGTTATGGGCTTATTCTTTGTATTCATATGACGTCACGTCCGCCTCATTAGTCAGCTATGCAGGGATTTCAGTGGTGGTCAGCTAGCCTTGTTGTTTACAATCGTTCATGTAGCGAAGTCCAGCACACGAAGAGAAAATGCCTTACAATTGCGTTGTTTTAGGCTGTTCGAACCGTTCAAACCGTGAATCGGATAGAAGTTACTTCAGAGTTCCCTGTGAAGTTAAAAAACACGGTACAGAAACAAGTGATTTTGAGAAATAGACGACGAGAAAATATGGTCTGACTCGAACATCTCGCTGAAGATCGAAGGGATCTCAGGTCAGAGTCAAAACATGCACGAGTTTGCAGTGATCACTTCGTGAAAGGTTGGTAGATCGAGAAAATATTACTGCCCGATCACCAACTGTTATTTTAGGACAATTTTAAGCTCAAGAATGCCATGGTTTATGACTTATTTATTTAGCTTTTGATCGATAAATATACAACCCGTAACGTAAGCTTCTATGACTGCACAACGCGACCGCGTCGCTCCAACTTATGCATTCCTTGGAATGGTTAGAATGGTTGACCTAAAACAGAAGAGCAGGGGAAAGTTAGAATCGAGCGATCGCGGTTTGTTCACACTACAAACATAGCACCGAGCGCATCGCAAATATCATACTTACACGGGCATAAACGATGCAGGACTTGTCGGGCAGCCTTTTCACGCCAAGGT
>OLKM01000355.1:151246-187450 GCA_900291075.1 Melanogrammus aeglefinus | reverse complement strand
CAAACAGGTAATTTAGTCCAATCGTATGGAAATTCGAGATAGAATGGGAAGTAGAGAATAGCGGCGTGTATACCAGATATAGATGCACAAAGGATACAATGACACATAGGTTTAGCATCTAGCTGCTGTAAGTTTACCTAGATGCACGCTACAGTAACTAGATCCTACACCTACAGTGGCTAGAGTCTACATCTACTGTAGCTAGATGCTACACCTACAGTAGCCACATGTCTACGCATTATTGTAAGCTTGATGCTACAATTCCTACCTGTGACTTGATGACCTACAGAGTATTGGGGGGTAGATGCGGCACCTACATTAGTGTGATGTGTCCCCCACTGTAGTGTGATGTGACACCTACTGTTGCCAGATGCGACACTGCCATATAAATGCCGAGGAACACACCAAAAAGCGTTTACTACGCTGTACCCATGTACGGCGTAACGCAGCTAAAATGGCTGCTTACCATTTTGTGTCAAATGGTCAGATACGCGCGTAACGCGCGTAGAAATTGAGACTCGCCCAAGTTCTCCCGCTCATAAGATCCTTTCCAAAGCTCCGCAAAACATGAAGGTCACTACCATCGTGAATGATAGAGCTTGGATCGGGAATAGATTAAAATAATCTCGGATATTAAATACAATAATCGGGTTAAATAACATGGTATACATGGTAATTATCAATAACACATAGGTGTGTCTGTTGTGTTTCCAGCATATCGTAGTGTTGATTCAGCAGGATCATAGTCCGCCAAGACGTTGAGGTTGCTTAGGCAACCAGAGACGCTGTCCATGCAAGTGAATGGGAGCGAGTATCCCCGTCTTTCGTCGATAACTATTCAAACCAAACATCCTTCACGTTCACACGAGGCGAACACTCTGTATGAAAGTAAAATGACAATTTCTCGCTAGAAATGTGTTAATCATAAAACGCATATTAATGGCGTAACTATTTACTATTATCCCACCCAGAATTAAAGAAAAGATGTCGGCCCAGGGCGGTATGCTTCTGAGATGCAAGCTCTCTACTGCCATGTGACGTCGGGTCGAAGCTCAAACGCTGATTGGCTATTGGCGGCGCGTAAGCGCGTAAGAAAGTTCAATTTTAATTGAGAACTCTTCGTACGCGCGTGATATTGACGAACGCGGATATATATACGCGCGTCAATATAAGCGCGCCTCAGTACGCGCTAACGTCGAAAGTATAATGTTGCTTAAAAACGCGGTTGTAATCGCCGTGTACGCAGGTCCATAACGCGCTAAAACCAATTGGTTCCATCCACGTATAATGGCAAGCCACCCCGCCATAAAGCGCCATCAATTTAGAGCGTATCACCGTCATGTAACGCACGTAAAATCGGCCGATCCAAATGTAGAAAAACGGCGTAAATTTATTACGCCGTCATGACGCCGCGAAAAAAGCGCCGAGCTTTTTAGCCGCAGATTTATAGCATTTCAAAGAGCGCCTGCGTAAAATTACGCCGTTTTGAAGCAGTCAAACGCGCGTAGAAAATACGACGCGATTGAACAAGATCAAAAACGCGACCGTAAAAATACGGCGGGTATTCCTCATAAGTATGCTAATAATACTCCGCCCGTTCTTTTCTCTCCACCAATGCATTTGAAAAGTGTTTGACGCCCAAAAGATCGCTGGACACAAAGAACAGCCAGACAATCAGATCCAGCAGCACAGATCTGCTTTTGAGAAATTTCTCCTCTCATTGGCGTTGTTGTAGGCGTCATTGTAGATATAACATATTAGTAAAATGCAGTGTGACAAATTGGGTTCCCGTGGCCTATTTGATAGAGGAACGCTTGAACCTGTAGGCAGGAAATGATTTTGGAAGTTTTGTCGTGATCGAAATCGCAATTTGATTAACCATATTCTAGTCTGGCTTGTCAGATGGTCCACGCTTTATACGATCGCAATGCTTTTTCGTCGAGGCCAAAGACCAGAGACCTCCTGTGTTATAAGTTCAAAAGTATCAGTGCCATTGTTTAGTCAGCCAGCCAGATCATCTTGGTGATCTTTAACACGGCTTTATAAGTTCATTAAGTATTTAAAATATATAGAAGGAGGGCTCGAGCCTTTATTTTCAATGGAGTTGTATCGTTACAGGTCCTCTCGTACAATCGATATATACACCAGTGGAAAGGAGTGGAGAGGGGACCTCACAGGTTACAAGTGTCAACAAAGCTGTCCCTCTTATCCATTTCCCTAAGGCCTATATGTTTTCATGCCGACAATGTTGAAATAAAACGTGTAACGTGGTGTGAACCATGAGCCAGAGCGTATATATTAGACTATGTTAAAAATGTCGAAATGCTTTGCGTGGCAGTGCTCTATTCAGTTTCAACATACTGCCAATTTCAATTATGCTATTCTTAACATGTCGTCCAAAATGCTCGAAAATAAGTCAGGTTGTGAACTCGACATACTACTTGACTTATACACCTCGAATAGTAACGAACGAACAGCAATGACAAGAAACCACAGAGACAGAGGACAAACGCAAAAAAAAATAGAACTAGAATCGGACAGCAGCACAAAAACAATAATAGCATCGCAATGGTCGAAGGAATATGTTTTTCTGGTTGGCGTGCCACTGCTTGGATAGGGAAAACCTACCCTTTGCCAATATCGAATCAGACTACTAGCATTGCTGTTACAAGCTAACTCGGTTTAGCTCCTAACCCTAAGAAGTTAGAAAGACATTATATATAAAGGATTTAATTATTAACTATAGTGATAATGATCAATTAAATATGATGTGTGTTAAAACCCGTACTTATGAGAGTGAAATAGCACCAATAAAATGGACCACATCCTAAGAGTTTCTAAAATTATATAGCACATTACATATATATTTAACACAAATCATGAAGTTTAAATTGGACATATCCTATAGATTTAATAATTAAATCTAATATAAAAATGCTTTCGTACTTCTTAGGGGGTTAGGGGCTACACGAGGTCCAGTTGTAACAGCAATGTAATAGTCGTATGGCAAAGTAGGTTTTTCCCTATAAATCGCACGCAGTGGCACGCCAACCAGAAAACCCATTTCCTCGGACCTGCGTCGAGGTGTATAAGTATAAGATGTAACGAGTCACAACCCTGACTTTATTTCGAGAGCATTTGCACCGACAATAGAAAGCATAATTTTGGAATTGAGTGTTGAAAACTGAATAGACATGCCAGCAAGCATTTCTGCATTTAACAAGTACTAATATAACCCGGGGTCACAACGTTACTTTATTTCAACAATTTGTCGGCATGAAAAACATATGAGGCCTAAAGGGATATAATGGTAAAGAGGACAAGCTTGGTGTTGAGCACTTTTGTAAACTTGTGGCTCCCTCTCACTCTTTCCACTGTGTATTTAAATATCGATTGAACGAGAGGATGTAACGATAACTCCATGAAAATAAAGGCTCGATGGCTATATAATTTTAAATATAATTAACTTATAAAGCGTGTTTACAAGACACCAAGATGATCTGGCTGGGCTGACTAAAAAGGCACTGTCTTTGGAACTATATAACACAGGAGGTCTGGCTTGCCGACGTAAAAAGCATATTGCGATCATTAAAAGCGTGACCATCTGACAAAGACACAAAGCAGAATATATGGTAATAAATGGATATCCCTTCCGACAACATCCTGCCCTATAGGTCAAGCGTCTCCATAAAATGGGCCCACGGGAACCACTCATCATTTGCAAATTGCATTTACTAATATAATATATATAATGAACGCTACACAACTAACGCCAAATGAGAGGAGAAATTCTCAAAGGAGATCTGCTGCTGCGAACTGATTTTGGTCTGCTTGTCTATGGTCAGCGATTGGGCGCAAACACTTCCTAAATGCATTGGCCTGAGAGAAAAGAGAAGGGCGGAGATTTTAGTTATCATACTAGAGAACGCCGGTATTTTACGCGCGTTTTTGATGTTCAAAACGCGCGGTATTAATATCAGCGCGTTTTGATGTGCTTCAAAACGCGCGTATTTTATACGCGCGCTCTTGAAAGGCTTAAATATGCGGCGTAAAACCAGCGGCGCTTTTTTGCGCATGACGGCGTAAAATACGCCGTTTTTCTACATTTTACGGCGTATATTTTACGGCGTAATGAAGGTGATATACGCGTCTAAATGATGGCGCTTATATGGCGGGGTTGGCTTGCCATATCCCTATGGGAAAATGGCCGATTTTATACGCGTGATACGCGGGTAACGCTTTTGGTGTGGCCGTAGCATAATGTCGCGAACACACCAAAAGCGTTACTCGCGTACCATGTACGCGAGTAACGCAGCTAAAATGTTGCTTGACCATTTTGTGTCAAAAATGGTCAGATACGCGCGTAACGCGCGTAGATGAGACCGCCCAGCTCAATTTCTTCCCGCTCATTCTCTTTCCAAAGCTCCGCAAACATGAAGGTCACTATCGGTGAATGATAGAGCTTGGATCGGGTAGATTAAAATAAATCTCGGATATAAATAACAATAATCGCGGGTTAAATAACATGGTATACATGGTATAATAATAACACAATGGTGTGTCTGTTGTGTATTCCAGCATTCGTAGTGTTGATCAGCAGGAGATATAGTCCCGCCAAGACGTTGAGAGGTTGCTTAGCACCAGAGACGCTGTCCATGCAAGTGAATGGAGCGTTCCCTCTTCGTCATAACTATCAAACCAAACATCCTTCACATTCACCGAGCGAACATTATGAAAGTAAAAATGCACATTTTCTCGCTAGAAATGTTTACATAAACGCATTTAATGGCGTAACTATGTTACTAATTTTTTCCACCCAGAAATAAAGAAAAGATGTCGGCCGGCCGTATGCTTCTCTGTGCAAGCTCTCTCTCTGCCAGTGACGTACCGGGTCAAGCTCAAACGCTGCATTGGCTATTGCTGGCGCGTACGCGTACAGCGATGTAAAAACGTTCTAATCTCTTTTGAAGCTTATTCGATACGCGCGCGTAGCATATCGCGGCGCCGCGTATTATAATATACGCGCGTCAATCTATACGCGCCTCATACGCGCCTAACGCGAGTAAAATGTTGCTTAAACGCGTGTAACGCGTGTACGCGTCCCATACGCGCGTAAACCAATGGTTCCCTATGGGAAAATGGCCGATTTTATACGCGTGATACGCGGGTAACGCTTTTGGTGTGGCCGTAGCATTAGAAAGGAACATTGGTACGGCTCTTGTTACAGTGTGGTGGCGGTCAGTTGGTGCAGACCATTTGCAAGCCTGCCAACCAGCTAACAAAGAGTTGAGTTTCTAGATGGCAGGTTTTCATAGCAAATGACCCTTCCTCCAATGGGTCCGCACCTCTCTGGTCCGCATTCTCCCCTTTTTTCAATTCTTGTTGACTTATCCTGTGTCTGTCTCTGTCTCTGTCTCTGTCTCTGTCTCTGTCTCTGTCTCTTGCCTGCTCTGGTTGGGCAGTGCGTAAGCTGGCACCCAACGAGTTCCCCCACAAGCTGTATGTGCAGAACTACACGTCGGCAGTGCCGGGCACGTGCCTCGCGCTGCGCAAGTGGCTGTTCAGCACGGAGGAGGAGGAGCTTCTGCGCGACAACCTGCTGGCCCTGCACTACTGCTTCTACCAGGTGAGGACCCATGTCATCATCAGGCTACCTTACTATGTGGATCCATCATTAGAAAAGTCTCTAGTGACCGTCTACCCACACCATGTTGATAGTCATTCATTGCCACTGACTGTCTGTCATTATCTTACTATGTTGATATCCATCATTCGTAAGACGCTGGTTATCATCCTTACTGAGACTGTTTATTATTTATTATTACCAAGACTGGTTATTATTAATTATTACCAAGACTGGGCATTATTAATTATTACCGAGACTGTGGTTATTATCCATCCTTACCAAGACTCTTTATTATCCATCCTTACCAAGACTCTAGTTATTATCCATCCTTACCAAGACTGTAGTTATTATCCATCCTTACCAAGACTGTAGTTATTATCCATCCTTACCAAGACTGTAGTTATTATCCATCCTTACCAAGACTGTAGTTATTATCCATCCTTACCAAGACTGTAGTTATTATCCATCCTTACCAAGACTGTTTATTATGTTTAGTTACCTGTGTTCCACACGGAACACCTCTTCATGGGATGAGGTGCCCCTTGGCTAGACTTCTGTCTATTTGTAAATATATTTTTGAGCTCTGCATTGGTTGGGAATCTATATATTCATTTGCAGGTTAAGGCTATCAAGCTCCTCCTTTTTAATATATTTACTGCTAGCCCAATGGCAACTCTGTCATTCGGTCACCTATACATTTGGGTTCTCTACCGTATGTCTTCAAATACACTCTTGGTGATAGTCAGAAAAGGTGGCAGTGTTTGATGCCGACATGCCCTCTGTCCCCCTCCTCTCTCGGCCTGCAGGCGCTGGACGATGTGAAGAAGGGATTCATCAAGATGGAGGATAACTCCTACCAGCTGCAGAAGCTGGCAGAGCAGCGCAAGATGACTGCGGTCAGTCCCACAGGCCTGTCTTTGTTGGTTGGTTGGAGGGTGTGGGGGAGCATTGGCCTTCCCCATCCTACTACCAGCACAAATAAACCTCCCAAACCCAGACAACACAACCGCCCAAACATGGACAACACAACCGCCCAAACATGGACAACAGAACCGCCCAAACATGGACAACACAACCGCCCAAACCCAGACACCAGAACCACCCCTAAACACAATCAACTTAACCATACAAACACAGGCAATTCAACTCGACCACCCAAACAACTAATGCATACAAACAACAGTACAACCCAAACACAAACAAAGTATTTAGATTCCTGAATGTAGCATATTCCATTTCAGAACCAAACGGGAATATGCCAAGCATGCCCCAAAGGTAGTGTTGTGATGGGGGCGTGGGTTTGGGGCAGCGGTGCGGTAGCTGAACTCGGCTGTGTTGCGTTGCAGTACCTGAGCCTGCTGCGCTCCTGCGAGGGCTACAACGAGCTGCTCTTCCCCCACTGCTCCTGTGACTCCCGGAGGAAGGGCCACGTCATCACGGCCATCAGCATCCAGCACTTCAAGCTGCACGCCTGCACCGAGGACGGCACGCTGGAGGTGTGAGTCACACGACATAGCATCAGCACTTCAAGCTGCACGCCTGCACCGAGGACGGCACGCTGGAGGTGTGTGTGACAGACGTGGGTTCACCTGACTGCAGGGACTGAGTGACTGGCTGACTACATGGACTGAGTGACTGACTGGCTGCAAGGTCTGACTGACTGACTGGCTGACTGCAAAGTCTGACTGATTGACTGATTGCAGGGACGGACTCACTGGCTGACTTCAGGTACTGAGTGACTGGCTGCCTGGAAGGTCTGACTGACTGACTGACTTCAAGGTCTGACTGACTGACTGACTGCAAGGTCTGACTGACTGCAGGGACTGAGTGACTGGCTGACTAAATGGACTGAGTGACTGAAGGGAATGAGTGACTGACTAACTGGAAGGTCTGACTGACTGACTGACTTCAAGGTCTGACTGACTGACTGCAAAGTCTGACTGACTGACTGCAGGGACTGACTGACTGGCTGACTTCAAAGTCTGACTGACGGCAGGGACTGACTCACTCGGTGGTCTTCCTCTCCAGAACCAGGTGATCGCGTTCGAGTGGGCCGAGATGCAGCGGTGGGACACGGACGAGGAGGGCGTGGCCTTCTGCTTCGAGTACGCCCGGGGAGAGAAGAAGCCGCGCTGGGTCAAAATCTTCACGCCCTATGTGAGTCACCACCTGGGGTTAAAGGTGGACAGGAGCGGCCTTGCGTGCCAGTATGTTTTTCAGTGTTTTGAAACATACTGGCTCTGAGGCAATCTCTGTTACTTCGTTCTTGATTTGCGCAAGTATTACTTTGGTTACAAAAATATGCCATGGTGTACAATGGAATGTCTTCGATTCCATTGTACACCATTGTATATCCATTGTGCACCATTCCATAGCTCATGATGTCTTCATCAATCACTTCCACAAACAAATGCCGCTCCACTCAGGCTACATGCTTGCTCAGTGATGTTAGGCATGCGTCTCACATGATCGCGTGCATTGTTTCCCCTGGTTGTGTGTCACATGACACTAAACTCCTTTGCAACCACATGTAGAGACTAAAGTGTGTGTGTGTGTGTGTGTGTGTGTGTGTGTGTGTGTGTGTGTGTGTGTGTGTGTGTGTGTGTGTGTGTGTGTGTGTGTGTGTGTGTGTGTGTGTGTGTGTGTGTGTGTGTGTGTAATCTGTGGAATGGACGCTTGTTTCCTTTCACATGTCTCCGCTGGCTCATACTTCGTATCCGCTTGTTGTAAAGGTATTGTTTTATTCATGTATTTATTTACTTATTTGAACTTTCTCTCTCTCTCCCTCTCTCTCTTTCTTCAGTTCAACTACATGCATGAGTGCTTTGAGCGAGTCTTCTGTGAGCTGAAGTGGCGGAAGCAGGTAGGGGCCACGCCTCTTTCCTCTCGCATTCTCAGAGCTCCAACAATGCACGGCTAAACTTGGCTCCCTCAGAATAGAAGCGAGATAAGCGGCTCTCGCTGGGCCTACTCGGGTGACTCTTTTGTTTGTTCTAACGTATTTCTCATTGCGTGATTACCTGTTGTCAGGTGGAGGAGGAGGAGTCGGACAAGGACAACAAGAACTGCACTGACAGTGGTGAGAACACGCCATCATGCAGGAGCACTTGAATCTTTATTTAAAAAGAACAATGTCACAACATTGTTAGTCCTGGTTATTTATTATACTCAACCAGCAACACAACGCACCATCTTCCGTTTGTCCTGTTGAAACGGTTCTTAATGTGTGTAATTAGGTCAACTGATCAGTCTGAAAAGATACCCTGTGGAGTTTGACTGACATTGGAACAGCACACGCACACACTCACACACTGTGAATCTAAATTCACACTTTAGTGTGTCGACTGAGTCTCATTGGACAAATTGACAACCAACATCATTGTCAGTAAAACATCTGCTTTTGAAAATATTTAGTCAAATGTTCGACTTGATATTATATCCCTTTTTACTGCCCACCACACAACAGTTAATTGTTTTCAAAGGTCAGTGTGGAAGGACCTTGAGGGAATGGCAACATTAGCATACAACCGCAGCCACTGCATGCAGAAGACTGCAGGCTGTGCTACGGTACCCTGTTGGTATGTTGTAATGTTAGCGTAAGCATAGTGCTGTGGGGCTACTTCCCCCTTACAAATGACCTGGAAGACCTGGCCAGGGAGGATGGCATGTTAATAATATAAATAATGCTTTAGAGCATGGGACAGATTCAATAAACACCAAATACTTAACATGCAAAAGTCCCTGCTGATAGGATCACAATGCCGTGTGATGTAGAACGTACTACTGACATCACTTCCTCGCTCTTTGTACTGTAATGCATAAGACTATAGTTAGGTAATAACTCAGGCATATCAACCTGCTGCAGCAGAGATGGTCTATTGTCAGTGTTTAAGTACAGCAGTGGCTCATTGAAAACACAGGGCTTCTGGGAAAATGTTTCATCAGGAGAATCATAGAGAAATTTTGATCATATTGGTATATGTATCCTAATACGTATTTATGTACTAAAACTATAATGTATTGGTATAATGTATTGGTTAGCAGTCCCATCAAAAATTTTAATAATAAAGGTAACATAATTGTTGAAATGAAGATGAATAGGGCATTATTTAAAGGAAACGTTCAAAAGGTTTTCAAGTAAACCCAAGTATGTCCATAGTGGGAGAGGTTTCTGGTCACAGTCCACAATTTGATTAGATTTGTATATTTATTTCCCCCAGCATGATCATGGTTCCCTTCCAACTCTCTGTGGTTCTCTCTTCCTCCGCTCCACAGAGTACCTGCCTCCCCTCAAGACGCAGCAGAAGGGTTGGCGCCACCTAGGGGGCGAGATCGCCACCTCCTAAAAAAACAACAAAACCAACAACATAAGAAAAGAAAACGACATACCCCTGAACTTAATCGCCATGGGAACTAGAACCTCTCCATTCAAGCTATTGCTGCTGTCACAACCCCCGCATCCCCCCTGCCCTCCTCATCTGCATCGTCAGACACAAAGGACGTCACGATGGGTTTTGCAGAGACGGCAATTGAATGAAAAACAACCAGAAGGGAGGACAACCGAGAGGGCACCCTTGGTATGATCTATTGCTGCGGGAGGGGTCTTGCTCACACCCAGCCCGCGGCCGTGAAGCAAGCATGCAAGCAGGAAACGCATCAGAAGGAAGCCTAGACGGAGGCAGAAGGGGAATAATACTGGCTTTGTCATTTTCAAAAAAAATGGAGGACTCCACCCCCGGCCATATCTTCTCCACTATTTCCATTTATGCATCAAATAACATGATGGGACGGACGAGAATTATGCAAGCAGCACACAGTTCACCTACTCTACACTTCAGAGAGACGTGCCCAAGGCAGTGTCCCAGTGCAGCGCCGCTGGCCGCTGCAGAGGAGCGGTCGCCCCAGGCCCACCGGTCCCCAGTTCCACCAGGAACACGTCCACAACGGTCGCTTTGCCAGAAAACCGATTTTTGTTTTTAAGATTTTTTTTTTGATTAAAATTCCCACAAAATAATGAGTAACAGAAGCAAACGGCACAGAAGGCAAGCGGAAACTGAGCCGTACAGGTGGCTGCTTTGTCTCCTAGAGCCCGCCCTACCCACACCCATCCGCCGTGTCTGTCCGCCTGTCCCATTGGGTGTCTTGTCTGCGGTCGACTGGTGTACACACAATGTAGAAGCATATGCTTTGGTTGGAGTTTGAGTCAACGTCGTCAGTTGAGTAAAGTGTTTTATTTTTCATTTAGTGGTGCAGGGGAGGGCCGGGAGCTGTCTGTACTTATTCTTTCATGTGACCGTTGTAGTCCTAAGAAGAGCGTAGAGGCTGTTGATCAATGTCGATTCGGCTGCGGTTACCTCAACGTGCCAGCAGAGGGCAGTGTGTGAACGCAAACGGTTTGCCCTGTAGTGCCGGCTGTCAACCCACACAATGGATTTATAGCGAGGTCATTTTCCACCATGTCATTGCCGTCTAAGCCCCCCGGCCCCTCACAGTAGTACCGCTCCACCGGAGCCAGTCTTCTCTCCCAACTATTTAAACGTGAGTGCAGGGAAAAGGCCAACACTACATTGAGGCCCGACAGCAGACTACTATGGGGGTCCTCCACTCACAGGTTGCAGTATTAGGTGTGTGCGCGTGTTTCCGCGTGTCTCCAGGGGGAGGTCAGGAGCTATTCTTGTTTTACCTTTAGTCAACGCATGTCGTTTTTTTGTGTTTGTTCGTTTTGTTTGAATGTAAATACATTGTAAGTGTTTTTCGATAATTTTGAAAGACGGCATACATTTGACCTTTTACATTAATTTGGACATGCTCGCTCTCTCGTAGCTCCGTAGAGCGCTGTATGCCTCGTCTGCGTTGAGAGTATTAATAGTTGTGGGAGGACGGATGGATGCAGTCTTTTTAATATATGAAGTGTTCTATTTAATTCCATAGTGCTTTATTTATCCAGCGTCGCGCAGTCATAATCAAAAACGAAAATAAACAACTCGCACTTAGTCTCTCCGAAAATAACGAATGAATAATTCTGGTTAAACTCGTCTTGGTTTGCGTCCGTTTTTAATGTCACATTTCAGAATGAGTTAATCAACACATTATGGTAAACATATACATTCTATAAAAAAGAAATATGGTATAATTTTGTATTTAAATTGTTTTATTTTCTTAATGTTCTATATATATATATATATATATATATATATATATATATATATATATATATATATATATATATAATATGTATATATATTATATATGTGTGTGTGTGTGTGTGTGTACTTGGTTTATTTCCTTTTATTTCTGTACAAGCATTGCACCCTGCTTTGTGGCCCTGACGAGTCTGTTAAAGCCAGCCGAGGTGTGTGTGTGGTGTGTGTGTGTGTGTGTGTGTGTGTGTGTGTGTGTGTGTGTGTGTGGGTGGGTGTGTGGGTGGTGTGTGTGTGTTGTGGGTTGGTGTGTGGGTGGTGTGGGTGGTGGTGTGTGTGCGTGCTCCTGATCTCTGTCTGTGCATGTCTCTCTCCTTCATACTTCTGTCTTTGGCCTCTGCTTTGAGGGGCATGCCAAGGCAGCATTTTCTACAATGCCTGTGCATCCCCCTCGCTCCGTCTCCCTCCCTTCTGGAACCCAGGGTCTTTAGGGGGAGCAGGGGCTGGGAGGGGTACATGATATAGCAATACAAACTATGTCAAAGTCTCCTGTTGGCTGTTTGTCACGCCGCATGCCAGAAGTGGCCTCCACCTTGCTGAGATTAAGCTCGCTCACACTCTTGCTGACGGCCAGAGGATGAATGAAGGAGTCTGCGTAAAAAAGCTGTCGGTTGAGATTATGCATCTCGCTCGCTTTTTCATTTTTTTCCGCTTTCGTTGTCGGTCCAATACACGTCAATGTGGCTCTTGTTGTCATCTCCTGGCATCATCCTCTTCCATCCACATCAAAGCCTAAATTTTTCTGCAACATTGGTTTGTGCACACAATGTCGCAGCGTGTGCTCATGCAGGCGCACACGGTTCTGTCGCCAATCTTTTAGGGGATTTCCTTTTTGGGGGTGTTATTGTCCTAGTAACGTGGCAGCCAGAACGAGAAGCCAACAGCGTCGGCACACGCGTCACCGTGGCATCACCCCTGTGTGCGCCACGACACACATCACACTCAACCCTCGACTGCGGCAATGCGCGTCTGAGAATTCCTTTTTTATAAACTTTAACTCATCTCTCCTTTTTGCCATCAACATCTCCCCCCCCCACCCTCCCGACAGTATATAGTCCACCAGCAGCCACTGTGTGTTTTAGGTTAGCGTCTGCGTTGACCTTGAAAACGCACACTGTTTTCGCTTCAAGGGCATTCGAGCAACAGGCTTCTCGCTTGTTTTCTGGGCTAAAGCGTGGTGCCGCTGACTAACACGGAGGACGTAGCCAGGTGGAGCTTTTCCAGTGGTTCGCCTCGCTCAAATTAATTAGCTTTTCAGCAGTACACAAGGCTTTGTCCGTGGCAAGTAGGCAGCGACATTAATTAACAAAAAAAGTCAACAACTGAAGAAAAAAAAGCTGTATGTCTTTGTGTTTTAGCATAACTTGTAAATTATTGTTAAAGATTTGAATATATTCTTTGGGTAAAAAATGCACTCCTGGGTCTCTGTCTCAAAATGTTAATTTATTTCAGCAGAATTTTAGGGATAGGCAGAAATCCTAGTGTAGTTTGTGTGTGGGGGGGGTCCGTCAATCGTGTGTGTGTGTGTGTGTGTGTGTGTGTGTGTGTGTGTGTGTGTGTGTGTGTGTGTGTGTGTGTGTGTGTGTGTGTGTGTGTGTGTGTGTGTGTGTGTGTGTGTGTGTGTGTGTGTGTGTGTGTGTGTGTGTGTTTGTTGGGTTGGTTACATGGAGACGAGCTATGTGAGAGGAAAATCAAGTGTCATAGTTAGTCAACGGTCTAAAGACGTGAATTAAAAGCTGATGCAGAAACAGAGTTTTATATCGGTCAAATATGAATGAAGGTTTACTAACCAATCTATGAAAAAAGAAGAAATTGTCTATAAAATGTCATGTAGAGTAATAAATTGTAACATTATTTTAAATAAAGTTATATATTGAAGAAAACCTTTGGAATCGTTCATACACAAACACGCACACACACACACACACACACCGTTTGAACACGTGTGAATCCTATTTTAACATTGCCAATTACGGTTGGTTTTCAATGGCTTGTTAAGTCTCTGTCATATTGATGAGGCCCACAGATGGGGCCCATCAATGTATGGATCCATCTTCTGCTCTCTAGGGGGGGATGAAAAGCTGAAAAGTCCACTCCTGGCGTTTGGGTGGTTCTAGATGCTACTGCTAATCTCAGGATAGCGGAAAAGGCAGCTGAACAAAAAATACTCTAAGGATGTAAAATGAGAGCCCATTTGATAGGAGATTTGGGTCAAGTGTTAGTCGATAGAAGGCTTTAACCCTTAGCCCTCTCTACTGATAAAGGGGCTTCAAATATACTTTTATCCTATTTATTTCCGGTTTCATTTGTGTCATGCGGGGTATTCATGCAGAAGAGGAATGATTATTTCATACAAAAGGAGGACAGATATCTACAACTTGGCAAGAGCAACAATGCCCTTCCACATTAATGGATTTGTTTATGTATAAGGCCTTTGTATTGATTGTGAGGGACAGTGAAGGGATGGGGCCGCAGGGGAAGCTAATGTGCTTCTAGAGAAGACGAGGCCTGCCATTAAAAGGTCTCGCTGGCAGTTCTCGTTAATATTTTGAGAAATATTTGGGGACAGAATTGAGTCAGAAGATTAAATGTTAATTGCATGAGATCGTCTTGTGAATCGTTACTTGGCCTATTTCTGGATTCTCTAGCCAAGCCAATTAGTCCACTAAACTAAAGATGATTATGAATTCCCAGATATTTACTGGGGCAGGATATCGTTGCAAGGCATTGGGGAGAAAACAACATCCTCCAGTTTCTATATCCTGCTTTTCACCCATATTGATTTTATGACTTAATAAGAAATCACACACACACACACACACAACACACACACACACACACACACACACACACACTAACCTACACAATTATGGAATTACTGAGTGTGTAAAATGTCCCATAGCAGGAAATAGACTACTATATGTATTAATGTGATGCAGAAAAATGGGGTGAATGACATTCAGCTTTCAGGATTGGCACATGCGGGAAAGATCTCTTTTATCGACCTGCAGACAACATCCCTGCCTTACAACCCCCCCCCCCCTTTACCCTTTGAAGATGTTTGAAGATGAATCCAGTGTTTATCTAATTGCTAAGCATTTAGTGCGATAGTTCTCCCCCTCATGTATGAGTTTATAGGTCATCTCCTGCTAAATACATTCATAGAATGAGGATTTGGTTGGGTCAGAGGACACAAGCCAACCACACCATCTTGGAACCCAGAGCCCCTTAATGCAGCCTTTGGAACCGCGCCAACTGGACTGTTTGTGGGTTGGCACCAGCGTAGTTGGAACGAGAAGGTCTACTCTTCTTATTGGACTCAAGCTATTTTTCTTGGTAAGCAGTTTGAGTGGAGAGTGGAGCCCAAATTATTATAATTATAATCAGGAGTCGACCTTAGCTGCCAGGGGTTGTTCAAAGATACTGTTTCAAACACCTGTACATTTTTGTGAGGTACTGAATCAGTTTTATGAATTAGAGCAATATTAAGAAACAGTTACAGATTAAATGCTAATTACCTCCTTTGTTACCAACATTCATCTACTTATTCCTTTGCCTCATTCATTTTTCATGCAAGCAGCATATTATTTCACCATCAAGGCAACAAGATTGAAGAAATTCAAATGGATTTCTCTCTTCAGTCAACGTGTTTCTTAACGTAGTGATTTACTCTAATGAACTGAGTCAGGTATCATATCGTGTAATAAATAAACTTGGGATGCCTCCTGATTTCCATAATGCATTTGGTGCCAAGGATGGTTTACACTGTATTGATATTCAATAGGTTTACATGATGCACTCATGGGGAAGCTAATGGTGCTGGCAGTATTAGACATGTGCATTGATTCAACACAACACCCTTAACGTTTGAATTACCTGCTTGCATGTTTGTTTTTTTAATAATCAAATGGGCATTTACTCATTAACACGAAAGCACTCTTCACAATGCCTCCTGTAATGCTAATCAGGGATTTCTTTAATGTTTTGCTGGTCTATTATAGTGTGGTGAATATCTCTAATATGATGAGTTCAGATCCACCCAGTAACAGTGCTTTAATACCAGGGGCACATCTACACACGTAATGATCCTAATGCGGTTATGGAGGTAAAAAATCACAGCTTTTGGATCTACAGTATAAAGACGGGGTTGTAAGGCAAGGCATGAGTTAATGTGGGGAAAAAGCATATTCCTGTTCCACCAGGAGGAGGGCATAAATTAGGGGAGTCACTGAAGTCTCCATAAAACCTCTGGCTTGGCTTCATCCGCAAACCCAGAGTTTGGGCGCCAGCCCAAATAAAAAGAACCTTCAGAGACCGACCCCATTGGCCGGATTCGGCCAAATTCTGAAGCAGGGTGCTCTGTGGGGCCGCGGCCCCCCCCCCCGCCTCACCCCACCCCCACCCTGATTTATGAGGTTTGGGGTGTAGCTCCCGGACCCAACGCCTCCCGGCCACTTATAACCCAGCGACCTCTGCGAGGCGGGGGTGTATGACCAGCGTGGTGATGCACGCCACTTGGCGGGCTTAATCAAGCCTGACCAAGACTAACCCCCCCCCCCCCCACCTCAACGCCAGCCAAGGTAGACTCGTTTACAGGGCTGGACATCTATCGTCCTCAATATCTCTCTCTCTCTCTCTCTCTCTCTCACGGACACACACACACACACACACACACACACACACACACACACACACACACACACACACACACACACACACACACACACACACACACACACACACACACACACACAAATACACAAACACACACACAAACTGCCCCCCCCCTCCTGCTTCTCATCAGCTGAATCGACCAAGGCTCCCAGGCTCTGAGCCCCTGGTAATTAAAAGGCATTGATCGTCTGCGGCTGCAGCAGCTTAGAAGAGTATGACAGTGTCTGCATATGCGTGTGTGTGCGTTTAAGCCTGCCATACATCTAGCCATTCCCTGGGGATTTTTCTCAAAGTTGGAAATTTCCACAGGGAAGTAGTTCGTATGCACTAGATGTGGTTAATCATTCAGTAACAATTGTCTGACATTGTAGTTTGTTAGAATTATTTTCTGTCAATTCCTTAACTTGAGCCATTTCCTACTCCAACCCAACCAATCCCTGCTTAAATGTTTCATTTAGAAGTTCCTTATCAATGCTTTGAGAGGTTTTTCTGTTAATGCTCTCTCAAAGCTGATGATTTTGTCCATAGTCCAGGTGAAGGAGTTGAACTCCATCTCCATCAAGAAGAGCTTCAAGGGAAAGGGGGAGGCAGTGAGTGAGAGGGAGAGGGAGGGAAAGAGAGAGAATATTAAAACAGGGTGGAAAAATGCAGCATGGAAGAATCTTCCATCAAGGCACACTCCTCCCCTTGACGTCCCACAGGATAACTCCATGCATACAAACAATGTCCCGTACTGCTGTACTCTATCAGGCCTCACTGACGGATCCCATTCTGTTGTTAGCAGCTGTGCTTGTCATATTCAGGGTGTTTCCTCTGTTTCCTCCTGTCTGCTGTTGGAGGAGGGCTGCCTGTTCCCTCCAGGAGCCAGTTTATAGGACCCAGGGGCCCTCTGTATCGAGGGAGAAGGTAACGGCTGAGAGGTGTATCATAGGTTGGTATTGCGAGAAAGAACTATAATTCATTTTGTTTGTTCTTTTTTCCTTTTGCCTTGTTTAGCATTTTAGAGGACCTGTCATTTATTTATCCTATGTTGTGTAGAAGATTGTTTAAAAGCATTTATACCTGTGTTTGATATTTTAAGTGGTAAAGGGAAATTGTACTGTTATTATTGCAACTCAAGTCAATCGTTCCATGCTCTTATACACTTTTCTTCCGTATCATCCACTAATGGGACGATCCATTCAAATGGACTGTTAAATGTGTCACATGGATGCTTTTGTTTTCTATGTATCCCAAACTATAAGTGCAATTAGCACTGAGCATCGATGCAGGTGTCTGTAAAGGGCTCGGAGCTGCCTCCAGCAATCTGCTCTGAAAAACGGTTTGAAACTGAATACCAGCGGAAACAATACTACATCCAGAGCAATGGTCTCATAAATGACATGAACCAAAGCACAGTCGGCCTCGTCCAGTAGTAACGCTGGACTCAGGGTTTACGACATCAACCAATATTGGCCTCAGCCACTGTCTGGAACGTAATGAGGGTGCACTGCCCCCAGCATGTAGGGGTCACTATCCTACAGTTCTGTCAGAAATTAACCGAATATGAATTTTAATGTTAAGTCATAGTTTTGTCTGTAAAGCGAATGGAGGGTAAATACGGGAAAGGGTCAAATTCCAGGGTCACAAACACATTTTGAAACTCACTTTTGTCAAATATTTCACCCCCGTCGACTGATGTCAAGCACAGGGGAGCCCACGCAGTAGAGCCTGGGTGTCAGTGTGTGTGTGTGTGTGTGTATGTGTGTGTGGTGTGTTTGTGTACTTGTGTTTTGTGTGAGAGGCCACACCTTTATAACCAAATATGCAAAAACCACACATTATAAGACCATACATAATTGGTTGTAAATATGTAAATACTAATATTATGTCAGTACTACCTTGCTCATATGAACTATTCATCCTGGAGAATATGAGTCTTGGTTAGAGCTAAGGTTTATCTTTACAGGGGGAGTTCAGGAGTTTAGCTCAACATGTATGTGGTCAGTAGAGCCACTCTACTTTATTCAGCTCTTGTTCCTTCACAGGGACTCCTCTTAGTTCTCCATCTTTATCCTGTAACCTTGTCCTCATAACACATGCTAATCAATATAATGACACGTTTTAATTGGCCTGTGGTAACATTTCGATAAAGATGGATATTGTTGCAGTTAAATGCCATCTTTAATTGTTTGTTTCATTTGATGTGTGGTTCAATGGATCTGACACATGTTCAGATCTTCATGAGTTCCTGTAGAGTTTCTCTTGAACATTCCCTTGTCTCCTGTCTGGGATTAATAATTAAATGGAGTACATATCATCCGTAGAGAGGCGTAGCAAAGATCAAACAAAACAGAAGTGTCTTTGAAAGTACAACAAATAGTACCGGGGGGAGCGGGAGTTGTGGGCAACGTAGTCAAGGACAATTAGAACCGTGAGGAATCTCAACAGATAGGGGGTTTTGGGTTATTTTGTTTGAGGACAACAAGGAGCTAGTTAATCGTAACAAATAGGGGCTTTAGGGTAAAATAGTTGAGGATACGAAGGTGATGATCTTGCCATTTAGGGGCTTTCGGGTTTTATATTTGACCACAACAAGGTGTGTTGGAATCTTAACAAACGGGGGCTTCTGGGTAATATAGTCCAGGAGACAAAGAAGTTTTATGAATCTTAACAATTATGTGCTTTTAAATAATGCATTCAAGGATAGCAAGGTGTGTGATGAATCTTAACAATTAGGTAATTTCTGTAAACGTAGTCCAGGACACTAAAGACGTGAAAGGGACGGGCTGGGATGAAACATTCCCTTAATGGAAACCTTGGCGAGAAAGACATACACACAGAAAAAGAGGCGCTGTTTCGACTGAATTATTATCAAAACATAGTGAAATCTGCAGTGCTCATGTAAGGAGAATTTGATCGTTTGAACCAAAAGACAGCTCCAAGATCTAGGAGTACATTAAGTGTGTATCTTGCATCTTCTTTCAATCCCTGGATGGTTCGGAATTTTGCTTTGAAAATTAACATGAATATTGAGCATTCCACAAAACCCAAAGCTCAATTTACCATCGAAAAGTTCCTGGAAATTTAACGCAAACTTCTGATTCCTTTGAAACTCTATGTTCACCTGAGCAGTGTGCTAAATGGATGGACATATTATGTATCATTTTTGCGTGTGTGTGTGTCTGTGTGTGTGTGTGTCTGTGTCTGTGTGTCTGTGTGTATGTAGTGCCTTGGCTGTGCATACACATCATTATTTACCAGTGTACGGGTGCTCTGGCATCCCCATCCCCGAGACGTGATACCAATTCACACCAATACTTCAGCCCAATGACGACTAATGTGCCTCCACTCTGCTTTAAATGACCCCTCTGGTGAATGATCTAGGGCCCCAAAAGAGCCCTTAAACATCCCCCTTCGCTTATTAAAGTCTGGGTTTAGAGGAGGGGAAAAAAACGCAACTGATTGATTCTATGCATACACAAAGCCTAGAAGCAGCTCATTTACCCCCATAAAAAGACACACACTCTCACACACAAACACACACACACACGTATGCATGCGCATGCACATAAACACACACACACGCACACACACACGCGCAAACACGCGAATGCACGCACATGCTCATTCACATACACACACACACGTGCGCGTACACACACACACACACACAGACACAGACACAGACACACACCACACAGACACACACACACACACACACACACACACACACACACACACACACACACACACACACACACACACACACACACACACACACACACACACACACACACACACACACACACACACACACACACACACACACTTTATTCCATCTGGGTGAACCCAGTAAATCTGGATGTGGCTAGATTGCCAGCAATGCACGTTTCTCAAACTCATAGAGAAAGAGCGAGAGAGAGAGAAAGAGAGGGAGGGTAAAGAGGCAGACAGTCAAACAAAGACAATGCCCTTGTATGAGACCAATATTCTACAAATACAAGCCTTGATCTGTAGCGTGCACAAACACATGCCGTTATACACACAGGGAAATAAACAGCAAAACACAAGTTCACAGCCTCTGAATCCAGCATGTACCATTTAGACGTATTGGTGGGAGAAATGTATCTCCAAATTCGGTTTATTTCTGCGCAATACATTTTCCAATATGCCTTGATGGAGTGCAAGGTCTTATTTTTTTGTATGATGTCTGTGACTGAATTATGCTTGTGTGAGAGCCCATCTCCTTGCCTCTATCCCTCATAAATCTGTTGAATTACCCAGCATGCCCCCCTCCAGTCTCTCCTCCATTAATCCGCCTCCCCCCTCCTCATCTGCGCCCCACCCTTTCCTCTCTTCCTGAACGAGTGATCAATTAAGGCCTTGTCCAGCACACACTGCGAGTCAGCACTTTCCCCCCTCCTCTCTCTCTGTCTCTCTCTTCCTCCTCCTCTCTCGTCCCCGCTTTCGCTCCCTGTTTCCTCGTCTTGCTCTTGTCATTTTTCTCCAATTTTCGGTTGTTGTCCAAAGAAAATGAAATATGTGGAGCACACAGGTGAAGACGAAAAGAAAAAGAGTGATATAAAAACAGAGCGAGAGTCCTTTATTTTCAGTGCCTGAAATGCAAGGTTACAGAGACGTGTGTGTGTGTGTGTGTGTGTGTGTGTGTGTGTGTGTGTGTGTGTGTGTGTGTGTGTGTGTGTGTGTGTGTGTGTGTGTGTGTGTGTGTGTGTGTGTGTGTGTGTGTGTGTGTGTGTGTGTGTGTGTGTGTGTGTGTGTGTGTGTGTCTGTGGTGGCGCGCATTGGGGAACACAACCCGCACAGAGCTTTACGTTTTCACCTCAAACGAGTCAGAAAGACAGCAAGAGACAGACAGACAGGGTGAGCGAGACAAACAGGCAGATACAGACAGACAGACAGACAGACAGACAGACAGACAGACAGACAGACAGACAGACAGACAGACAGACAGACAGACAGACAGACAGACAGACAGACAAAGAGACCCACACTCAGAGGGAAATAGGGCTGGTGATGGAGAGGGAGAGGCTGATGAGGTATAGGGAGGGTTTAGCCCCAGGGAAGAAGAATCACACATGAGAACGCCATAATGAGAAAGAGCAGCCTCATCTCTAAACCACTTGATCCACTGATCCCGTGTCTCTCTGGCCACATAGAGGGGATCCTTCTGCAGTCTCTAGTGAGTGGCAGACGGCACAGAGTGGATGTGACTCAGAGTTAATGCAATGCCAGTGTTGATATCCATTATCGATAGGATTATTTGCTCTAGCAATTCATTCATTCATATCGCCCCTCGATCTCTTCGCTAGCAAATATAGGTTGAATGAACCGCCTCGACCCTGTCTGTTGGTGAGGGCCCCCCTGCTTCTATTAATAACCAGCCCGGAGAGGTGAGGGGCCTCCCTCCACCCCCAGCTGCCGGGGGCCATTGTACAGCCGATAGCGGGGTAATGCACGTTTCCAGGGACGATAAACATCGTTCTGCCATTCCTGATTGGCATTCACTCCGTCGGGTAAGGACTGGGATAGTTAAAGCAGTCCATTAGGAGATAAAAATGGACTTCATCTTTTAAAGAGCTGAACCGCCCTAATCCAATCTTATTCAGGGCATTGTGATTGGACGCTTGTGTGTGTGTGTGTGTGGGGGGGGGGGGGGGGGGGGGGGGGGGGGGGGGGGGGGGGGGGGGGAGCTTTATCTGCGCAGCATCGCTCTTCCCGTCGTATTCGCCGCCCTGAAAAGGTTTTCTATCGTTTTCTGTAATTTTACCCTGAATGTCACCAGGAGGGAGAGAGGAGGGAGGGGGGGGGAGTCACTTTGATCCTTTATCTCAATACAGCTTTCTTTTCCCTGCTCCAGCCCCCAGCCCCCCTCTCTTCCCCATCAGACCCATCCCTCCCGTCCCTTGAAACAATGCAGTCCTCCTCTCAGCTCAGGGTTTAGGGATGTGGGAGTGAAGAGACTGTCATTTCCTCTGCCAGGAAATAAAGCACAACCCCCTCTTCCTGCTCGTCTGTCTTATTTATCTGCCTTCTGTCTGGCCTACCTATCTCCCCCTGTCCCTGACGCTCTCTCCATCTCTGCCTCTTGGCCCCGGGCTCTCCCCCCTTCCTCGTCTCACATCCCATCGCGAGGCGGCTCTGCGTTCCGCCAGGTCCCGTCTCCGTGCCTCCCGTCCTCTGGAGCGGTTCTATAGATCACAAACCCCATCCGTCGATCCTGCCGGTGCCGCCGGGGGGGGGGGGGGGGGGTCTTGGTGAGCGGCGTTCAGCCCTCCAGCTCCTGTTGGAATCCCTTCTGTTATTTGATGCCCTTTCTCACTCCTCTCCGCGTGTGTGTAGTTTATCCGATACACCGTCAAGAGCTTCTCTCCTGCCGTCTTTCCCCAAAGACTTCCTATTGACTATTTCCTTAAAGTGCTTTTTTCCCCCCCGTCCTTCAAAAAGCGGTCTACATCTCGCCGGACCCCGAGCCCAGGGTGGTCCGTAACACAAGGCTCGCCGTCCCCCTTCCTCCTCGTCCACCCCGGCTCTCTTTGCCCCGCTCTTCTGTTTCGGTTTTTCCTGTGTTTTCACGTCTTTTTCGTTACCCTCCCGGGTCCTTGCCTCAGATGAAGTCCTTCGAGATGGCCTCCACAAAGTTGGGCGCCGACATGAGGATGGAGATGGTGCAGATGATGTTGAACACGCTGAACGCCACCAGGCACAGCCGGTCGATCACCGCGCCCGCAAACTTCCACTGGTCGGCCGTGCCCGCCGCCTCGTCCTGCTCCCGGAAGCGGTCCGCCAGGTAGCGCACCTCCTCCAGCAGCGCCTGCAGCTGGGGGTCCCCCATGCCCCCCACACCCAGCACCGGGCAGCCCCCCGCGCCCCCGAAGCCCCCGCCGCTGGAGACGGTGCTGGGACAGCCCAGCGTGTCGCCGTGGGTGGAGCCGGCCGTGGGCGGGAGCGGCGGCGGCGGGGAGACGCAGAACTGGGCCTGGGAGTGCGGCGGCGGGCTGGCCCCGCCCGCCACCACCCGCAGGCTGCCCGCCACCGAGGCAGCGGAGAGGCCTGAGACGCCGCCGCCGGCGATGTTGTTGCTCCTGTGCACGGCGTCGGCCAGCAGCGAGGCGTCGTCCAGGCTCTGGAAGCCCATGTACAGCAGGCCGCCGTTGTTGTTGGCGCTGGACTGGGCGTGGTGCAGGTGCTGCAGGTGGGGGTACTGCAGGTGGGGGGGGTGGCCGGCGTGCAGGGAGCCCGTCTGGAGCGGCGCCAGGCTGCCCGGGTGCAGCGGGTGGAGGGCGGGCTCCGGGGCGTTGGGCAGGCTGTTGGTCTGGGAGCCCGAGGAGCAGCGCCGCAGGTGGGGGGCGCAGGGGGGCCTCTCGGGGTCCTCGCTTTCGCCCGGGCGCTTCATCCGCAGGAACCACGCCACCCACTGCAGCAGCACCAGCTGCATCTGGGGGGAGGAGTGGGGGGAGGGAGGGGAAGAGAGAGAGAGAGAGAGAGAGAGAGAGAGAGAGAGAGAGAGAGAAGAGAGAGAGAGAGAGAGAGAGAGAAGAGAGAGAGAGAGAGAGGAGAGAGAGAGAGAGAAGAGAGAGAGAGAGAGGAGAGAGAGAGAGAGAGAGAGAGGAGAGAGAGAGAGAGAGAGAGAGAGAGAGAGAGAGAGAGAGAGAGAGAGAGAGAGAGAGAGAGAGAGAGAGCGAGAGAGAGCGAGAGAGAGAGAGAGAGAGAGAGAGAGAGAGAGAGAGAGAGAGAGAGGGGGGGGCTGGTTAGACAGTGGAGTCGTGAGTTGAGGAACCAAGTGAGCAAAAAGGACAACAACAACGACGACGGAGCGAGACGGAGACGGGGGGGGGGAGCGAAGGGAGAGGGGAGAGGCACGGGGGGGGATGGAGATGAGATGTGTTTGAAACAGCAGCGAAATAACCCAGAATATAAAGAAAAGAGCCACGTGAAGTGGCAGACACATCCCAGAATGTAAAAGCGTCTGGCTTCCCTTCCTGTGGTGGCCCTGTTAGGGCGGAGCGGGGGGCTCATGGCCCCACTAGCAGAACTGTGAGCCGCTGACTGCTCCACCGTCGCACAATGTGCATTCACAAACGCGTGAACGTCCTGGAGATCCTCCCCAGCAGGCCTATAGAGTTACCAGGTGTTTGCGAGCCACGTGCACACAGGGACCACTCTGGAGAAATAATCACTCGCATTCAAAACCCACCGACGGGATATAATACTGTCTCTAATATAATAATGGGTCATTAAATGACGAACTGAAGCAAGCGTTTAACCTCCCATTTGAACTGGTTGGCATGGCAGCGCAGTCTCCTCTCATTTGGCAACATTTATAAAAGGTCTCTAATTGGATAGTTGAGGTTCTCACCTCCCCGGAGTGCGGCGAGCGTTGTGACACACGCTGTGTGTGGCGCCCAGGTGGGTGCTACACACGGGTAGTGGAGGACACTGACTTTCCTGTGACATTCACTTCCAGGGACGCTCACTTCCTTTGACACTCAATTTGTGAAGTGCTTTTGGGGGGCCTCGAAAAGTGCAATACAAATGTAATGAATTACTTTTATCGTTGTTTAATGATTATTATTATTATTATGGATGCTTGTTGACCTGTTGGGTTTGTTCATTAATCCTCACACCTCACTCTTTTAAAGCCTCAGTGATTCATGATCAAAAGTGTTATACAGAGAGACACCAACTGCACATTCAGAGAGCATCAGTAGCCTACAGCATTTCCACACCGGGCGGTTGGAAGTACTGATTGCCCACTGAAGCCACGTGACCCAGATCCCCAACGTGACACAGCGCCTGGGGTAGTTTGCGTTTGTGTGTTCCCGCCGCCCCCCTTAAATAACATCCAGGCAAAGGAGGGAAGACCGCTGTCCGTAAATCCAGTCGCAGGCTCAGACGTTTTGAATTTAAGATGGTGGCCTCGGCGGGCAGAGATTTACCACTTCTGCACGTTACCGCAATGAGCTGATCCAGAGAGGATCGCTCCGTCTTACAGACTCAAGGCTCAAGTTCCGGAAACGGAGAGCACTGTGAAGACGAGGACGGGTGACTCTGGCGTTGGGTGATCTTGTTGTCATAGTGTTGTAGTTAACCACAGCTACGCAGCCTTTCAGTGATGTCTCTATCGTATCTGGAAGGAACGATACTGATTGGAATAACCTGCAAAAGCAGCTCAAGCTCCAGGACCTAGTGACTCTCAATGAATTTAAAGCTGCTTTTAAGAGTTTGACGTCGGACTCCATTGGAAATTGCAAATGATTTATTCAATAATCTTAATGTATTTCCACAATTGCACCTAGTATTGAACTTATTTTGCCTTGTGTTTTATGTTGTAACTGTGTTGTCCATCTTGGCCAGGTCTCTCTTGCAAAATAGATTTTAATCTCAATGGGACTAACCTGGTTAATAAAGGATATAATAATCTGGTTCTATTCTCCTGTGTTCTGGTCCTCCCCCCCCCCCTCCTACGGAGAGACTGGACAGCTCCACCGGTCTCTCCGTTGGGGGATGGGGGGGTTGCGGTCGTGGTCCAGATAGGGGTTCCCGCCCACCCCTCACCGATCCCCCCATTAGCCATGTAACAGACCCTGGTGGTGGCGGACTGCCGGTCAGAGACCATATCCCTTTCCTGATTGTTGTTTGTTCCTTCTTGTTGATTTCGGATGCAATAATAAGGGGATGGTCCGCCGAGGCTCGTTGAATGTCCAGCGCTCCCCGTCCAAATGCAGCTATTTATCAGCCCAACGACAGCCCGGAGATGACGGGGAATCTTAATGTTGCAGCTGCTCGCTCGCCCAACTTCGACGTAAATCGGATGAGCGTGTGTACGCACGGTCATCAAAACAACACGTCGGACGTATTATTCCCCCCCCCCCGCTACACCAGCCCTCTATTTTCTTCATGTCGTACACGTGTGCTTCTAGAATGAGGTACGTCCGCTTGTTTTATGATCGCTTCTTCCGTCTGTGTGGTGCCACTGGTGGGCGGAGGCAGATTTATACAGGCCTTTAAAGTTAGTGGCGCTGAATTGATTGATAACATATGCAAGCCGCACTCACCGAGTCTCTTTGAAAATCAAACCGTTGGGATGAAATTACTGTTGTATTTCGAACGGCTCGTTGGCGGCGCTCAGACGGCAAGGATATTATAAATATATGAAGTTAGAGAATGGGCAAAGTGAAAAAAAAATATCGAGAGACAGCCGAGGCAAAATTAGGTTGCTGCTCTATTTTATATTACAATATTATTACATCTTACCTTACGTTATATTTTGACATCTTTATATTTCAAATTGTGTCTGATTATATTAAGTAAAAAAAAGTTAAACAAGTTTGATTTAAAGGCAAATTAGCCAACGACACCTCGAAAATAAATGTGAGCCACGGCAAAATGTAACAATGCCCCGAAAATGGTGGAAAGCAGTAAATTGGGGCTTTACATCAGCAGTGAAGGTACTTTGATAACACGCTGCCTCGAAGGCTGAGGCGACGGGGAGGGAGAGGCGGGGGCGATGGAGGAGCATTTGTTGAACACACGTCTCAGACGCAAACAGAGACTTGGCACTCCCCCCCCCCCCCCCCCCCCCCCCCCGCCCTCAACCCTCCCCTAGAGAGGCCACGATGGAGGTGAAGGCGAAGAACAAAAGGCAAAGGGAGAAGAAACAGGATTGTTTGGGCAGAGAGAGAGAGAGAGAGAGAGAGAGAGAGAGAGAGAGAGAGAGAGAGAGAGAGAGAAGAGAGAGAGAGAGAGAGAGGGGGGGGGGGGGAGAGCGAGAGACAGAGAGAGCGAGAGAGGGGGAGAGAGAGGGAGAGAGAGAGAGAGGGAGAAAGAGGGGGAGAGAGAGAGTGGATAGCGGTGATGACAGGTGAGACATGAGGAGCTGCTGAAAATAACAGGAGCCACAGAAGTCCTCCAACTTAAAAAACAAAGAAAAAGTTTCCAAAGCAGAGACGAGAAAACAACGATGATGATGGCATCCCACAGCCGCATCGGGTGTATGTCTATGCTAACAAGATCTCTGACAAGTGTGTGTGTGTGTGTGTGTGTGTGTGTGTGTGTGTGTGTGTGTGTGTGTGTGTGTGTGTGTGTGTGTGTGTGTGTGTGTGTGTGTGTGTGTGTGTGTGTGTGTGTGTGTGAGAGAGAGCGTGCTTGTGTGCATCTGTGTGTGTGTATGTGTGTGTGTGTGTTTGCTTGAGTTGACTTACCCATTTGGGCATGGTGCCTCCGTTGGGGTCGTGGTGGTGGTACTGCAGCACCACCACCGTGGCCACGACCGACGCCCCAACGATGATCATGATGCTCGCAAAGTACTGCCCTGGGAGGGGGAGGGGGGAGAGGGGGGGAAGGAGCGTTACAGAACAACACACGCTGCGACGGGGCCGCCATGTTTGAGTACTGCTGACAGCAGCGGTGAATTGTCAATGATACGGCATTTCTATTGGTCCTTCTGCGTTGGTACACCCAAGATTTATGTCCAAATTCCCGAGAAGTATTGTGTCTATAATTGACTACATTTTCTCTTTCTTTCCAGTGCGTTTTTATTGTTTTAATGTTAATCTTTTTTGCAGCAGGACGACTTATCATTTTGTCAATTAAAATTTAACAGCATCCAGATGGACGAATTTAGTCGAGCCTAAACATAGGATGGCCCCTTCACCACCCAGGAGCCATAACCTTGGAGGATGAGCACCAAACACCACATGGCCACCGTTTGCTGTGGGACGGAAACCAACACCCCGTGATAAATAAAGAACTACACTGAGATTAAAACTCAACAAACCCAGAAAACTCATCACATACCTTACAGAAATCTATAACTCCCATGAACCTTGCTAAGGCCAATAAGGCTTGTCACGGACTGGGACCCGCTTCCTGGAACACACAGCTCCACCCCCCAGCCCCCCGCTGACCAGAAACACACACGTACCTATTAGAGGAATCGAGTCGGATGTGGCCGGCATGATCTCTGCCACGAGCAACATGAAGACCGTTAGAGACAGCAACACAGTGATACCTGGAGAGAGAGAGAGAGAGAGAGAGAGAGAGAGAGAGAGAGAGAGAGAGAGAGAGAGAGAGAGAGAGAGAGAGAGAGAGAGAGAGAGAGAGAGAGAGAGAGAGAGAGAGAGAGAGAGCAAGAGAGACAGACAGACAGACAGACAGACAGACAGACAGACAGACAGACAGACAGACAGACAGACAGACAGACAGACAGACAGAGACAGAGAGAGAGAGATGTTCCTTTAATCTTCCTCAGCAAAGCCATTCTTTAGTGGCCTGTGACAAATAGTCATGCAGTACAGTCCAAAGATAGCTAACCTCTGAATAACATTATTAGATTTGGCTTCGATTTATCTTGATGCAAATTAGTAAACGGGACGAGATTGGACTAATGGGACTATAGTGAATTACTTTTCAGCATAATTCCTTTGTAATGGCATTTTCCAAGTAAAGCAAACTCGATCCAAACCGCAAACCACAAACACACGCACACACACTGACACGCACACAGAGGCAAACACACACATTACACAAACGCACACATCCACACGCTCTCTCTCTCTCTCTCTCTCTCTCTCTCTCTCTCTCTCTCTCTCTCTCTCTCTCTCTCTCTCTCTCTCTCTCTCTCTCTCTCTCTCTCTCTCTCTCTCTCTCTCTACACACACACACACACCACACACACACACACACACACACACACACACACACACACACACACACACACACACACACACACACACAATCCTCTCAATCCTCATTTGTCATTCTTCCATCGTGGCAGAGAATACTTCCTCTGCTAAACGGTCCCAACGCCCAAACCCAATCACCACTCCCCGTTCTCCCTGCGATTCCTTATTAAATGCATAATGATACAGCGGCGGTTCATTAACACGCAGGCCGACCTCACAACACTGGGCCACGGTCTCGTCCATCAAACCGGTGACACACTGCCTTCCTGGAAGACAGTGTGGAAGCTCTCTCGCTCTCCCTAATCCATTCACTGCCCGTAATTACATCAATAGGTTAATTGGTCGTGTGTGTGTCTGTGTGCGTGTGTGTGTTTGCGGGAGTGCGTGCGTGCGGTTGTGCGTGCGTGCGGTTGTGCGTGTGTTTGTGTGCGTGTGCAGATTTCCCTCATCCCCTTTGGTGAAATGCTGCATAATGCGTTGTGCGTCTCGGTTAGGATCTGGTTAGACAGCGCTGTTGCCATGGCGTTTTTCACATCCTCGCCCCTTGGGTCACTTTGTCTTCTCTGCCTCTCCAACTACCGTGAAATAGTTTTCTGAAACAGAGCGTCACTGTTAGTCTCATCGATATTTTCATAGGTATATACTATATATGTATCGACCTGTCTGGTAGGACCTTTCTTTCGTTTCATATGCATGGCATGTTAAGCTCAGAGGCTTCTGAAGAGCTCTTAAAGTTAAGGGGTTTTAGTTGTGTGCACATCTGCAGTGGATTCAGCAGCTAATCCCAATAGCAGCCAGAAGACATTAAGACCCAGAGCGTACACACGTATATGAGCCCCACGTTAACCAAATCCCAATCAGCTATAGAACCACGTTGGCCACGATAGAAGTACGTGGAACCCGTGGGCGAGTCACATGATGGCAGACGGCTGGCTCCAACATCAGATCCCGGCCTGTTTGAGACAAAGCCTTCGACATCCCGGCACTTCTTTCCCTTTTTAAAACAATCACCTTCATTTGTTTTCCATTCCTACAATTACTTTACCGATGATGTGTAGATCTATACATAAGTTACACTATTGTTGTTGCAGGGAACACCTGTGTCTGTAGTACTGACGCTGTTACCCGTGATCCCTCTGAAAGGGTTCGGCCCCCGGCCCCTCCATCACTCATCACTCTCCTCCCCCCCCCCCCCCCCCCCCCATTAATCACCTCCTCTGCTCCGTCCTGATATTCACCGCTGCCTCCGCTGCCTCTCCCCCCACCTCCCCTTATCGTCTCCTTTCTATTTCCATCCCGTAATACCCTCTATACACCCCAAAGCCCCCCCCCCCCCCCCCCCCCCCCCCCCCCCCCCCCCCCCCCCCCCCCCCCCCACCCCCGCCCCCACCCCCCCACCCCACCCCCCCTCCCCCCCCTCCCCCACCACCACCCCCCACCCAACACCCCCCCCTCCCCCCCACCCCCCCCCCCCCCCCCCCCAGGCGTCCCACCCCTCCGCCTTCCTACACACAGACACCCTGGCTGTTCTTTCAAAGCTCCTCCGCTCTCTTCTATTGGGGCCCGTGGAGCTGAGCACGCACGTCTGTGTTTACAATTCACAGCCACACACACACACACACACACACACACACACACACACACACACACACACACACACACACACACACACACACACACACACACACACACACACACACGACACACACACACAGACTCATGCGTACACACACAAACACACATACACACACAGACCTCACAATCAAACGCGCCAGCTCGGCATCCAGGTGTGTGTGTGTGTTTGTGTGTGGGTGTGTGTGTGTGGGTGGGTGAATGTGCGTGAATGCGTGTATGTGTGTGTGCGTGTGTGTGTTTGTGTGCGTGTGGATGTGTGTGTGTGTGTGTGTGTGTGTGTGTGTGTGTGTGTGTGTGTGTGTGTGTGTGTGTGTGTGTGTGTGTGTGTGTGTGTGTGTGTGTGTGTGTGTGTGTGTGTGCGAGTGTATGTGAGTCATGGAGGCTTATATTAAACCTGCCACAGGGTCATTTTTCCAAGACCCAGCGAGGGATGAGGTTAGCTGAGCCCCCATCTGTACCTGAGTAGAATAGTGCTCCGATGCGGCCAACACATACATCCCACCTTTCTGCAACCTTTCAGCGTGGTTTCTATTTCTGCTGTCAGCCAACATTGCTGTCCGCACTCCACGCAACTTGGCAGCATGAAGCCTTACGGTTAGACGGAGGAATGACAACTGTTTACTAGTATATCTTGCTTTATGCCTAGCGTGACACATTCTTCATACTCTTTGGTTCGTATCCTACAGCCTGCACCTCGATGCAGCTAGGTATAACACAGTAGAGTGGGTTGACAGGATTCACATTCATTTAGCATGCACAAGAGGTTATAGGAGAAAATATATACATGGGAATATTGTGAAAATAAGCTAAAGAGACTCAGCAGAGGGTGTAACTAGCTTACTTGATGAGCACCTGGTCACTGTCGCAACCAAATCGTGGATGAATAACTTCACAATGTTGACACTCCTCAGGAAAGACACAACTCATGGCCTTCAACGCTGTCCAATAACCATCTCCCTGTCCAGCCCAGCTCTGTCTATCATCGCCATCCACCTCCACCCACCTCGATACATCCCCCCCCCGCCATCCATCCACCTCCTCCACATCCCACATCAGCCTCTCCATCCCAGCATAGCCCCCGGACATGTGGACATGTGACCCCCCTCCCTCAATTAAATTAAATTCAATTCAATTGTATTTGCATAGCCCTTAATCACCATTACAGTCTCAAAGGGCTTTACACGGCAAATATTTATGACACTCCCCTAACCCAAGCCCCCACAAGGGGAAGAAAAAACTCCCTGAATCAGCAAGAAAGAAATCTTGAGGAGGGACGCAGAGTGCTGGATCCCTCCCTCCAGGGGTGGTCTGGAGTGCAGTGGGTGCCATAATAATAATATATAATAATAATCATTTTATTTGAAGGCGCCTTTCTCTGACCTCAAGGACACCATACAAAGGTACACGAAAGTCATTAGAAAGAAACAACAATAAGAAAGAAAACAATAAATGATACTAACAACAGACATAGTAATTGGCATCAGGTGGAATAGTATGGTTTTGATAATGTCCATACATACATACAGTACATACATACATACATACATACATACATACATACATACATACATACATACATACATACATACATACATACATACATACATACATACATACATACATACATACATACATACATACATACATACATACATACATACATACATACATCCATCCATCCATCCATCCATCCATCCATCCATCCATCCATCCATCCATCCATCCATACATACATACATACATACATACATACATACATACATACATACATACATACATACATACATACATACATACATACATACATACATACATACATACATACATACAGGACAGACAGACAGACAGACAGACAGACAGACAGACAGACAGACAGACAGACAGACAGACAGACAGACAGACAGACAGACAGACAGACAGACAGACAGGCAGGCAAGGCAGGCAGGCAGGCAGACAGACAGACAGACAGACAGACAGACAGACAGACAGACAGACAGACACAGCCCCTCCCTCTCTCTCACCCAGGGAGATCTTCTCTCCAGAGTCGGCGGGCAGCACAAAGACCAGCAGCGTCATGGAGGACAGCAGCACGCAGGGGATCAGCAGGTTGAGGGCGTAGTACAGGGTCCGCCGCCGCATGGTCACCACGAAGGTGACGTCCGGGTAGGGCTCCTTGCAGCAGTCGTAGAAGGCCTCGCTGCGGGTGCCCGGTACCCCTGGGAGAGGGGAACAAGAGGGGGAAGGCTCTCGGCTCAGCGCACGTGGGAGCGTGCACTTGAATGATGATGATAACGCTGCTGACGATTGGCGAAAAAAACAGGATGGCGTAAATCCTGCCGGGAGTTATTTCTGGAGGTTTGGGAGAACCGAGGGGAGGTGGGATGTATGCACGAGGCTCCGAGCTCCCGGGCCAGTAGTGCTGATGATGATGTCCATGTTGATTTATCTCTCTCTGGACGCACGACAGCCGCTGCTGGAGCTACGCCGACATTACCCGTTTTTACCTCCAAACTTTACTTCATGGCCACTTTTTGGAGCTCACAGCAGTCGATTGGGAGGAGAAAATGAGTTTCCCCCTGCTGCGGTACCCACACTGAGTGCGTTAATGCGCTGACACGCCTGGCGACTGTCTGTGGTGAGATACACAGGGAGACGTCTTGCACTGCTGGGTGGCTGGTTGGTGCAGGTGTACATGGTAAATGGACTGCATTTATATAGCGCTTTTTTTGTAACCAGAGGCCACCCAAAGCGCTTTACAATATTGCCTTACGTTCACCCATTCATGCACACGTTCACACACCGACAGTAGCGTCAGCCAATGCAAGGCGACAGCCAGCTCGTCCTGAGCAGTCAGGGTGAGGTGTTTTGCTCAGGGACACCACGACTCTCGTTAGGAGGAGCCAGGGATCGAACTAGCAACCTTGTGGTTACCAGCCAACCCGCTCTACCCGGCGCGGCAGCCCATGCTTACCCACGAGGTCCCACTCTCCGTTGGGCATGTAGCCCGAGATGTCGGCCTCGGTCATCTGGAGGTCCAGCAGCCAGCCGTCGTACGTCCATGAGCCGAACTTGAGCTCGCACTTCTGCATGTCAAACGGGAACCAGCGCACGTCCACGTTGCACGTGCTCATGAAGATTCCTGAGAGAGAGAGAGAGAGAGAGAGAGAGAGAGAGAGAGAGAGAGAGAGAGAGAGAGAGAGAGAGAGAGAGAGAGAGAGAGAGAGAGAGAGAGAGAGAGAGAGAGAGAGAGAGAGAGAGAGAGAGAGAGAGAGAGAGAGAGAGAGAGAGGATGGATTAGAAAGAGGGTGAAGGTAAAGACCTGACCAGAATGGTGCCCCTTGAGACCATCCCAATGTGTTCACTTTCTGTTGGTTCTCCGCAGATCAGTCTGCGAGCACAGACTGGTCCTCCCTCCACCCTGCTTGGTGAAGGGAGGTTCTTTCCATGATGAACAAGGCTAATACATTCTGCCGAATGAATTAAAGAATGGTGGAGCCCTGGATAATGAAGCAAAGCTACCGAGCAAACAAATCAGTTTAGCTCCGAAATAGACTCAATAATGATGTTACAAGACGAATCAGAAATATGCACGGAGGGCTTTCACGTTTTAGATTTTTTATTTTTTTTTGCCTTACTTCCAAATGGATTGAGCGCGAGCAAAGAGAGCGAGAGCTTCTCTCTGATTGGCTGGACGTTAAGTCAAAAAGAAAAAGCCTCCGGGTGGTGAAGAGAGGAAGGATGAGACGCCAGACTGCAGGAGTCCACCCTGACGCAGAGCGGCATGAATAAGGTTGACATTTATACTACCTTGCTACAGATAATTCTTCCCTTTATCTTACTAAACGCCGTAGGAAATTGAAATCTCCCGAGATCGTTACAGCCATAACACATTAATCTGTCACTCCTTGGTGTAATTTACACTTTTCAAATTAAGATGAGTCTTTATGAGTGTCATCTCTGCCAGAGATCCACTAAACCCCCATGGGTTAACAGTGCCTGGCTCATGTCTTTTAATCCTATGGAAATGACTCGCTGTCATTTAATGGTTTAGAAGCTGCTGTACACGTGTGACCTCATTTGGAGGTATTTGGTCGGGGGGGGGGGATACATTAAATATGCCAACACACAGAGAGGTCACTTGCGAATGCCCCCCATGGCTATGTCTTGTTCATGGAAGTCAAAGTGTACTCTGCATATCGGCACACTGCTTCATCTATCTATTTGTGTCTCAACGAATGGAAAAGGGTTATTTGGTCAAATAAATAAATAGATAAAATGAGTCCCATTATACGAGGGCGTCTTTAACCTTCTTAACGTGATTGAATCCTGGTCACTGTGGGGGGGAGACCGCTATAAATGTAATGCCACGCCTGTTCCCGGGACACGGGCCCAGCGCAGCCGCTAGGTCAGGGCTGTTTGTCTGGCGGCTGGGTAACGAGGAGCAGCTGGTGGCAAGGTCGAGTCGTGCTGGCACCACACTGCTCCGGGTCACTCCAATCAACACACACACAGACCTGTGGTCTCTCTCGGTCTCTCGGTGTGTCTCGGTGTGTCTCTCTCTCTCTCTCTCTCTCTCTCTCTCTCTCTCTCTCTCTCTCTCTCTCTCTCTCTCTCTCTCTCTCTCTCTCTCTCTCTCTCTCTCTCTCTCTCTCTCTCTCTCTCTCTCTTCCTCTCTCTCTTCTCTCTCCTCCTCTCTCTCTTCTCTCTCCCTCTCCCTCCCTCTCCCTCTCTCTGTCTCTGTCTCTCTCTCTCTCTCTCTCTCTCTCTCTCTCTCTCTCTCCCTCTCTCTCTCTCTGAACCATCACCTGGTCCTTAAGATATTCATAGCTCCCTCTGACGGTACCTTTGATACCCTGCCTGCCAGTATGTCTATCTATTAATCTAACTTTCGATCCATATATCTATTCATCCAGCTTTCTATAAGAAAACCTTTTCTTAACAGTCTTCCTATTTCTTGTGGAATATAAGTACCTTCTTTCTTTCTTTCTTTGTCTGTCCCACCCTGCATCTATCCATCGCTCTATCCATCAATCCATCCCTTTGGCCATCAAACCATTCAGCCATCTTATCTGCCTACCTGTACGGACACTTCTGTACTGATACATGCTAAACCTATGTGTATCTTGTCCCCCAGTCTGTCCGTTAATCTGTTTGCTGTTTGCCTGAAGCTCACGTCTGACTCTGAATCTGACTGGATGGCGTATGAATACAGAGCACCTATTAGTCATCCAAACCTCGTACTCACCATTAAGGGAAATAAATAAAAGCAGAGCCTTTATCCAGCGCTGTGTGTGTGGGTATTTGTGTGTGTGTGCATGCAAAACACACACACACACACACACACTAGACCACAACCAAACACACTACAAACACAAAGACTAAA
>OLKM01000355.1:133746-146246 GCA_900291075.1 Melanogrammus aeglefinus | reverse complement strand
AGCTTCCTACAGCTCTTTACTGCAAATATTATTTTTATATTGAAGTAGGTCTACAGTTTGAAAATGATGAAATCATTGGTCTATCAGTATCAAAAAAATGTATTAGTTGTAATTTGGGGCGTATTCAAATAATGTTATATACTGTATATATCTATATATTTGTTTTCTTAAATGTCATTAAGCCTAATAAGGTATATTAGGCACAAAGCACTTCGTTATAGAGTGATATATTAGTTGTAATTTGGGCGTAATGAAATAATGTATTTTAGATATTATATATAGCCTATTTGTTTTGTTAAATGTCATTAAGACTAATAAGGTATGTTATGTACGAAGTTCTTCGTCATAGAGTGATAAAGATTTTTTTTATCAAATCAAACAATGTCGATATTTATCAAATACAACATTAACACTGTCGTTTTTTATCAAATAAAACATAAGGGGTAACACTGTCGTTTTTTATCAAATAAAACATAAGGGGTAACACTGTCGTTTTTTATCAAATAAAACATAAGGGGTAACACTGTCGTTTTTTATCAAATAAAACATAAGGGGTAACACTGTTGTGATTTTATCAAATCAAACAACGTCGATATTTACCAAATAAAACATAAGGGGTAACACTGTCGTTTTTTATCAAACAAAACATAAGGGGTAACACAGTCGTTTTTTATCGGATAAAACATAAAGGGTAACACTGTCGTTTTATTATCAAATCAAAAAATGTCGATATTTATCAAATAAAACATAAGGGGTAACACTGTCATTTCTTATCATATGAAAGAAATGGGGTAACACTAGCGATATTTGTGAATAAAAACATAAGGGGTAACACTGTCGTATTTTTATCAGTCGTCATCAAAAAAAACACAAGGGGTAACACTGTCGTTTTTTATCAAATAAAACATAAGGGGTAACACTGTCGTATTTTCATCGGTCGTCATCAAAAAAAACATAAGGGGTAACACTGTCGTTTTTTATCAAATAAAACATAGGGGGTAACACTGTCGTTTTTTATCAAATAAAACATAAGGGGTAACACTGTCGTTTTTTATCAGACAAAACATAAGGGGTAACACTGTCGTTTTTTATCAAATTAAACATAAGGGGTAACACTGTCGTATTTTTATAAATCAAAGAATGTCGATATTTATCAAATAAAACATAAGGGGTAACACTGTCGTTTTTTATCAAATAAAACATAAGGGGTAACACATGTCGTTTTTTATCAGATAAAACATAAGGGGTAACACTGTCGTTTTTTATCAAATAAAACATAAGGGGTAACACAGTCGTTTTTTATCGGATAAAACATAAAGGCTAACACTGTCGTTTTATTATCAAATCAAAAAATGTCGATATTTATCAAATAAAACATAAGGGGTAACACTGTCATTTCTTATCATATGAAAGAAATGGTGGGTAACACTAGCGATATTTGTGAATAAAAACATAAGGGGTAACACTGTCGTATTTTTATCAGTCATCATCAAAAAAAACACAAGGGTAACACTGTCGTTTTTTTATCAAATAAAACATAAGAGGTAACACTGTCGTATTTTCATCGGTCGTCATCAAAAAAAAACATAAGGGGTAACACTGTCGTTTTATCGTCATCAAATAAAAACATAGGGGGTAACACTGTCGTTTTTTATCAAATAAAACATGGGGGTAACACCGTCGTTTTTTATCAGTACAAAACATAAGGGGTAACACTGTCGTTTTTTTATCAAATCAAATATAAGGGGTAACACTCGTATTTTTATCAGTCGTCTTAAAAAAAACACAAGGGGTAACACTGTCGTTTTTTATCAAATAAAACTGAAGGGGTAACACTGTCATATTTTCATCGGTCGTCATCAAAAAAAACATAAGGGGTAACACTGTAGTTTTTTGTCAAATCAAACATAAGGGGTAACACTGTCATTTCTTATCATATGAAAGAAATGGGGTAACACTAGCGATATTTGTGAATAAAAACATAAGGGGTAACACTGTCGTATTTTTATCAGTCATCATCAAAAAAAACACAAGGGGTAACACTGTCGTTTTTTATCAAATAAAACATAAGGGGTAACACTGTCGTATTTTCATCGGTCGTCATCAAAAAAAAAACATAAGGGGTAACACTGTCGTTTTTTTATCAAATAAAAACATGGGGGGTAACACCGTCGTTTTTTATCACGACAAAAACATAAGGGGTAACACTGTCGTTTTTTTATCAAATCAAATATAAGGGGTAACACTCGTATTTTTATCAGTCGTCATCAAAAAAAACACAAGGGGTAACACTGTCGTTTTTTATCAAATAAAACTGAAGGGGTAACACTGTCGTATTTTCATCGGTCGTCATCAAAAAAAACATAAGGGGTAACACTGTCGTTTTTTATCAAATAAAACTTAAGGGGTAACACTGTCGTTTTTTATCAAATAAAACATAAGGGGTAACACTGTCGTTTTTTATCAGACAAAACATAAGGGGTAACACTCTTGTTTTTTTTATCAAATCAAACATAAGGGAGTAACAATGTCGTATTTTTATGCGTCGTCATCAAAAAAATAACACCAGGAGGTAACACTGATGTTTTTTATCAAATAAAAACATAAGGGGTAACACTGTCGTATTTTTTATCAAATCAAAACAATGTCGATATTTATCAAATAAAGGGGTAACAACTGTCATTTCCTTATCATATGAAAGAAATGGATGGGGTAACACTAGCCGATTATTATGTGTCTGACTGCTTAGCTCAGGAGGTAGAAGCAGTTGTCTATTAACCAAAAAGGTTGCTAGTTCCGATCCCCAGCTCCTCATAGCTGAGTGTTGATGTGTCCATGAGCAAGACACAGTTAACCTTAACTGCTCCTGACGAGCTGGCTGTCGCCTTGCATGGTGGACTCTGCCGTGAATGTGTGTATTAACTGATGTAAGTCGCTTTGGATAAAGTGTCTGCTAAATGCCCTAAATGTAAATATTTATGAATAAAAAACTGTGGTATTTTTATCGGTCGTCATGAAAAAAAATGGGTAACACTGTCGTTTTTTTATGAATTCTTTTTTTTATTTTATCAAATAAAACATAAGGGGTAACACTGTCGTATTTTTATCGGTCGTCAAACAATGTCGATATTTATCAAATAAAACATAAGGGGTAACACTGTCGTATTTTTATCGGTCGTCATCAAAAAAAACATAACACTGTCGTTTTTCATCAAATAAAACGTAAGGGGTAACACTGTCGTTTTTTATCAAATAAAACAGGGGGTAACACTGTCGTATTTTATCAGACAAAACATAAGGGGTAACACTGTCGTTTTTTATCAAATAAAACATAAGGGGTAACACTGTCGTATTTTATCAAATAAAACATAAGGGGTAACACTGTCGTATTTTTTATCGGTCGTCATCAAAAAAAACACAAGGGGTAACACTGTCGTTTTTTATCAAATAAAACATAAGGGGAAACACTGTCGTATATTTATCAAATCAAACAATGTCGATATTTATCAAATAAAACATAAGGGGTAACACTGTCGTTTTTTATCAAATAAAACATAAGGGGTAACACTGTCGTTTTTTATCAAATAAAACATAAGGGGTAACAGTGTCGTTTTTTATCAGACAAAACATAAGGGGAAACACTGTCGTATTTCTATCATATCAAACAATGTCGATATTTATCAAATAAAACATAAGGGGTAACACTGTCGTTTTTTATCAACAAAACATAAGGGGTAACACTGTCGTATTTTATCGGTCGTCATCAAAATAAAACATAAGGGGTAACACTGTCGTTTTTTATCAAATAAAACATAAGGGGTAACACTGTCATATTTTATCAAATCAAACAATGTCGATATTTATCAAATAAAACATAAGGGTTAACACTGTCGTTTTTTATCAAATAAAATATAAGGGGTAACACTGTCATTTCTTATCATATGAAATAAATGGGGTAACAAAAGAGATTTGAATGGTCTGCTTAGCTCAGGAGGTAGAGCAGTTGTCTCGAAACCAATAGGTTGCTAGTTCGACCACCAGCTCCACATAGCTGAGTGTTGATGTCTTCCCAAGCAAGACACAATTAACCTCAACTGACTGGCTGTCGCCTTGCATGGTGGACTCTGCCGTCAATGTGTGTATTAACTGATGTAAGTCGCTTTGGATAAAGGTGTCTGCTAAATGCCCTAAATGTAAAGATTTATGAATAAAACACAGTTGTATTTTTATCGGTCGTCATGAAAAAAAAGGGGTAACACTGTCGTTTTTTTATCAAAACACAAAAACACTGTTGTTTTTTATCAAATAAAACATAAGGGGTAACACTGTCGTATTTTTATCGGTCGTCATCAAAAATAACACCAGGGGTAACACTGATGTTTTTTATCAAATAAAACATAAGGGGTAACACTGTCGTATTTTTATCAAATCAAACAATGTCGATATTTATCAAATAAAGGGGTAACACTGTCATTTCTTATCATATGAAAGAAATGGGGTAACACTAGCGAATATTTATGGTCTGCTTAGCTCAGGAGGTAGAGCAGTTGTCTATTAACCAAAAGGTTGCTAGTTCGATCCCCAGCTCCTCATAGCTGAGTGTTGATGTGTCCATGAGCAAGACACAGTTAACCTTAACTGCTCCTGACGAGCTGGCTGTCGCCTTGCATGGTGGACTCTGCCGTGAATGTGTGTATTAACTGATGTAAGTCGCTTTGGATAAGAGTGTCTGCTAAATGCCCTAAATGTAAATATTTATGAATAAAAAAACGGTGGTATTTTTTATCGGTCGTCATGAAAAAAATATGGGTAAACACTTGTCGTTTTTTTATTGAATCTTTTTTTTTATTTTATCAAATAAAACATAAGGGGTAACACTGTCGTAATATTTTATCAGTCGTTCAAACAATGTCGATATTTATTCAAATAAAACATAAAGGTTAACACTGTCGTATTTTTTAATCGGTCGTCAATCAAAAAAACCATAACATACACTGTCGTTTTCATTCATCAAAATAAAACGATAAAAGGGGTAACACTGTCGTTTTTTATCAAATAAAACAGGGGGTAACACTGTCGTATTTTATCAGACAAAACATAAGGGGTAACACTGTCGTTTTTTATCAAATAAAACATAAGGGGTAACACTGTCGTATTTTATCAAATAAAACATAAGGGGTAACACTGTCGTATTTTTATCGGTCGTCATCAAAAAAAACACAAGGGGTAACACTGTCGTTTTTTATCAAATAAAACATAAGGGGAAACACTGTCGTATATTTATCAAATCAAACAATGTCGATATTTATCAAATAAAACATAAGGGGTAACACTGTCGTTTTTTATCAAATAAAACATAAGGGGTAACACTGTCGTTTTTTATCAAATAAAACATAAGGGGTAACACTGTCGTTTTTTATCAAATAAAACATAAGGGGTAACACTGTCGTATTTTATCAAAAAAAACGTAATGTCGATATTTATCAAAAAAAACATAAGGGGTAACACTGTCGTTTTTTATCAACTATAAAACATAAGGGGTAACACTGTCGTATATTTTATCAGGTCGTCATCAAAAAAAAAAACACAAGGGGTAACACTGTCATTTTTATCAAATAAAACATAAGGGGAAACACTGTCGTATATTTATCAAATCAAACAATGTCGATATTTATCAAATAAAACATAAGGGGTAACACTGTCGTTTTTTATCAGACAAAACATAAGGGGTAACACTGTAGTTTTTTATCAAATAAAACATAAGGGGTAACAGTGTCGTTTTTTATCAAATAAAACATAAGGGGTAACACTGTCATATTTTTATCAAATCAAACAATGTCGATATTTATCAAATAAAACATAAGGGTTAACACTGTCGTTTTTTATCAAATAAAATATAAGGGGTAACACTGTCATTTCTTATCATATGAAATAAATGGGGTAACAATAGCGATTTGAATGGTCTGCTTAGCTCAGGAGGTAGAGCAGTTGTCTCGAAACCAATAGGTTGCTAGTTCGAACCACCAGCTCCACATAGCTGAGTGTTGATGTCTTCCAAAGCAAGACACAATTAACCTCAACTGACTGGCTGTCGCCTTGCATGGTGGGACTCTGCCGTCAATGTGTGTATTAACTGATGTAAGTCGCTTTGGGATAAAGGTGTTCTGCTAAATGCCCTAAATGTAAAGATTTATGAATAGAACACAGTTGTATTTTTATCGGTCGTCATGAAAAAAAAGGGGTAACACTGTCGTTTTTTTATCAAAACACAAAAACACTGTTGTTTTTTATCAAATAAAACATAAGGGGTAACACTGTCGTTTTTTATCAAATAAAACATAAGGGGTAACACTGTCGTATTTTCATCGGTCGCCATCAAAAAAAACATAAGGGGTAACACTGTCATTTTTTAATCAAATAAAACATAAGGGGTAACACTGTCGTATTTTTATCGGTCGTCAAACAATGTCGATATTTATCAAATAAAACATAAGGGGTAACACTGTCGTTTTTTATCAAATAAAACATAAGGGGTAACACTGTCGTATTTTCATCGGTCGTCATCAAAAAAAACATAAGGGGTAACACTGTTGTTTTTTTATCAAATCAAACAATGTCGATATTTATCTAATACAACATAAGGGGTAACACTTTCGTATTTTTATCGGTCGTCATCAAAAAAAACATAAGGGGTAACACTGTTGTTTTTTATCAAATAAAACTTAAGGGGTAACACTGTCGTTTTTTTATCAAATCAAACAATGTCGATATTTATCAAATAAAACATAAGGGGTAACACTGTCGTATTTTTATCGGTCGTCATCAAAAAAAACACAAGGGGTAACACTGTCGTTTTTTATCAAATAAAACATAAGGGGTAACACTGTCGTATTTTCATCGGTCGTCATCAAAAAAAAAGTAAGGGGTAACACTGTTGTTTTTTATCAATAAAATATAAGGGGTAACACTGTTGTTTTTTATCAATAAAACATAAGGGGTAACACTGTCGTTTTTTATCAAATAAAACAAGGGGTAAAGCTGTCGTTTTTTATCAGTCAAAACATAAGGGGTAACACTGTCGTTTTTTATCAAATAAAACATAAGGGGTAACACTGTCGTTTTTTATCGTTGTCGAACAATGTCGATATTTATCAAATAAAACATAAGTGGTAACACTGTCGTATTTTTATCGGTCGTCATCAAAAAAAACATAAGGGTGTAGTTTTTTATCAAACAAAACATAAGGGTAACACTGTCGTTTTTTATGAAATAAAACATAAGGGGTAACACTGTAGTTTTTTATGAAATAAAACATTAGGGGTAACACTGTCGTTTTTTATCAAATAAAACAATGTCGATATTTATCAAATACAAGATAAGGGGTAACACTGTCGTTTTTTATCAAATAAAACGTAAGCGGTAACACTGTCGTTTTTTATGAAATAAAACATAAGGGGTAACACTGTCGTTTTTTATCAAATAAACCATAAGGGGTAACACTGTCGTTTTTTATCAAATACAACATAAGGGGTAACACTGTCGTTTTTTATTAAATACAACATAAGGGGTAACACTGTCGTTTTTTATCAAATAAAACAATGTCGATATTTATCAAATACAACATAAGGGGTAACACTGTCGTTTTTTATGAAATAAAACGTAAGGGGTAACACTGTCGTTTTTTATCAAATAAAACATAAGGGGTAACACTGTCGTTTTTTATCGTTGTCGAACAATGTCGATATTTATCAAATAAAACATAAGTGGTAACACTGTCGTATTTTTATCGGTCGTCATCAAAAAAAAACATAAGGGTGTAGTTTTTTTATCAAACAAAACAATAAGGGTAACACTGTCGTTTTTTTATGAATGAAATAAACATAAGGGGTAACACTGTAGTTTTTTATGAAATATAAACATTAGGGGTAACACTGTCGATTTTTATCAAATACAAACAATGTCGATATTTATCAAATAAAACATAAAGGGGTAACACTGTCGTTTTTTATCAAATAAAACATAAGCGGGTAACACTGTCGTTTTTTATGAAATAAAACATAAGGGGTAACACTGTCGTTTTTTATCAAATAAACCATAAGGGGTAACACTGTCGTTTTTTATCAAATACAACATAAGGGGTAACACTGTCGTTTTTTATTAAATACAACATAAGGGGTAACACTGTCGTTTTTTATCAAATAAAACAATGTCGATATTTATCAAATACAACATAAGGGGTAACACTGTCGTTTTTTATGAAATAAAACGTAAGGGGTAACACTGTCGTTTTTTATAAAATAAACCATAAGGGGTAACACTGTCGTTTTTTATCAAATACAACATAAGGGGTAACACTGTCGTTTTTTACTAAATAAAACATAAGGGGTAACACTGTCGTATTTTCATCGGTCGCCATCAAAAAAAACATAAGGGGTAACACTGTCGTTTTTTAATCAAATAAAACATAAGGGGTAACACTGTCGTATTTTTATCGGTCGTCAAACAATGTCGATATTTATCAAATAAAACATAAGGGGTAACACTGTCGTTTTTTATCAACTAAAACATAAGGGGTAACACTGTCGTATTTTCATCGGTCGTCATCAAAAAAAAACATAAGGGGTAACCACTGTTGTTTTTTTATCAAATAAAACAATGTCGAATATTATCTTATACAACATAAGGGGTAACACTTTCGTATTTTTATTGGTCATCATCAAAAAAAACATAAGGGGTAACACTGTTGTTTTTTATCAAATAAAACTTAAGGGGTAACACTGTCGTTTTTTTTATCAAATCAAACAATGTCGATATTTATCAATAAACAATAAAACATAAGGGGTAACACTGTCTCGTATTTTTATCGGTCGTCATCAAAAAAACAACAAGGGGTAACACTGTCGTCGTTTTTATCAAATAAAACATAAGGGGTAACACTGTCGTATTTTCATCGGTCGTCATCAAAAAAAAAGTAAGGGGTAACACTGTTGTTTTTTATCAATAAAAACATAAGGGGTAACACTGTTGTTTTTTATCAATAAAACATAAGGGGTAACACTGTCGTTTTTTATCAAATAAAACAAGGGGTAAAGCTGTCGTTTTTTATCAGTCAAAACATAAGGGGTAACCTAACACTGTCGTCTTTTATCAAATAAAACATAAGGGGTAACACTGTCGTTTTTTATCAAATAAAACATAAGGGATAACACTGTCGTATTTTTATCAAATCAAACAATGTCGATATTTATCAAATAAAACATAAGGGGTAACACTCGTGTTTTATCAAATAAAACATAAGGGGTAACACTGTCATTTATTATCACATGAAATAAATGGGGTAACGACAGAGATACTAATCGTCTGCTTAGCTCAGGAGGTAGAGCAGTTGTCTAGTAACCAAAAGGTTGCTAGTTCGATCCCCAGCTCCTCCTAGCTGGGTGTTTATGTGTTGCTGAGCAAGACACAGTTAACCCCTGCTCCTGACGAGCTGGCTGTCGCCTTGCATGGTTAACTGTACCGTCAATGAGTCTATAAACTGATGTAAGTCGCTTTGGATAAATGCCCTAAATGTAAACATTTATAAAAACAACTGTTGTTTTTTTATCGGTCGTCATCAAAAAAACTGTCGATTTTTATCAAAACACAAAAACACTGTCGTTTTTTATCCAATAAAACATAAGGGGTAACACTGTCGTTTTTAATAAAAAAAAAAACACAAGAGGTAACACTGTCGTTTTTTTATCAAAAAAAAACATAAGGGGTAACACTGTCGTATTTTTATTGTTGTCGAACAATGTCGATATTTATCAAATAAAACATAAGTGGTAACACTGTCGTATTTTTATCGGTCGTCATCAAAAAAAACATAAGGGTGTAGTTTTTTATCAAACAAAACATAAGGGTAACACTGTCGTTTTTTATGAAATAAAACATTAGGGGTAACACTGTAGTTTTTTATCAAATAAAACAATGTGATATTGGTAACACTGTCGTTTTTTAATCAAATAAACACAATGTTGATATTTATCAAATACAACATAAGGGGTAACACTGTCGTTTTTTATCAAATAAAACGTAAGCGGTAACACTGTCGTTTTTTATGAAATAAAACATAAGGGGTAACACTGTCGTTTTTTATCAAATAAACCATAAGGGGTAACACTGTCGTTTTTTATCAAATACAACATAAGGGGTAACACTGTCGTTTTTTATTAAATAAAACATAAGGGGTAACACTGTCGTATTTTCATCGGTCGCCATCAAAAAAAACATAAGGGGTAACACTGTCGTTTTATCAAATAAAACAATGTCGATATTTATCAAATACAACATAAGGGGTAACACTGTCGTTTTTTATCAAATAAAACGTAAGCGGTAACACTGTCGTTTTTTATGAAATAAAACATAAGGGGTAACACTGTCGTTTTTTATCAAATAAACCATAAAGGGGTAACACTGTCGTTTTTATCAATATACAACCATAAGGGGTAACACTGTCGTTTTTATTAAATACAACATAAGGGGTAACACTGTCGTTTTTTATCAAAAATAAAACAATGTCAGATATTTATCAAAATACAACATAAGGGGTAACACTGTCGTTTTTTATCAAATAAACGTAAGCGGTAACACTGTCGTTTTTAATGAAATAAAACATAAGGGGTAACACTGTCGTTTTTTATCAAATAAACCATAAGGGGTAACACTGTCGTTTTTTATCAAATACAACATAAGGGGTAACACTGTCGTTTTTTATTAAATAAAACATAAGGGGTAACACTGTCGTATTTTCATCGGTCGCCATCAAAAAAAACATAAGGGGTAACACTGTCGTTTTATCAAATCAAACAATGTCGATATTTATCAAACAAAACATAAGGGGTAACACTGTCATTTCTTATCATATGAAACATATCGGGGCTGCCAGCGTCGAAGGCAGCCCGTCATTACGTCGTATAATTATCATACCATCGTACTAAATCATCCTAAAATGTTGAAATGAAAGAGGCCGATTGCGTCAGTGAGTTTGACTGAAGGAGCAAAGTTATTCCCAACCATGGGGAGAATCGATCACCAGGTTTCTTGATCACTATCCTACCATCACTACCGCTTGTACCACTGCGGCATTTAAGGAAAAACTTACTCTTATGTTGTAACATGATTCTAACAAATAAGTCTATCGCTCTATAACGAAGAACTTTGTACATAACATACCTTATTAGGCTTAATGACATTTAACAAAACAAATAGGCTATATATAATATCTAAAATACATTATTTCAATAAGCCCAAATTACAACTAATATAGCAATCTATAACAAAGTGCTTTGCGCAAAATATACCTTATTAGGCTTAATGACATTTAACATAACAAATATATATATATTATATATAAGATATAAAATACATTATTTGAATACGCCCCAAATTACAAATAATACATTTTTATTGATACTGATAGACCTGGCCTACTTCAATATAAAAATAATATTTGCAATAAAGAGCTGTAGGAAGCTTTCGCCAGAGAGCATGGCTTTCTGGTACTTCAACTGTCGCAAAAAAAACGTTAATAACATGCAAAATTAACTGATTAAGGACCGCCCATAGACTTTGAGCGACCGAGTCAGCCAGCGACCACAGCGACTGAAAGCAGCCAGACGAGCGACCAACACAGCGACCGACGCGACCAATGTGACCTACGACGCGACCAATGCTGACCTACGACGCGACGCACGTCGTTGGCCACTCAGAGAGCTCGGCCCTACTGCTTTAGAGGACGTCATGGGGATAATTGCCGTAAATGACATGTTGGAGACGAGCTACAGGCGGAGGTGGTGGTGGAGGTGGAGGAGGGGCTGGTTGTGGAGAAGGTGGTGATGGAGGTGGTGGTGGTGGTGGTGGTAGTGGTGGAGGAGGGGCTGGTGGTGGAGAAGGTGGTGATGGAGGTGGTGGTGGTAGTGGTGGAGGAGGGGCTGGTGGTGGAGAAGGTGGTGATGGTGGTGGTGGTGGTGGTGGTGGAGGAGGTAGTGGTGGAGGTGGTGGTTGGAAATGACAAAGGGCAGAAAAAGGCCTGTCAATGCAACATCTGAAAGATGCTGAAGGATAAGAAATATCTCTTAAATGGATGTGAAATTTCACAGGGAAATGGCATGTCTCGTGAGTGGCGTGTTGTGACAACATCGTAGCTGTCTGTTCCGGCCACTATAAAACATCCATCCAAGATATAATTTGTAAAAGTCACTTCCTTGTACAGATTCAGTCAAAATGCTTCTTTTTTTTCGAAATGCAAACATTAGCGAGCCTTCCTTCAAGCGCATCACAAAATGTCCCATCAGAAAGAGGAAAGTGCCTTGTTGCCCCTGAACAGCAGCGAAAGGCGCCTGCTCAACGACAGAATAAGCACAGGGTAGTCTCTGAGCCTAAATACTTTAGAAACAGATGTCTCAGTAAAGCCAGGAGAGACGTCGATGATGGTTTGATTACAGGCCGCGGCTAACGGT